>VZTQ01008014.1:4660-89077 GCA_013400755.1 Pelecanoides urinatrix
TAGAGTCAATTAAATACAAGACTAATTGTCAAAGACTAATTTTTAAAGCTATTCCTATTTTGTGTGTAGGCATGTGAATAGGGCCCCTTCCTAGATAATGGAAGGTGATTTCTGAGCTTCATAAGGATTCTATACATCTTCAACACTTTATTGTATTTCCGGATCTCTATCTTCTATGAAGATCTCTATGCATGCCACTCAAAACATTTAATGAATTGACTGTACTTTCTCTATATGCCTGAAAAAAAAAAAAAAAGTACTATGTCCACTTTTGAAACTAGTAGGAAGCAGTATAGGGTTTGCCAAATAAAGTTTATTAGGCTTTTATATTTGTGAAAACAGTTTAATGAAAGAGACCTGGGTAGTACACATTCCCATAGAACAAAAGCTTTTCGTGAGGATTTCACACTGATTGTGATCCTGGATTTTGCAGTTTGGGAATATTGCATTTATTTGAATTTCAACAGTAAAATTCCCATTCTTTATTCCATATCGCTTTTTCTATGATCACAGTTAATCACAGAAGACTGTGCACAATTATGCATTTTATTATTATTATATTATGCAGTATTTACTCTTTAACATTTTCTTATTCTTTAAAAACAGTTGTTAACATGATAGAATGATGAAATCTGGACTAAATTGCAGATTTAGTGATAATGCAATTCCATGAGCACAATCAGTTACATCAGGACACAAAACACTTTCAGAGTAAAAGACATCATAGGCTCAGTATTTGGGATGAGAGTTTGAGGCTTCTTTTGTATTAAGTCTATAAAAACATGCTGGTTGCAGCCACAGGCTACAACTTCACTATAAAACTATTCTTTTAAGAAGATGTAAAAATTATAATCGGCCCAGCACTACCTTATTTCTGAAGAAGTTCACCTGCCTGAGACTGATGGCACATGCAACGTGTGCCACTGGGAAGCTAAGACATACCGAGTGAGGTAATTGCCAAGCAGTGAGCAAGATACCCCAGAAGGAGATGTAATGAAAATTTAACCATTTCCTGCTGGCAAAAATCTGTGCATCGAAGCAGCAATAGGTAAATTTTAGGTGGTTCTTTCAATGTTTGCTGTTAGGTGATTAGGAGCGATCTCTGTGCATAGATGCAATAAGCCAACATAACTGGAAGTTATTGTGAACTTGAGCAAATAACACTTTCAAAGTGCAAGCCATATTTCTTGAATTGCTACTGTGAATGTATAGCTCTGGCTAGATTCCTTGAAAATCAATAAAACGCATGCCCAGACAAAACACAGTAAAACATCCTTCTCACTCTTGATAGATGTTCTACTTTATGCAATATTGACAGATACTAAAACGGTGTTTTAAAAGTGTATGTTACGGAGAAGAGTTGCATGTGCTCTTCAGTATTTCAGAAAACGAAAACCCATTTGCTTTCACTGCATTGATGACATGAAGCAAACTGCTCATACATGTGCACCTCATCGCTTAACTTATTAAATCAGCTATGAATTATTTAAAAATGTGCACTACTCAATAAATAAATTGACAAATATTTAATTGTGTTTAGCATCCTGAATAATAATGATGTAGTCCTGACTGTAGATCCATATACAGTGACTGTGACATTAAAGCTTATTGAAAATTATGTCCTGGCTCTGCTACTGGTTAGTAGAAGTACTTCAAAGGCATACCAGTAAAAATGGTTGGGGCTGGTGCCATCTACTTACTCTCACGGTCCATGCTAGCATTGACACTGATTTGGCTGCTCAGCAGATTGTATTGGGTACTGACCTATAGTAAAAGTTGGTTTTTTGGCCAAATTGGTTAGTTTTAACCTGGATTAGTTTCTTAATGCTTATCCAGAATAAGCATGGGAGTGAGTGGCATGGGATCAGAAATAATCTGTTATGGGGAACATTGATAGCTTAACCTAGCTGTGGAAAAGCATCAAGCTTTCTGAATTAAAAAAAACCACAGAACATTCAGCCTAGTGACAAAGCTTAGCCGCAACTGAGGCTGTGAATACATCTACTGAAAAGCTACTTCCACCTTTTGGGACCTCTGTTTCCATGTATTGGGCTCAACAACTTTGCCCAGGTAATTCTGTTTGGTTTGGGGGCACAGAGCATGTTGAGTACATTGCCAAATGGTCAATTATGTCATCACCAAGAGTCAGCCAACCTCAAGCAGCATGATTCATTTCTGCCATCAGTGCTAATTCCATCTATCACCACTACACAAAACATGACTTTCTGCCTTCACAGAACCTAATAGAAATGATGAGTTCAGACTTCATGCAGGTTTCGTATTAAGCCCAGAAAACAGAGTGCTGGTGGAGTTGGCAATAATTTGCTGAATACCAAGCTTGCTTACTTAAATATGATGCAGAATGGTATAATCACATTAATGAATGATTGAGCTGTCATGCAAAAGGCACATTCATTTGTTATAACTTAGCTATTTAAGCATTTGTGGGAGCTTTCCATGGCATGGATTGTCTACAGCCAAATTTATCTTTTTTTCCAAAAATTTGATGTTCTGTTTTTAGAGACAAGATAGTAACAGAGCCTTTTAGCAGAAAATAAACGTAGAGTGTGATGTTTGGTTTATCAATTCTTTCAAGTGAAGTAGATGCTTCACTTTTGGACTTGGCTTGTAGTAGAAGACACTCCTGGTATGCCATCACACATGCACAGAGCTATGCCTTCAGTGCCACAAAGGGGCTGTTGGCTTTTGGTTTGTTTTTTAAATCTCTCACCATTACATCAGCCTTTGTAGGATATAATTGATTGAAATACCTGCTAGGCAATATAAACTTACTTTGCATTTGTGCATTTCCTGGTGGGAAGCTCAGATAAATGACTCCTGTTGATACAGCAATGGTGTGAAGAGCCCTCATGCACCACACAGGAGCTGGGGTTTATCTTTTCCACCTGCTGTCACTCACCATGATCCCTCACCAAATGTGTGAGGTAGACTGTTACACAAGGCCAGTTCTTAAAACATCACCCCCAGGAGGAAGATGAGTATTACTTGGAATTGATTTTGAAGTCCTCAGATTTCATTAAATGTGGCAACACTAGGGAAATGGCTATTCTGAAACAGTTTTCGTTAGGAAATCATCTTTACAGTAGCAATAAAACATGCAAAGAATCATAATCCTTGGAGAAGAGTACACTTTCCAGGTGGTTAATGCTAATGTACATTTTGGCACTTCACAGCATTTTCCACTTGTCACAATTTCACCTACTGGAGCAGTAACAATCATCTCATGTGTATGGTGTATGCATTAAGCAGCAGAGATAATGCATGGATGAAGGGGCATTGTGCAGCATTTCTATTCATGTTCATAAAGGGAGAAAAACATTTCAGAAAGTGGAAATAAGGAATCAACAATCACATTTCAGCGAGCAACACTCTGGGTTTGGAAGAATGGAGGACTGTGGGGAGAGCAGATATTAATGGTGGGTGAATGAAAAGAAAGGAGTCTAAGTGGGGGAGGCGGGTAAACTTTGATAGGTGTCCAAGCATTGTACCCAGGCCAATTCCCCATGGTGCTCTTTTCAAGAAGGATCTATTGGCAACAGCCACAAATCCAGAGCCCAGTGCAGCAACTTGTCCATTTTTCACTGTTTTAGGTAGTAGGTTCCAAGCCAATTACTTTTTCTGTAAGTTGCAGCAGACATTTGGTTTCCAGCTGGCATAAGCAGGATGCAACAGAACAGGCGGGGTAAGAGCACCCCAGTGAACAGAGCTGGGAAATGAGACCCTTTTCGAGAATTTTCAAAGTCTGTATTAAATGCAAACTATTTTTCTTAATGTGAACATACATAGGATGGTGCAATGGATGCCCATGCAGCTCCACATCTCTTAAATAAACATTCAGAGGTCTGTTTCCAAAGCCATTTGCTGGAGCTGGACAACATCAGGATGATATTGCTGCTACAGGTCCAAATCCCACTATTTCTTTTTATTGACTAGAAGCACCCACTTCTGTGTGTTTACATCTATCCACAATTGCACAAATGCTGTTCTCCTCAGAGACAGCCAAAAGGCACCCAGCCCAGTCCTCAGATAGGAATAAAATTGCCATGCCATGCTTTGCTTAAGAGCTTCCTCACATTCTCTGAATCACAACCAGAACACTGGAAATACATGACAGAAGGAAACACTGGCTAGTACCACAGCTTTGTAAAACCTAGAGCTGCAAAGTTACTTCAAGATGGCTGCTTACTAAAACAATTTTAAATAGGATTTTCAACCTCTTAAAGCACACTTGCATACCCAAATTAAACTGTTCTGACCTACATAGATGCAGTGGCCCATACTGTCCCCAACGTACATACTATAATAAGACATAATGATTTCTTCTCTAGGAATGAGTGCCTAATGGTTTCTGGGGCACAAGGCACTTCTCAGCCACTGTGCGAGACATCCATCCGCCTCCTGCACAGCAGCGCTTCAAACATCCATCCGGCAGCAATGCAGAGGGCTGCATAGTGCTGGTAGGACAGACATTTTGTCCCAACCCAAAGTGCAAAAGCCATCTGTCGCGAGGGACTTGCAATTATTTTTGTCAGTGCTTGCAGGTGTTGCAGCCACCGCCAGGTAAAGCCTGCCACAAGCGCAGGCTCAGGCTCAGCAGGGTCTGCCATGGTGAGACTCGCCCAGACACATGCAACCGCAGCAGCTGCCCTGCTGCAGGGGCAGCTGAGACAACCCCAGCCTCACCCCAAACTAAACGTTTGCATCACATTCCTGGGCAGCACTGCTACCTTCCTACATGCAAATTCGCATAGTATTGCACTGAGTTAAGAAAACCCTTCTCGAATCAGATTTTCTAAGTAAGGCACTTAGTTAACTCTGCGCAAAGAAAAGCCAGGTCCTCCTCCTCCCTGCCCCATGTAGCAGGCTTATGCCAGCCCAGTCAGCTAATGGAAGGGCAACTCGAGCTGGTTATTATCAATACAATAATCAGTGCTGTCACTGCTTGGAAAAATGTGATCAAATATGCACAGCTGCTCATTTGGATAGCTTTCCTCGGTGGGAAAGTTATCCACACCCACGAAGAAAAACCCTCCATGGGACTGACATGCCTTCTAAATTTAAGCTTCTCTCTCTGTAAGTAGGAAAATTCCACAGTCCTGTCCAACAAACCATGCCATAGGGTCCATAACCCACCCCCCTCCCAACCCTGCCATATTAGCAATCTTGATGTTCAGACTAGGAGATGTTTAAAAAGTTGCAATAAATATTTGGATAATTGGAAAGTAGGCACTGGCCTCCCTGCATGGGCAATTGCTTTAGACAGTTCACTGTCCCAAGGTAAAGCCAGTTTCACAGCACACTGGATTATTTCCCAATTAAGAATCCTACAGTCCAATCTTCTGACCATAAATGAACGTGCGAATGAGAATGGCCTTTCCTAATCAGGCCAAGAGGATCCAGAATCAAAAGGCTGCAAAAAGTTTAAAGGATTTTACAAAACTAAGAATACATTTGCATGGTTCAGGATTTCATTGCCTTGCTTTCTCCTCTGCACAACCTTTTGCCCACATTTCTGATACACCACATCATCTGCATTTTTATTCCTTCAGTGTGTACTACTTAAGGTTTTGGGCTTCTGAGAACGATTTCTTAAGACTTTATGTGCTATGACGTTGCTTGTTTCCCACCTTAATCTTAATCCTCCCATCACAAATGGCATCACAGCCACATTTACATGGATTATCAAGAATATGCAGCAGGAGTTAATGAATTTAAATGAGGCTTGAAATAACAAACATAGGAAAATTGCCCCTAAACATCTCCTAGAATGCTCTTAAAGTAGTATTAGCAGTGTTTTGATAACTGGTTGGGGGTTCACATCCTCTAATGGATAACAGCAGTGTCACATTTTGCTTTTGCAGCATTGCATCAAATGACTGGCATTCCAGGCCTCATCCTCACTTCAGTCAGTAATACTGAAATGTCACCTCAGAGCTTTCTAGTGAGCACACAGGGTATAACAGACACTTTGAAAAAGAAAAACTAATTTATTTTTATTAATATTAAATCAGCTAATAATCTTTTTACGTAAACTAATTGCCCTGTACCTTGCCTATGCTCTGTACCCAGAAAGATAAGACTGCTTCAGAAGCAGCAGGGTAACAAGAGAGTTCTTGTCGTGGTTTAACCCCAGCCGGCTGCTGAGCACCACGCAGCCGCTCACTCACTCCCCCCGGGTGGGATGGGGGAGAGAATCAGAAGGGTAAAAGTGAGAGAACTCGTGGGTTGAGATAAAGACAGTTTAATAGGGAAAGCAAAAGCCGCGCGCACAAGCAAAGCAAAGCAAGGAATTCATTCACTACTTCCCATGGGCAGGCAGGTGTTCAGCCATCTCCAGGAAAGCAGGGCTCCATCACGCGTAACGGTTACTTGGGAAGACAAACGCCATCACTCCGAACATCACCCCCTCCTTCTTCTTCGCCCAGCCTTATATGCTGAGCATGATGTCATATGGTATGGAATAGCCCATTGGCCAGCTGGGCCAGCCGTCGTGGCCACGCTCCCTCCCAGCCCCCTGCACACCTGCCAGGGCATGGGAAGACAAAAAGTCCTTGACTAGCATAAACATTACCTAGCAACAACCAAAACATCAGTGTGCCATCAACATTATTCTCACACTACATCCAAAACACAGCACTGTACCAGTTAATAGGAAGAAAATCAACTCCATCCCAGCCGAAACCAGGACAGTTCTCTATGGCTTCAAGCAATTACCACAATGTAAGAAAAAACAGCTCTCCGAGAAAAGTAAAAAGGGTCACAGCAGTCTTGTCAAAAAGCCTCATTTGATTTAATGAAATAATTTATTTGAACAAGGATTGCAGGAACTAAGCCAGGATAGGACAACTTGTCTCATCAGAGGTCACTGCAACTTACTTTTACTTTGCTAATTTATGTCAGTAAGAGCATTTAGGGATACCTGGGTGAACAGAGAGAGAATCTTTCACTTCTAATACAGCTTCAGATACAGCTTTTAGTCACTTCTATCACAAATGTTCATTTGATGGGATATAGGAATAAGATCTGTCCTTTGCCAAGCTGCTGCAGGGAGAGAGTCCTGTTACCAACACCTTGGCATGATGGAAGAAACACCAAACCACAAGAGGAAAGACTAAGGAACTTGCACAGATACACGGGATAATTCTTTTTCCTCTGGTTCCTATAAGAAACACGTCCAAGGAAAGTGGGGAGGAGAGCAAAAGGGGAGCTGTCGCAGTCATGCCTGCTATAACTGAGCGCTCTGTCCACGAGACTGCTCATCTGGCATTTTTCTCACACACACTGACATGGTATAGCAGCTTTTTGCAAGAGCCAGAGGCCTCTGACTGTGCATCCTTGCATGGTTTCAACAAATATCTCTTTGTCTGTGAGTGTGTCTGCATGTGATCATCAGAGGTTGTTTACACTAAGACACCCCCGTAGTCAGCCCCCATGACACAACATTGTCACTCTGATGTAATACCATCTCGAGCCTTAAAAACATACCATCTGTTTTCCTTACAGACAGGGTGATGAATGGAGGAATGCTATTGTGAACATAGCACCATGTCCTCATTAGACCTAACTGCTTCAGGTCTTGCCATTTTGCTCCTGTGGCTAAATGCAAAGTGAATATTGATTTTGATTGTTTGTGGTTCTTTAATCAGCAAGTGGGTTTGATGTTTGCATTCATGGGTTATGCGAAGCAACAGAAAAATCTCAGCCTGCATGGAGATGAATGTACACAAAAAGGTGTGTGCTGCAGGATCAGTGGTTCTCTTCAAAACCAGACCCACCGTGTGGCTGCCCAGCTGCTCTGAGGCTGGGCCCCATGTAAAAGCCCACAAATACAAGCAGGCTTTGGCAGCAGTTCTTGGGAGTGAGAAAAGGAAAATTCAGCCGCTTCTGCACTTCCAGGCTCCACTAGTTTTTTTTGGTCATGTAAACTTGCCTAGATAGAGGAAAATGGGAAAAGTCTTTGGCGTAGTCCTACGGCTGGTCCCTGAAAGAAGGAACGCTTTTGGGGCAGACACCTAGTCTTTCTGGGCTGATGAAAACATGGCAGTGTGCAAAGCCTCAGCTGGCAGATGATTGTCAGCACCAGGACTCAAGGAAGATGGTATGCTAACTGATGTGAGCTTGTTGTAGCTCACGGAAAACTGGTAACTGGCTTTGAACTCTGCACCAGCCTCCTTCAGAAGGAGCAAAGGGCTGGGTTTTGGTGCAGAAGTGACTAAGTTGAATGACACAGCGATGCCTGATGATGAACTGAAAGATTTTGTTCACTGCAGGAGCCTCTGTGCAACTCAGATTTCCTCATCAACTTGCCTCTCGTCTTGCCTCATGTAGTCTCAGGATTCATTACACTTAAAACCATCTTTCTAGTCCTGCTCCGTTCCTGCTGCCCTTGACCCTTCTGTCAGTTTTCCAGTTCTGGTGGGTTAACCTTGGCTGCCAGGTGCCCACCAAGCTGCCCTATCACTCCCCCTCCCAACAGGACAGGGGGAGAAAATACTATGAAAAGCTCATGGGTTGAAATAAGAACAAGCAGATCACTCAGCAATTACCGTCACAGGCAAGACAGACTTGCCTTGGGGAAATTAATTTAATTTATTGCAATTAAACAGAGTAGGATAATGAGAAATAAGAACAAATGTAAAACCACCTTCCCCCCACCCCTCCCCTCTTGCCGGGCTCAGCTTCACTCCCCATTTCTCTACCTCCTCCCCCGGAGCAGTGCAGGGGCATGGGGAATGGGGATTACAGTCAGTTCATTACATGTTGTCTCTGCTGCTCCTTCCTCCTCGCTCTCTTTCCTGGCTCCAGCATGGGGTTCCACCCATGGGAAACAGTCCTCCATGAACTTCTCCCATGGGGTTCCACCCATGGGAAACAGGCCTCCATGACCTTCTCCAACACGGGTCCTTCCCACGGGCCGCAATTCTTCACAAACTGCTCCAGCATGGGTCCTTTCCACAGGGTGCAGTCCTTCAGGAACAGACTGCGCCAGCGTGGGTCCCCTGTGGGACCACAGGTCCTGCCAGGACCCTGCTTCTGCAAGGGCTCTCCATGGGGTCACAGCCTCCTTCAAGACATGTCCACCTGCTTGGGTGTGGGGTCCTTCAGAGGCTGCAGTGTGGGTATCTATCTGCTCCACTGTTAAGCTCCACGGGCTGCAGGGGGACAGCCTACTCCACCACGGTCTTCACCACGGGCTGCAGGGGAACCTCTGCTCCAGTGCCTGGAGCACCTCCTCCTCCTCCTTCCTCACTGACCTTGGTGTCTGCAGAGTTGTTTCTCTCACATGTCCTCACTCCACTCTCCCAGCTGCTGTTGCACAGTGGGGTTTTTTTATCCTTTCTTAAACATGTTATCACAGAGGCATTACCACTGTTACTCATGGACTCATCTTTGGCTAGCAATGGATCTGTCTCAGAGTCAGCTGGAGCTGGCTCTGTCTGACATGGGGGCAGCTTCTGGCATCTTCTCACAGAAGCCACCCCTGCAGGCCCCAAGCTATCAAAACCTCACCATGTAAACCCAATAGACCAGTACATCCCTGGTATTAATCCCTCCTTTATGCCTGAGAGCTTTTTTGAAAAATGTGGTGGGCAGACATTATCCTCTTTCACACAAGGTGGACTGGTGAGTGCTAAGCCTTATTTTCTTCAAAACTGCACAGAACAGGTGCTGTAAGATGTCTGCTACCCGCATTCATACTGGCTAACAGCTGACCTCCCTCTGAGAGTATACTGGTGACTCCACCTAGCAAAGCAGCGTACAAGGGTTTGGAGGTCTCCCGGCATACTGCAAGTGGTGATGAGAGTCGCCGTGTAAGTCTGCAGTGTGCTGCTGCCCTTGGTCCTCTACGTGTGTCTCTGGGTGAAGGCGACATGAACAGTGAGAAGCACACTGATGTGGTGTATAGGTTTCTTGTTCCAAGTAAGAGAAAAATAGAAACACATGAATCTAGACAAAAATAATAAACCACCGTACGCTTTTTTCCCCCTTGACTTTACTTTTTTGCCACTGCAGAACACTTCGCAGCTTCAGTGAGGGTTATCTCAGATGTAAAACTTAGGGCAACCCCATTTCTCACTGAGCATTTGGCTCTCAGTCTTTAAAAGGTCTAAAGTCCTGAAAAATCTCATATGTGAAAAAAAAAACCACCATAACATTGCTTATCCACTAGATCCTGAACACTCGTTAAACTTCTCGCTGCTACAAATCAGCGTAAAACGGTTGGCTTGGTTGAGCTGAGTCGATCTGGGACTCTCCCTGTGCTGCCATCTGCACTGTGAGCCCCTCTTCCTCCGGGCTCTGCCTTTCAGTGGAGCAGTCAGATTTTAGCATCCCACTATGACCAGCTCTGTGATGACATTCCTGGAGCCCTCAGCTCACAGGAGAGGCAAAAAACGCAGCAGAAAACAACATCCCCTCTAAAGGTTAAAACAGAGTTGCTGTTTGACACAGTGCCGTATGTGCCATATTACTGTCTGCTGTACTCTGCTTCAGCTGAAACTGAAAATCCTAACTGGCGGTGCCCATGGTTTTCTGCTGGCAACCCCACCTCCTGTTGTACTGTCTCCTTGCTTCTAGCTGCGAGCCTTGCTCCTGGGCATTTTAGCAGTAGTTCCAGCCAGAGCCCATGACATACCCATTTCCCACCAGACACATCAAGAAGAAGCATTTTACCTGCCTCAAGTTAATTATCACCTCAGAAACACAAAAGCTCTTCTGCATGTCCCTTAAGACTGTCCCAAATCTCTGAAGACCAAATCAAAGAAGTAACCAGAGACTGTGCCTTTTTTCTCCCTTCCCCAGAGCAAGACAGTAACAAGTTCTAACAAATACATAACCAAGAAAAAAGCTACATGTTTTCTGCTGCATTTGGCACTCAGAAATAAGCACTAGTTAGCACAAAAATATGGGGGAGGGAGAAGAAAATGCGTAACTCAGACTATGATGCTATCCTCTTTCATCAACAAGTCTGGCTAAACTCTGGATCTCCTTGTCTTGCCTTCTCTTAGACCTGGCAAGCAGCTGGCCTGGCAAGCACTGTTGAAAACCACTGTTGGTTTTGGACATTTTCCATCTCTGTTACTCCCCTATAAATAAATTCAAAGAGCTGTTGTATGCAACCACCTTTACTCTGGCTAGGTGAAAGAAAAGGCACTTCTGAACTACATAGGAAATATTCCATTTTTGAAATATACTGTTCAAGAAGATTGTGCACAGGACAAAACAGTACATGCATAAGCATGCCTGGTTCTCAGGTCATGCTCCAGCTTGGTATTGGTTTTCAAAACGTTCACTGGCTCTAAGCTGCTTGTGAGAGAGGTTACATGAGACGATATTAAGTAGTCAGACAGCATAACTAGCTTCCAGCCTTGGCTCAGGTCTTCCTGCAGTGCTTTGTTCTCACATCCCTCTCCAACTTTCTTGCCCCAAAAGCTGATTCTAGCAGTGTAGGACACAGAGTACCAGAATGGCATGAACAGCCCAAAGCTTGAGGAGTGAGCACCATGTGGAGCACATCACATCCATAGTAACCCCAAGGGCCACACGCTGCTCCAACACTGCCATTTCCCTTGGGAAGGCTCCAGTCCCTCTCTGCTTGAGGATGGCAGTGTGAATGAGCCTTTCCCGCTCTGGGCCTCTGCACTTGCTTTGCCGTGCAGTGCTTCTCCACCAGGACAAGATGGTTTCTGGAACCACATGTAATAGTTCCCTACCAACAGCGGGAAAAGAAACTTTCCTACCCCACAGCCCTGGCAATGTACACTTTGTACAACAGCAAAGCTCACAGGCATGCTTCTCCAAATTGTCACCTAGGATGAGAAACCAGCTCTGCAGACACAACTATTTTGAGAGCAGATGCGAGAGCTTCCTGCCCAATTTACAGGGCAATCACCATTGTGCTTCTTGATGAAGCCATTTACATTTAGGATACCCTGGTCAGCTACAAAGGGAATAGCTGCCCCGTGCTTCATGCAGCTCTGCTGCCTTGGCCATTTCCTGCACACTGAAAATGGTGGCATTGCCACCACTGGGTGGAATTGCTCCATCATCTATGCACCAACCAATTTTCCATTCCCTGTGAAACATGTGTTAAACCATTAGAAGGTGCCAGGCACATTTATCACACAGATGAGGCCTCTGCTCCCTACAGTAAAGAGAAAATAAAGACAGCACACTGTAAAATAAGAAGCAGATAGAGGGCATGAAAAATGTCACACATGCATGTGATCTACCTATAAAACCTGTTTTCTTGTGCCAGTCTGTAGCAAGGCAAACTTCAAGGTATCTGTGCAGCAATTAGTTTCTCCCCCAACCTCCTACTTGCTCCCACACTCCTCCTACACTGGTAAAACCAGTCCAATCTTCCTCTTGAGCTGCTGAAGAGGCTTGAATTAAGGCACCAGAACAGGAGCATTTTTAAAGCTCTGCTGAGGTCTGAATGGCAGCTCTGAGTTTGAGTCAGTGGTCTCAGAAGAAGCCTCTCTAGGCCCCTCTCCCTGCCCTTTAAGTCCCAGTGTGATGCCCATGGCCAAAGCTCTGGCTAGGCTGCTATTGGTGCTGCCTTACCCTCTTTATGCCTTGCCTCCCTGCTCTGATAGTCCCCTTACTTTTTCTTCTCCATGTGCTGCTCATGATGATTTTCCTTTCCCTTTCTTCGGCACTACTTTAGCCTTGTGTTGTGCTGCACCCTGTGGTGTGTGTGCCTCTTTCCTGTTCCTTTGTGCATGACCACAAAAGGATAGTGCAAAGCACATACTCTATTTTCTCAACCTTTGACACAGAAAAAAAAAACCAAAAAGGTGGGGGAGGAATAATGAATGAGCATATGGACAACATAACTGGAACTGCAATTACTGGTAAGCTGTTCCATAAGTGTGATTACCCCTATATACACAGATTCACACCAGAGCTACCAGCAACTATATCCTCTAGGGTTTGATAATTAGATTCTCTAGAAGAGATGTCCCATGACTCTTGCTTATATAATGCAGGTTTTTCATGATAGCAATGAAGGAGGCAAAAGCTGCTCTATAGAGTTATGGAAGAGAAATATTTTATCTACCAGTAGACTTTGATCTCCGGTGAAACACGTCCTGACCTCTGATGTTAGAGTTATTTCCATAGATCATTACTTCATTTGGGTAAGCTTCTCTTGGGTCCCATCTGCTGTAGGGGAGCTTCTTTGGGCTGGCAGGTCTCAGAAGTGGTGCATATCAGGGGTGGAAATTTATGGGTGCCTTGATCACCCATACTAAATCTAGGAGTTTTTCTTCAGTGCTTGAGAAGTGGTTAGACACTTGAGGTAAGATGCAAGGAAGATGAAGTTTTACTGTTAAGAGCTCCAATTCCACAACAGAGCACAGAGACTGGCAAGACAATAGTACTGTAGAGCTACTTTTGTACTTGAACTTCAAGCGTTTGTGCAGAATACGGTGTTTTCCTCAAACACCGCAGACCTCTTCCGCAGGCAGTAGTAGTGATGGCAATGTGCCTGTTGCAAAACAAACTGCTAAGTATACAGTTGATTCTTTTCCTTAATTTTCTTTTTGTGGTTTTGATTCTTTAGGTAAGAATTTTACTAGGGATGAGGAAACAGCACTCTAGCAGCATATCTCATAAGAACAAATAAATGAGGCACAATGCAGCATGATCGCAGGGCACCTGTGAACTCAGCTGTGAGGCTGAGGGTTGTGTGTAGCCTGATGACAGCTAAGAGAAAATAGGGACTGAACGCAGCCTCCAGCTACTAAAACCAAAAACTTCCAATGTTCACAGTACAAACATGTATATGTGGATTCAGACAACAGGTAATAACCAAGGGCAATATTCTAACATTTCTTTGTTCCTCTTGCCATCACGGATAGTTAGGCTTCTCAGATTCATTTTCTGTAGTTCATATATAGATGAACTGTTCATATACA
This sequence comes from Pelecanoides urinatrix, assembly GCA_013400755.1. Lineage (NCBI taxonomy): Eukaryota > Metazoa > Chordata > Aves > Procellariiformes > Procellariidae > Pelecanoides > Pelecanoides urinatrix. The sequence continues at coordinate 18,604 of VZTQ01008014.1, forward strand.
AATAGTTTTGCCAATATGAGCCAGGATTGAGCAGTATGGTGAAAAGTGTACACTCATCAGCCAGTAGTTGATGAGACACTTCAGGTACCACATGCCTGAGTTTGGTATTCCTCCATTTGGGCTTTCTGTCTTTCATGAGATGTTCACCCACTGTATCAGACTAAAATGAATCTGCCTATATACTATATGTACATGCAAGCAAACAATTCCTACTAACAGCAACTTGGTTGCTGCAGTTTTGGACAACATGCTGGAGCACCCATTTATTTCTTTTCCATGACTGTCAGCCTGACCTTGGTGCTGGGGAAGGTTATGGAGTGGTTCAGCTTGAGGATGCTCACAAGCCATGTCCAGGACAACCAGGGGATCAGGCCCAGCCAGCATGGGTTCATGAAAGGCAGGTCCTGCTTGACCAGCCTGATCTCCTTCTATGACCAGGTGACCCGCCTCATGGATGAGGGAAAGGCTGTGGATGTGGTGTACCTGGACTTCAGTAAAGCCTTTGACACTGTCTCCCACGGAACTCTCCTAGAGAAGCTGGCGGCTCACGGCCTAGACAGGTACACTCTTTGCTGGATAAGAAACTGGCTGGATGGCCGAGCCCAGAGAGTTGTAGTCAATGGAGCTAAATCCAGTTGGAGACCGGTCACGAGTGGTGTTCCCCGGGGCTCAGTTTTGGGGCCAGTGTTGTTCAAGATCTTTATCAACGATCTGGATGAGGGGATCAAGTGCTCCCTCAGTAAGTTTGCAGATGACACCAAGCTAGGTGGGAGTGTTGATCTGCTGGAGGGCAGGAAGGCTCTGCAGAGGGACCTGGACAGGCTGGATCGATGGGCCGAGGCCAACTGCATGAGGTTCAACAAGGCCAAGTGCCGGGTCCTGCACTTCGGCCACAACAACCCCAGGCAACGCTACAGGCTTGGGGAAGAGTGGCTGGAAAGCTGCCCAGAGGAGAAGGACCTGGGGGTGCTGGTTGACAGCCGGCTGAACATGAGCCGGCAGTGTGCCCAGGTGGCCAAGAAGGCCAACGGCATCCTGGCCTGTATCAGGAATAGTGTGGCCAGCAGGAGCAGGGAGGTGATCGTGCCCCTGTACTCGGCGCTGGTGAGGCCGCACCTTGAGTACTGTGTTCAGTTTTGGGCCCCTCACTACAAGAAGGACATTGAGGTGCTGGAGCGTGTCCAGAGAAGGGCAACGAAGCTGGTGAAGGGCCTGGAGCACAAGCCTTATGAGGAGCGGCTGAGGGAGCTGGGATTGTTTAGTCTGGAGAAGAGGAGGCTGAGGGGAGACCTCATCGCGCTCTACAACTACCTGAAGGGAGGTTGTAGTGAGGTGGGGGTTGGTCTCTTCTCCCAAGTAACCAGCGATAGGACGAGAGGAAATGGCCTCAAGTTGCGCCAAGGGAGGTTTAGGCTGGACGTTAGGAAAAAATTCTTTACTGAAAGAGTGGTCAGGCCTTGGAACAGGCTGCCCAGGGAAGTGGTGGAGTCACCATCCCTGGAAGTATTTAAAAGACGTGTAGATGAGGGGCTTAGGGACATGGTTTAGTGGGCATGGTGGTGTTGGGTTGACGGTTGGACTTGATGATCTTAGATGTCTCTTCCAACCTTAATGATTCTATGACTCACAGTAGTAAATGCAGTAAGAACAGATGTGTGTGATCTGCATACACCCTGGAGTGGTTAGCTGCCAGTGCTACCGTATACCAGTGGATCCTAATTTTAGACAATTCTGAAAGTGTTGCACACCTTTTGTGATGTTTTTGGACAGAGTGGCAAGAATATGCTGACAGAAAAGTCTTTAATAGTGTCAAAAGAGGAGCCAGAAGGATGGAAAAATACATGCCTCCCAAGAATAAGAGAAGTGGAGTTTTGGTTTGGTTTTTCCTTTCCTTGGTTGTCGTTCTTTTTTACTTACATTTTCAATACCTGTGCTAACAAAAATCTATAAAGCTCATTATTAGTCTTGCTGAATTAAGAAAATCACTGCCATGTGCAATCATGAACACTGTAATGTTGGCTCTAAAATGAGAGCAGATTGAGAAGGGACAGTTATTTTGAAGTGAAACTTAGAGGCTGTTTTTTGTTGACAGTTTTGGGGACTGTGGAGGAAGAAAAGAAGGGCAAAGACTAAGAGACGAACAGAGGTTGTATCTGGCCAGCTAAGCACAACTCCAAGCCAGGTCAGGTCATTCTAACCTTTTCTGTGTTTTTCCACTCTTCCTTGCCATTTAAAAGCAAGCACAAAATACAAGAACTTAGTGTCACAAGCTAATAATGGGGTTGGTACACTTCTGAAGTCTCTGCTCCTGTATAAATCTTCCTTAACTGCTCAAGCCAACTAAACTTTCCAACACTTCCAGAAAAGTAGGCTGCAACCCTGACTTACAAGCATGCATTCGCTCAAGGACAGAAGATGCATGGCACAGAGAAGTGTATTAGCAGCAATCTTCAGACTACCTCTGCAATGTCATGCTTGTTAAATAATTAATATAACTAAAAATTACTCTCAGGGGACAAGAAGGGCTTTAGGACATCTACAAAATCGTTCATGTAGTACCCTGGACTATTTTTTGTATTACAGTTATGCTTAGAGGCTCCAGCTGAGACTGAGGACTCCATTCAGTCAATAGGCTCTGCATAGTCAGAGTAGTCACTGTAAGCTCTCCAGGGAAATCTGAACCAACATAGCAAGAAATGAAATATTACTTTCAGGTGTCAGACCAAAAATACAAACCCCCCCTTTTTCCCCCCCCCAAAAAAAACTCCTGTGGAGGAGGCAACAGGCCAAACTGGGAAGTATTTCTGCAGAAATAGTTTGTAATTTCCTTTCATCAGTCCTTAAAACATGTCACATTTTATCCTCCCTTTCTATTCTACCACAGAATATAACTGACACCCACACTGAACAAGAACTGCTGGATAAATAAGTTTTACATCACCATAGGTTTTTCTCTAGGTAAGAGATGTGCCAGTCCAAGCTTTAAATTGGCATTAATCTAGTTGTTTTTTTTCCATAAACCAAATCACAGTAATGAAATAAATACAATGCAGAGGACTTAGTACATTGTAGGTGGCATATGATGTAATTAAAAAGCTAGTTTAAAGGAAAACCGCAATGGTTTATCTGTCATTCCTCCTAGAAATAGCTCTTGGGTAACTTTTCCAATGAAAAAATATTTCTTAGAAGAAAGCTACTGAAAGAGTAGGAATTAGATGACACAATCTCCATTCCAAGGTGCTTTCTCATATTAAAATGGCCTGGCTTCTTCAGAAGTGTATCTATCATCTGCTCATACCTGGTAGACCTGAAGTACAAAAGATGCTTCATGTATTTATTCCACACAGAATTTCCTTATGTTTTCTTTCCTTATGTTGCTACACAATGGTGTTAGGATATCTTCATAGCAAACAAACCAAATCTACTTTATCTTCCTCTTCCCTGTCCCATTACTACATCAAGAGTTGCAGTGTGTCACCTTCCTCTTGATCAGAGACACCAGAAGAAATTCTGTCCTTTCAACATTCCTTTGCTAAAAGAAAAAGTGATTTTTGCCTAGCTCAGATAGGGCCATCCATGAAGAATTGGTACCAGTAAGGAGTTTCTGCTATAAGGAGACTAGATGAGGGTAACTGTGGCATTTCACGTCAAGTCTTAAGGCTGAAGAATGGCTCAACAGTCATATGTAGATTTTACTCAAATAATGGAGAATGTGTACTGAAAGGCAGAAAAACATTAACTTAATAAAGGTTTTATTTATTTTGCACCTTAAGTCAGCTGTCCCGTTGACTAGCAAATTTGTCACTGGCTGGAGCAAGCCTGTCTAATGCTGAACCTCCTAGTCAGCTAAACAATGCTACTGCAAACAATAGATTTAATTACTCCCATGTATGCAAAGAGATAGTTTCCATGCATGTAAAAAATGCTTGATGAAAGTACATAGAGTAGGTTGCTGAAACACAAGCTTCTCCATATGTTCAAATATATGCCTGATTATACACGTGATTAAATGCACGTAGAAATGTACATATTTCAAATTTGTGAGGGAAATTTTTAGCAACTACTGGAGGAGAAGAGGCCATCACAGTTTATTCCAAAGCATTGTATTAGGTCATTCACAAAGTATTACATATTAAATCTGCCCGTTTTCTTCCAAATTTCTAAGATTAAAAAGGAAAGAAAAAAGCTTAAAAATTCTCTAATTTTATTAGATATAATTCAGAAACTATTGAAAAATTTTTATTTTACCAACATCAAGAAAGATGCTGCAAGTCTTGAGATCCATTAAGTTACTAGATTTCCTGCATTATTGGCAAGAAACAACCCTGTGGCATTTGGTGAAGACAGAATTCCTGAGGAACCAGCTGTCTGGGTGTCTACTTCACATGTGCCAACAGAATAATAAAAAGGATATGGGTCAGAGAACTTAAGCAATAATGGCATTATTTATCTTGATGGACGAAGATATCAACATTCTGGGTTAAAATCTTGCACAATACGTGAAGGAACAGTGGTGTTTTTCCCAAAAAATGTCTTTTCTTGTTGTGAATTCCAGCAGCACTGTTAAAAATTGAGCATTTATTTTCAGCATGAAAAATAAAAATGGGATATTAAATATGTTTTACCCCAACCACATTTCACTCTTGTTACCCAGAATATACTGTCTTCCAAAAATTGAGAGATTATTTTTGACAGTACATTTTTTGAGTAACCCTGAACAGAGGTTTCTGACAGTGAAGGCGGCAGATCCTTTTTTCTGTACACAGAACTTATCAGAGAAAATCTCATTCAACAGAATTAAATCGGTTTTCCCTTTTGCTAACCAAATATGATACAACATCTAAGAATTAGCAGAAACTGCTGATTTAATGAAACATTAAGGAGGGACGGGAAACAGGTTTACTCCAAAACAGTGGAAAACTACACAGCAAGGTCAGTAGGTAGCAAAAATTACACCTTCCTCCATGTTCAATTTGAAAATTATTAAAATTTTAAAATTCAATTATTCAAGTTATTGAAAAATAAGGTATGTCACAGCATGGAACATGCACTGGAAACATTTTCCCATGTGGTTACTGCTCTGAAGCATAGAAGTGCTACAAACAGAAAACTGGGTAAGACTTTAAAGCAACTGTAAATGCAGATTTAAAAAGCAACTGACTTAAAGCATCAGTTTGTCTTTGCATGCACCACAAGAATTTTTTTTCATTCTTTGCACTTCTTGATTAAAGAATTTGGCCGAGCATGAGGGAAGAAGCTTTGAGAAACAAAGAGAACTTTGCATCTCAACATGAATGTGTTTAGTCCCCAAACAATTTATGGTATCTGCCTCATGTTGTTAAAGACAACCAAAGTTAGTAACTCATACAGAATGAGGAAGATAAATTTAAAGAAAAAGGCTTAAAGTATATTTTTAATGTTTTGAAAAAGAACATCCTAGAAGCTTGTAAAAGCAATTAAAATATGTTTCTTTAATGGAAGAGAGACAAAAATTCGGAAGCATTACTGTGTTCTGTGGTATAGCAAGAGCACAAAATGTGGACTTGGTATTAGTCACACACTGTCCTTTTTTTGCCTAAAGCTACCACTGAGGGACTGCCTGGACCATCGTTACACATGCCTTTCCAAGAGCATACAAGTTTCAATCATTCCACTAAAGACTGAACCACCAGCAGCACCAGAGGAAGACTCTTGCCAAGGAACAGCTGGAGAAGATGTGCCAGAAACAATTAATTATGTGCTGCGACAGCTATGGGTGCAGCAAATCACTGTGCAGAAGGAACCTGTCGGTTTGCATGTGGTAACAGTTGCAGCAGCAGGAGGAAAGCATCAGAATGAGATGTCTGCCCAAGCAAACCCCTTTCCTTTTGGTTCTCTCTTTTGATACAGATCACTCTCTTCATGGCTTCTGAGCATCTCTGTAACTCAAATGCCCTGTCCTAAATCATTCTGAGGAGCAAACCTCCCATAACTGCAGTTTGCTGGCTCCAGGCAGAAGAGTGATAAAAGAGACAAAAAGTATTGTTATGCTGTTTAGAATTACACAATCACAATCCCCAGGGGTCTTTGCTTTAGAAGTTTCCCGTTGGCAGTAAATCTCAAAATACTAAACAGTAACAGCACTCTGCTGACACAGGAATTGAAACAATTTGGGGATGCTTCTCTGAGCCCTTTGACTTACTGACCTCAACATACTTCTGTCTTACAAATACAAACCTGTGAGACATCACTCCAGTTTTCCTGGATCATCAAACAAGTCACAGATTTCCAATTAACCTGCTGACCTAGCACTTGCAGATAGGATTGAATTACTGATCAGATAAAGGCTTTGTCCAGGACAGCAAAGAGTTATCTTGTGGAGCCACATATAAGTGTTAGTGCTAACACTGCAGTCATTCCTTGAAAAGATAAAAAGGCTCTGGGCAGCACTGTGAGTTAGGAAGGTTTGTTATCTAGCTTCTGTATCTTAAAGTGCACATTCGGGATAATTTTTGTGGTACTGCCACACAGCAAGATAGATTGTTTCCTGCCAACAAATGTGGAGTAAGCACTATTCTACCCAAAAGACTCCGACACCAGCAAAATGAATTGACATTATACTGACTTAGCCCAGTGTCGTGGTTTAACCTGGCAGGCAGCTAAACACCACACAGCCGTTCGCTCACTCCCCTCCCCAGTGGGATGGGGGAGAGATGGGGGAGGTGGGGGGGAAGTAAGATTTGTGGGTTGAAATAAAGACAGTTTAATAGGACAGAAAAGGAAGGGAAAATAGTAATAATAATAACAAAGTAATAATAATAATGATGATGATAATGATAAAAGAATATACAAATCAAGTGATGCACAATGCAATTGCTTACCACCTGCCAACCGATGCCCAGCCAGTCCCCAAGCAGCAGCCCCCTGGCTAGCTTTCCCCTAGTTTATATACCGAGCATGACATCGTATGGTATGGAATATCCCATTGGCCAGTTTGGGTCAGCTGTCCTAGCTGTGCCCCTTCCCAGCTTCTTGTGCATCTGCAGCCTTCTCAGTCAGTAGAGCATGAGAAGCTGAAAAGTCTTTGACTTAGTGTAAGCACAACTTAGCAACAACTAAAACATCAGTGTGTTATCAACATTATTCTCATCCTAAATCCAAAACACAGTGCTCTACCAGCTACTGCAACTCTATTGCAGCCAAACTCAGGCAATGGTTTTCTCGACAGGTTTAAAATCCTTCTCATCCCCTGACTCACCTGTAGCCCATTTTTGGATAATTTAACAGTCAGATCTTCCCAGGTGATGCAGAAACAGGATGTTTTCTCATGAGCAGTTGCATAGAACTTGGCATCTTCACCACCTATACAGTGTGGAGAAGCAATTAAAAAGGGCAATACATCTGCTTGACGTGTATGCAAAGGAGTTGTTTGTGTTTATATAAGCACAATGTAGTATGTCCTGCTATGGAGGCCAGAACACAGGCCCCAGGGAAAGGGCATCTCTGTGTAAAAGCACCTCAGCATTTACATGACAAACTTCCCTGATACATAGGTTATAGGAATCTGGGTTGGCAGAGGACTCTGTAACAAAGTTTTGCTGTATTAACCAAGGCTTAAGGTCTCAGGAGTAAAGTCAAATTGCTTAAGAAGATTAAAAGTCTCCCCAGCATTACACAGCATAGAAATTCAGACACTTTTAAAAATGGAGTTGCTTATTTTTTAAAATAAAGCATACAATGATGCAATTTGTTTCAGCGTTTTTTTTCATCTGTATTTTTAGTGCAGTGCAGATTTATGTACTGATGACGGGGACTTAAGCACAGAAATCCTAACGATGGTGCTCAAAAACACCCGGTTTCTGAGTTCAATAAGCAGTTTAGCACCTAACAAGGCACTTGTGAATGGGGCTAGGAAGATTAACAGGGTATGATGCAGAACAGCTGACTAGAGACACAAATTGCCATGGAGTACTGAGTTCATTCTTGAGACAAATCTGACTAAACAGACATCGTTCAACTACACTTGCAGTAGGCTCAGCTGCAGTGACAGACGCAGCTCCTGTCCCCCACAGCCAACACTGTCTCCTGCCCTGCTGCTGGCTATACAGACATTTCCTGGCAAAACTGATGCAAGCAGTTCCTGCCTCCCTGTCCTGTGGCCTATTCTCTTTGCCATGTTCTCCCCCAGTTTTGGTAGTTGTGAAGTTCTTGACACTGCTTCTAAAACCACAAGTTAACCAAACCAAGGAAGTGACTAAGGTTAAAAATAACTATTAAATAAGCAAATAAAAAGCAGCAGCTTTTTTCTGGGGTCAGATATCCATGGACCCACAGCTTCTATAGTGAGGATGGCACATTTTTTACAGTCCCACCATTGCTTCCAGCCTGACATGTATAAATTGATGATGACCTTACTTTATATTATGCACTGAGGAGAATAAGGAGGACATACATGTTCTTGTTGGCTGCTCCTGCAGTGCTGGGGACAATAGCCTCTGGCAAAGGCTGGAGGGAGAAAGAGAAATCCACCACTGGAGCCCAAGTTCCTTGTAATGGTGAGTCAGCACTGTTGGGCTTTAAGTAGCAGTATGCATCTAGCTCAATTTCTCACATACTTGTTTTTCTTTTTCAGAAATAGCAGTATTAAAATGAAATTTAAAATTCTCGAGTGCAATTCTGTGGCAAGGGCTTGTGCAGAAAGCCACGGAGACTTGCTCAGTAAATTGTGTAGGAGTCTGTGGTTGTTTGCTTCTGCAAATGTTTTACTTCCTATCACTTTAGCATAATTCCAGCTTGGTGCTGGGTAGCTTTTACAAGACTTTTTCATCTCTTTAGAATATGAGACCAAATTAATCTTAAGGCACTCAGTAGTGATGATTTCTGTTCCAGTTCCTATACATTCAATAATAATAATCAAGTAATTATTATTCCTCACTCTCATGACTAATCAGGTATCTCTAGTTTTCACATGATTAGTTTTATATTACAGACTTCTGTCACTTGAACGTTGCTCAGGCATCTGAAGTTCCTGTCACTGGCCAATATAGGTAGGTCAGCAGAATCCCTTTATGGAGGTACCATTACATTGGTCTCTCTCATTTCTCTAGGAGATGAGTAATTAAAAAACCAAAAGCTTTTACATTACAATTACCATGTATAGTTTTGTCAGTATAGCTATGTCTGTGCTATCATAATTTTCCTGGCACTGTTCCACTTGTTGCTGTAAAGAACTTTCTGTTCAGCATCAGAAGAGTTTTCATTAAGCAGCATGTATCCCTTTCAGTGAAGCCTGATGCTTTTAGTATATTTAAAGCATGCCTTCTCTGTTTTTTTGTGAAGATCTGTTAACTACTTTTGGAACACATAAAATACCTAAGGAAGAATAAAAAATCCCAAATAATATATCTTGCCTCTAACCAAAACTTAAATGTTCAAATAACTTACAAAAACTAGCAATTTTTATAGAAAAACAAGTGACATCACTAATGTATTTAATGATCCAGATCTTATTCTTGGGAATACAGCTCAAAAACAAACATTTCCTAATGCGTACTAAGCAATAACATCAGTTAATCATTGTCTGCAGTCATATAATTAAAAAGAAAGGCCTTCACTAACTAATTCCTGTATATTTATGACCACAAGATGCTTTTACTTCTGTAAAACTAAATCTGCTTTGACAATGTCTCCAGATTTCCCTCTGCTGGGATAATGGCAACATTGCTCATAAGAAATAAACCACTGCAATCTGTTTGCAGTAGTTTTGTAGGGAACATTTTTTTAACGTTTATAAATGTAGGAAGAATTTCCTTATGCATGTGCAGAGAACTGCAAATAATCAGAATGATTGGGTATTACTGTCCCTGATTATTGTCTCTGATGACAGCTTAGATGGCGTTGGTCACTTTTGTCTTCAAGGATGTACCTGTCTGTTTAGGGCTTGAGAGCAGCTGTACCAGAGGAGGTGCTGAGAGATACAACTCAATGCTGCTATCTCTTTCAGAATTTTAGCTTTATGTTTTCTCACAGATGTAGCGTTAACTTCTGCCCAGCACAACACTAAACCCTTGCTGTCATGACCATAGCATCCAGTCTTCCCTATTTCCTGATGTCCCATGGGTAAACACTTGCTCTGAAGGCCCCTTATTCATTCACGTTCATGCCAGCAGAACTGGCATCAGCAGCTCTGGCTTTCATTCCCATTGAAGCAATTCACAACTGGTACAAGAAGGTAACATTACACATCAAAAGACTGATTGATCTGAAAAAAAAAATTAACAGGCTAGGTCCTGTTCTGGTTACTGGAGCTAAAGAGAACAGGGTAAAAAGGCAATAGCGTTCATCTTTGCAATATGCATTTGCTTGCTCTGTTGGAGAACAGGGTAGTTAGTGAGTTCAGTCTGGTGACTTTTCCAAAGTTTTTTGGCTCAGCATGATCATAGAGGTCACATGTTAGACGATATAACTGTGTGGGGGAAGATGTAGCCAACAGAATTTATTAAGGCCAGTTTGACAGCTCCCAGTGAGAAAAACTGTAATAAAATGTTGTGCCTCCATGAGAGATCAAAATAGCTACACTCTGGACACAAGTTGGGAATCTGCTATGTTAAATATTAAATTAGGTGCTCTACATATGTTTTTCATGTTAAATAATATTTTCCTTCCCCTTACTTTGCAGTTTCTTTCAGATACTCTTTTTTTCCCCTACTCTTGCATTTTCTAGAAAAACATGCAGATCAATGACATTACTCTTATTCCAAAGAGGTCAGCGCTTTTGACTTGACCCTGCACTTCCACCAGCTGGAAGGTTCCTCTACAGCTCTAGATCCCAGTGCACGCTGTGGTCCTGCTCTGCTGAATGCAGACTGCATTTGCGCTGCTTGAAGATTATTTCATAGTTCACACATATGGACAGTATTATGTTCGTACAACTAGATACCAATTTGGTTCAGATATCATCACATTACATAACATTTCTTTAGTTACTTACCGCTATAATTTTTGTATGCTGTTGCAGTTAATCTCAGACAAATAACAGAGCTCTCTCAGTTACAGTGTGGTACATTTGACTCCACGATATGGATCTGTTCATTCTTCCCTATACTGCAGCCTGTTGCAGAACTATACTACTCCAAGTAATGCATGTAGAAAACATTATTTTCAGCTGATACTTTCCATTTGCTCCCATGCCACCTTCCCTACCCCTCCTTTAAAGGTGTATGAATTTTACAGGCTTAGATTAATTTTTGGTTTGTCTAGGAATCTAATTTGTCTCAAATGCCTGGGAAAATTCATCTTTCACAAAACTAGGACGGTGAAAACTAAAAAGAAAACTTAGTTCAAACAAAACTCCCTCCACTGACTCACTGCTGTATCATGCACAGCTGGTGTATTGCGTTTGATAGCAGTGGAATTAACTTTCCCCAGAGCAGTCCTGCTAGTGCTATGCTTTGTATTTGTAGCTAGAAAGGTGTTGGTAATACACCAGTGTTTTGGCTACAGTGCCAGTATAGCATCAAGGCTGTCCTCCAAGCTCCCCCTTCAAAGGCCAGTAGGCTGGGGATGGGCAAGATCTTGGGAGGAGACATAACCAGGACAGCTGACACAACCTGACCAAAGAGATATTCCATACCATATGACCTCTGCTCAGCAATAAAAGCTAAGAGAAAGGGGTAGGGGGCATATGTTATTAAGGTGTTTGTCTTCTGGAGCAACTGCTAGATGTTCTGAGGCCCTACTTCGCTGGGCATAGCCTACTGATGGGAAGTAGAGAATACATCTTTGGTTTTCCTTTGCTTCCATGCACAGCCTTTGCTTTTTCTTTATTTAACTGCCTTTATCTTGACCCACAAGGTTTTTTTCATCTTATTTTCTCCCTCTCTGTCCTGCTGAGGAGGGGAAGTGACAGAGCAGCTTCGTGGGGACCTGGCAGCTAGTCCAGGTCAACTTACTACAGCTAGTCAAAAGCAAATTTATTCCTAGTGTTGAGGTTACATTAACTTTCACGGCTTACTCAATCTTTCATCATCCCGCTCAGATGTGGGTTTTACAGCTCAGACATCTTGTTCAGGAGAACTGAGTTTGCTCAACCTATTCAATTCACATTGGTTACACAGTGATACCCAATACCCAATGCTCAATTCATGGCAGATTCTGATAAAGGAGCCAGACACACCCACAAAATCCTCAGAATTGGCACTATGTATTTTGCTCTGGGTATAACCTGATCATCTTATCTAGGGCTGCTCCTTAAGTTGAAATATTATTGCTAAATATTTACAGGTACATTTACTTGTACCCATCTTACAGGTGGATTATACAGACCATTGTCAAAAATCAGAGTATACACAATGGCAGCGTGAGAAGAGCTAGCATGTTAATCTTACTGTTAAAAGAAATGACTAAGGAAAGCAGAGAATCGAATGCCTGACCAAATGCTATGGCATGTACTCAGAGATTATTTGTTCTCATTCTACAATTAAAGGCTGAAGAACATTCACATGTCTTTGGCTCGATTTTCTGTAGCCACATTTAACTAACATGAACATTTACTAACATTAACTAACATTAACGTTTAATTAAGCTTTTAATCGACACCATGCATAAAACTCCAGATACATTTTTTCTGCCCTGCATGTACCCTTAAAGTCTACATTCTGTCATTCTTAAAATGTTGGATATAAAACAGTTAGGTCCCAGAATGTTTCCACTAGCAGACTGTAAACCACAGAGCTGCCTCCTGCCCAGGAATGCTGTGGTACACCATTAGCAGTTAGGGTGAAGTGTGGCAATCTGTAAGAGCGCTTGCATCCCAGTGTCTGCTCTCATATACATCAGAAAACCAGATCCCATTTGGACTCCTACTTAAAGCTACTGGATAGGACATTATTTTATTGTTGCCTCATGTTCTAGAAAGCACTCTGCCATTTGGAAAGGAGAAAATAATTCTTCCTACACGTGGATCTATGAGGCAGAGTAAACCTGAGCACATCTGAGATGCTTAATTAAGTTTTGTCTTGGCCACATTCACATTTTCTGCATTGTTGGGTGACACTGAAGATATAAATAATCAAGTTGAGAGGACAAAATTTGGGAAACAATTTAAAATAATACTATTTTATAATATCAATTTCATGCTATTAAATGGTCTTGCTATAAGGGTTTTATCCATCCAGGGACAAGAAACAACAACATGACTTGTTAGTTAACTGAAAAGCAGTGAACAATGTTGCACCTATGATATTTATATAAACCATTTGTAGTCATGTAATGAGTACCCACTGTCATGGAAGAAACAGAATACCTGCCTTTCTTTCCTCAGCAAGTCTACAGCCACATTAGATGAATTGCAATAGAACTCCATAACTTTTAAGCAATATGTAGCACTTATCCCCAAAGTAACAGTGCCTACCACCCCCAAGTAATACTGCCTACCAAGCATCTATTTTGTAAGGAGCTAGAATTTTGCGCTACAAAGCTCCAGAATCTATATCCTCAAAAAATTCACAGCCGCTTAACTGTCATTAAAATCAAGTCTAAACAGTTAGGCATCATCCTTCTTTACAGACCACCTCTCCTTACTACGCTGCTACACAGCTGAGTTGAGGTCCAGCCATACCCCAGCTGGTTGTAAAAAGAGAATACCTGAAGGTCATCCCTCCCCCGCATGCCTTTTTTATTTTTTATTACTTTGGCAGGCACAGCCCCAGCCAAAGCAATTTGAGTCCAAAGCATCCTGAACATGCTGTANGAACTGAATGGTACAGTGCTGGGAGGAGTGGAAGAAAAGGGTTACAAGGGTTACTCCTCTGGTTTTGCTTCCACAGGAATTCCTGTATTGTTTGCATTTGAGGGCAAAGTTACTGGGAAACATCTCACTGTAGGTATCTACAGACACCCCTCAGTACCGTTCCTTTCCCTCTCTGGCCTCATCCAAATACGCTTCCAAGAAAAGATCATACTCAAAATTCTCTTCAGGCACAACTAGGTGGGAAGATAAATGGCTTGGATTTTCTTTAGTTACTTTTATAAATTATTCAGAAAGAAGGACATATTTTAGTGCACTTACTTAAAACATCATTTTGTTTCATTCCTAAAAATACATGGGCCTGAACTAGCACACCAAATCTTTTCAGACATATAAAAAAGAGTAGTTTCCTCCAAACAAAAATATCTCAGGTCAAACTGATCTCCATGAGAGTAGCNAACTTATCTCCATGAGAGTAGCTACAACTTAGAATTTTGTATCCCCCAAATTTTATACGTATTTTTTTTAGATTTAATCCAATAGTAAATAATAATAATAATACTAATGATGATGATGATGATGATAATGATGATGAAAACAGCATATAAATAGATAACTTGTATGTACAGTCGGAAATATACAAGACAACTCTGAAAAAAATACCAAGCCAAGCAGCCTGGCAAACTAATTTAATTCTATACTTTTCAATATTATTGTTAAAAAGTTGTTTTCTATGTAGTATTTATCCTCCTGAAATTATTTTGAAGTACTTTTAATGAAACTAATATAGAAAAGGCAAAGCTGAAGACATTATACATGAAGAAATGTTATAGATTAGGATTTATATATTAGAATCCCAGTTTAGCATGACACTTAGTAACAATCCCATTTTACTGTTTTGGACAGATCTCTTGATTTAGAGTAACATTACATGGTGTGGGTTTTAGACCTTCTAAAGTTAGATTTTTTAAAATTTGTAAGACAAGCAGTAGTTCCACTCCATTTTCTCCTCAGACAGTGGAAAGGCAGCTTTGCTTTCCATTTGGAGAGATGTTTAGCCTCATCTAAGGATGAAAAATTAGATTAATTTTAAATTAGCTGCACTTTAGCTTTCCAACCAAACCAAGCTACCGAAACTGTGCCAGTTCTTTGACTGCTAAAATACAGTTAAGTATACAAGTTCAAGTCTTCAATTTGTAAGAATAAGCAGGCATAAGGCCAGTAATTGAGCACAAAAATTGAGACTTTTTTTTTAATTACAAGGTACTACAAAATGCCTGTGGAGGTGGTAAGTGTGGGGGTAGGAAATAAGGCAAATGTTTGCTCATTTTCTCATTTCTTCCAAATTAGGATGGAGTTAAATGTGTATTACTAGTATTGTATATACTATACATTACTAGTATTCTAATAATGGTAGTTTACCTAACAAAAATAACCTAGAAAAGAATGTTTCTCTGTGTAAATGTTGAATTCTCAAGCTGAATTAATTGAAGAGGATGCTAGGGAGAGGTGCATTTCAGTGTTAAAATAACCTTTAAATTTAAAAAGTTCTATTAAGTAATGCAGAGAAGTTCCTTTCTACTTTTTTTCTTTAGAAAGTAAGCTATATTGAAACTACTGAAGATTTGGATTGAAAAATTCAAATGCTGGACACCGTCAATGAGAATGACAGGCTTCCCCACGCAGAGCTTAGAAAAGACTCAGCTGAGGAAGTCTGAGCTCTCTAGGGAAATGCAAGACAACTTTCATTACTGAGCCCACTGGCAAACAGCCAACTACTAGCTGCAATGAAAGTTCACTAGTAATAAACCAAGACTTAAAAAGTACAATTGGCTGAGGCTCAAAATTTGAGCCAACTGAAGCTTTTAAAGTTTAGGCGTTTTCAGTAGTAATTTGACACACACCCCCCACGCTACAACTCAGATATAAATTCATGGATACTGTTGATTTTCAGCTTCCTCGTGCTTATCTAAACCCAGTGGCAAGTAAGGTTTTTTTCCAATAAGTGTTTCCAACTGACATTATAATTTGGGTTTTTAAACTCCATTGGTTAAAAAAATATTACACTGACTCTTATAAAACTTGGCAGCCAGGGTGAACTCCCTAAGCTAACACAAACCACGTGCTTGCAGAAAGTAGCTCCTAAATAGAAAAGATTTTTTTTTTAAGTTAGTTATAGGCTAGCATTTTAGTAGAATCAAGCTACCTCTGGCTTTATTCTTTGAGTTGACTTTTTCCATTTGGCTGACAACTGCCACTTTTTCTAAAGACAATGACCAACATGAGTCATATTGTTACATGTTCATATTACTAAACATGAAAACTTTAAGTTCAAGTGCATTTCATATGTAGTTGTTAAATGGTTTCAGAAATCTGGATACAAATAGAAATGGCTGTGCAAGTGATGTAGTCAACTGACTATCCAGTCAACTGCTACACATATGCAAAGTTTAGCACAGGCAACCTACTGGGAAAGAAGTTAACTCTCTCGTGGGCTGTCTGGCTAGGTGACTTACCGGTAGCAAAGAGACAACCACGGCTCTTTAGGTGTCACAAAGGCTTAGTCAAATCTTCCGGAAACATCACAGCCTCATTGTGCTGCTTGTACTTACATCCTGCCTCATTCAGGGTCTCTGTTGCTGGAGATTAGACAGAAAGGGTATGATAGGGCTCTGTTGAAAGCCAGCTGACTGGAGAAAATGTAACCATTAACAGTGAACGATCTTGATGAAACAAATGTATTTTCTCCAACATTAGCTATTCATGATAGAAGTTAAGAAAAAATTTTGCAAACAAACAAACCAACCCATTCAAATATGAACTTTATGTCCATTATATATTCTGGAGTTACTTTTCATATCTACAGTCACCTGCCAGTTTCCATCCTGGCAGTCTATTGTTACTGCTTCAGTCCAGCTGCTGGTGACTTTTACAGCACTTCCATTAGAAAGTTACACATGCATAGAAGCAGTGTACCACACAGCAAGGATTCAGGCAGCCACAGATAATAGTAATTGGCAGTAAAACTGTCATTGTGGATCAGCAAAGACAACAAGAATAGTTAACTGCTGGAAAATTGATGATGATGCTCATTACTACAGGGTAAGAGGCACCCGGAAACAGAAAGCTGGTATGACCACTTAGGATGGGAAAGACTTGAAAACAAATTCAACCGTATCTCTCAAACATGAAAAAATAGATACTTCGATCAAAAACTTATGTATGAGGAAAGGAAGAGGAAACAGCATAACCAACCCTTCTCCTGCCTTCTGGGCTTCAAAGATAAGTATCAGTAATGCAGAGCAAGGTCCAAGTAAACTTCATATCTATTGCAGTCAGTAAGAGGAGAAGTTAACTTTCTAGTAAAAGCTCGTTTGTCCAAAAGCAGCAGCAAAACACTCCAGGCAGCTAATCTCTCACAGCTTCTTACACTTCTCAGGTGGTTCAAGTTATTAGTCTTATGCCTCTTGTTTTAGAAATACATTTCTTGAAATAACTGCCATGAAGTACACTTGACTTTTTTATTGCTTAGCTTATGACTGAGACAAAACCTAGCTCTGGAACTGGCTTTCCAACTTTTCCGACAGTCATGTTAGACTACAACATATTTTTAAATAACTGCAATTTAAGATTTGAGAAATCTTCTGAGAAGGCAAGCGTATGTTAAAAAGCTGCTTCGCTTTTTTAATGACAAGTGTTTACTTTTCTTTATGATAGAATTCATTTAGCACAGTCCATAGCTTACTGTGTAACACAACTCAGAGCCAAAGTAAGCAGAGATATTTTACTCTTGAGACAAAATCAACAAGACAAGGAAAGCACATCCAAGATTTTTCATTATGAGGAAATTGAAAACTATGTGTTTTTTCTCTTCATCTGCTCAGGACTTAGGCTGGTCACATGGTGCTTTTCTCTCCACAAGGAGTCTATGTGAGAATGGTAGGGTTATAGTATTGGGCCTATGCGAAGGATGTATGCCTATAAAAGATTGTCCTCCTTTACCTTCCCCTCACCCACCAAAAAAGTTAAACTCATCAGCCCTTTGTGTTTCGGAAGCAGTTACAAAGAAGGTAACTTTGGGTTCCTTTGGGTCAAGAATGCAACTCCAGCACTGTTCAGATATTTTGCAAGGGGTTTTGGTGTTTAAGAATATCCAACACCTATTTTAAAATTAAATCCCATTCAGTCATCAGTACCCTTACACAAGCTGATTCACAAGTTGGACTAACACCTTACTCTGGAACAGAGGAAAGATGTCAAATATACTTGACTAGGAGGTTTAACCATGCTATAGCTGCTGCTGCTGTTTGAGCAGACTAATTGAGGATGTGTACATTTGCTTGAGTTAAATTAACATACGCTTCACTTAAACAGGAGTAGATGAACCATAAGAAAATGTGTTTGTACACGCTGGAAGTCTATTTTCTTGGGTGGTATGTATGGCCTTCCCTAGCAAGCGGTCTCAAATTTAAACCAAGCTGTTCAGGAATACTTTCAAGTTAATAGTATTCTTCTCAACACTCCAGGCAGAATACTATGGGTCTTCTCTTTTGGAAGAAGAGAAAAGAGAAACTCTTTTCCAGTGTTTCTCTCTTTTTCTTTATTACGTCTTTTGGGACAGACAGTTCACAGACCACTTACTTGGTCTGATTTCTACCAATTTGTCTGTTACAGCAGCCACTTGAACAGAGTATTCATATATCAGACTCAAGAGTCCAGCCTTTTGATGGCTGGGGATTTCTTTCCTGATTCACAATTCTGCACTCAGATAGTCTGAAAAATATATTCCCTGTTTCCCAAAAACTCACTCTCTGTAGACAAAGGCTTACTGTAGTTCAACAGAATTTCTTTCAAATTGTGTTGAAGTGTTTATTGAAAGTAATATTCCAGCAATAGGCAATTAATTTCTGGTTGTAAGGCCTAAGCTTATTCAGAGGGAATCCAAAGCTCTGTGCTCCATCACACTAAGTGGATGTGTTTTGCCAAGAATGGAAATGTTCAACATTTTTGTCATTGTATACCACATAGAGTGTGAGGAACAAAATCCCTGGTTTGATTCCCACCCATGTTGCTTAAATATCAATATAGGCACAAGGTGCACAGTTTTTTATTTAGGGAAAACCTATTTTTTCCCCTTTCAAAATGTACATACAAAGCAACCACCTCTACTGTTTCATCATTCATGTGAGACTGCCTAATTTCTAAACTATTGCTTATGAGAGTTTGTAGTAACAAATCACTCCTTGTAAACAATCTTTTTTCTCCTGATCAGACTGAAGAAGGTGCAAAGAGATCTTTTTTCCCATACAATGCTAACTGATTTTCTCCTGTAGTAGAATACCACCCTGTGTGATCCCAAGAAGTACATCTAAAATGAAAACACTTGGCCAGGACTATAAAAATTCAGGATTATGTTTTAATATTTTCTTTTTCTGAGTCATCATCTGAAGAATAGATGGCAGTCCAATTCGCTGGCATCAGACAGGAACTTTATTATATTTATTAAAAAGTGAGACACATCAATGTAACTTACCAGATCACACTTGCCAGTAAAAGTGCTTTTCATACAGAATTGTGTATAAAAACAGATGCTAACACATCAGGATTGCCTGGTATTTGATGGAAACTGAATTTCTTGAGAGAAAAGTGAGGGGGTTGGGGATTGGGGTTTGTGGGGTTTTTTTGTGTGTGCATCTGAAATATACCATTTTCCTGCCTGTAGGGTATGCATCAGGTTCAGCATAAGGTTGGACCCCCCACCACATGCAGCAGTATGTAGAAAATCAGTAGTGCTGCTCAGACATGCTTTGAGGCTTTTAGTTTGATACTTCTTAAAAGCAACAAAGTTGTTTTCTGAGCAGCAATAAGAATGGCATGGGGCACTGGCAGAGGAGACCCGCATTCCAGCCAGGGATTCTCTTGCCACAAACAGATTCAGGAAAGAGGCATTTCTTACCTACTAGTTTCACTATTCAGTAACTCTAAAGTGGTTTTGGTGCAAGGGCTTCCTATTTACTCTTTACCTTTTCTATTCCTTAAGCTTCCTTCTCAGTGTGAAACCACTAAAGTAATCATCTAGCTTTTGAATCCAAAGTATTAAAGTGGTTTCCAAACAGGGCAATACCAGTTTGCAGAGGCATAGTGTCAAGTAAAGGAAAGGTGAAGGAGACAAGTATGGGACTGCATAAAAATATATAGCTTGTATTAAGTACCTAAAGGTAAGGAATGCACAATTGTACCTCAACAGGTGCTACTCCCTTAGTTTTCATTGAAAAAGGGCATTTCCAGATTTTAACAGACACCTGTTCCTGGACTATGCGACTAGTAGCGAGAAACACTCCGTGCTATGAATAAGGAAGCAGGATATGAAAGCAGCAATTAAAATTACCCTTTTTCTCCATGTTCTGTATCACAGAGCTACAGAAGACAGTAGCAATTGCCGTGACCTATTCTTGGGAAGCCAAGAGACACTTGTAGAAAAAGTGAAGTGAGGTAAAAAGAAACTCTAAGGAATTCTAAATCAAATCAGCCCACTTAAACCTGCTGCAAAATAGTGAAGACTGAAGTGCTGAGGGCAAAAAGTTGTAGGACTCCCAAGCTCATGTGTGGCATAGTGCCCTTCGAGGGAAATGGTATGGTGATCAGGATTGCCTCGATGCTCCAAGTACAGCAAATTTAATGTAAAATAGATCTTCAAGACAACCCCATCCTGATCCTGGGGAGGGATTATGAGTCAGTCTTACCCTTCAGGACACCTGGGAGTTAACATCAATAGGAAGCAGAGCATCTCAGTAGTAGCTCCTGAAAAGTAGATAATCACATTTGGGTGTACATATCTTAAACAATTAACAATGAAACTGCAGTAAAACTTAGAATCATAGAATAGAANATTGGCACGTATACAAAGCAACATAAATTCTCAGCTTCTCTAAAGTAACAGGAGATCTATACTCAAGCTACAGTTTCTGTCTCTACAGAACACTGAACATAGGAAGTATTCCCTTAACCAATTATTGTTTGAATGAGTGGTGTTTTCTTTCGGTAGAAAGCTAAGTACATCATCATAGCAAAGATTAGTAATCACAAAAATTGGAAGGCTTTTCTAAATCAAGGATGTTTTACAATGTTTGCTTTTAAAAGTCTTTATGGTAATCATTGTAATTTTAAGTAAAGAATACTAATCAGCCTTTATAAAACATTTGAAATTTGACCACTGTCAACTGCAGTTTACATACTTAAGGAAAAATACTATGTAAAAAGTTAATATGCTAGTTAAGAGCTTGTATGTTTTCCCCTCAGCTAGAAGAGGTCAGTTGAAGAATGGATTTTGCTTCGCCCTACAAAGCTTACCTCTAGACAGGATTAGGTCAGAACCAACTATTTCTTGGGAGATTGACAGATGTTATGCCACAAAGAGGCATAAGATTCATTTCACCTGGCATTGATTTTGCAAGATATTGAGAGATGCAAAAATAGATTTATGCTTAGAATTAGGTGTGCAGTTAAGTATTTTGCTGCCCTAAATTGCAGAAAGAAAAAAAAGTTATTAGCTGAACAGTGAGTTCATATTCCATCAAAAAGATCTCATAGTTTACATGTAGGTTAAAGACTATTTTTTATTCAAGTTACTTGATAAATAAACACAGCAACTTTACGTTGGACCAATGTTACCTATAGAATCATAGACTATTTCAGGTTGGAAGGGACCCATAAGCGTTCAACTCCCTGCTCCTTGCAGGACTACCTAAAGCTAAAACATATGACTAAGTGCTCCTTGAACTCCGGCAGGCTTGGTGCCGTGACCACTTCCCTGGGGAGCCTGTTCCAGTAACCGACCACCCTCCCAGTGAAGAACCTTTTCCTAATGTCCAATCTGAACTTCTAAGAGATGCATTGCAGAGATGGAATCTAATATTGGTTGGAAGTGAACAAGTCTAGTAGAACTGAATTTAGATAAGCATCTAAATAACTAAACAGTTACCACAAGTTGCTATCAGATCTTATCTTTATAATTTCTGCCTGTACTAGGACCTTCTGGGACACTAGTTTTGGGAGTTTTTCATTTTTCTCTTCCCATTTTAAGATTAATTATTATTTTTATTATTTATATGTTAAAAAATTATGTTTCTTTTTATTTATTTATTTAGTATTAATTAATTATTTACTTCAGGGAAAAAATCTCTTTCTAGAAACAGTAAGTAGGCATGATGTATGATTCCAAGTCAGGAGCAGTAAATTGTTCATCAAGATAAGTTTACTTCTAGTCAGGATCGAGACTGTAGCTTTTAAGACTGTACATATTTTTGTGTGACAGTGAAAATAAGTGCTAAAATTCATTTAAACAGAGCTTTTAATTAGCATAGCTATATAACAAAGAAATTAATTCCATTCTCGTAGTTCTAGCATATGCAAAGCTCCTTAGTTAATTAAAAGTTTTGCCTAAGAGAAACTGCAGGGTAACTCTAGTCACATCTTTCATAGTCATCCTGAGAAGACTAATGAAGGGCATTTGGAATCCATGTAGCCTGTTGGCTAAGATTATTTAAATTAACTGGTGATTTTAGAGATTACTTGAGATGATTTTCAGAAAATGCAACTAGTTTCTGAAATAACCATTTCAAAATTGCAGGTAGGACAACCCAGATTGATACCACTCTACTGTGGAAGTAGTAACCCGGTATGAAAATATTACATTCTATTGAAAGTAAATAGCTTATTAACAATTTTACTGGGGGGAAAAAATATGGTTGGAAGACAGACTCTCCCCTTTCATTATTCAAACAATTAACATAGAGGAGAAAATATTCCATATCAGTCTTGCAAAATGGCTGGAGGACTTTCACACCATGTTATAGAGATAGGTTCAAAGACTTGACATTCTACAATGTTTATGCATTATTTCCTGCATATTATAGTTCTGTCCTGAAATGTATACTTAAAAATGTCAAGAACTATAAATACAGGGGAGTAGAGGCACACAACACATACTTTCTTTGTTGGTGTTAAAGACCGAATATGAGACATCACTACAGAATTGTTTTCTTAAGCTATTTCTTAGCATATTATAAAAAAGAGGAAAACAAAGTCTTTTACATAATTGGACTACATCTTCTGCAAAGTTCACCAGTGGGAAGAGTTTAGCATCTAGGATTTTTGGGAACCACAAGATACACATGGTTCTTAGAAACCAGAAATAGTTTTGAATCAAAGTTCTGCAGATTTTATTTTTAAATTTGCAGCTGTCAGATAATGTTCAGCTAGGCTTCCTATATTCTTATGTGAAAATTAGACAAAAAATATCAAAGAGCAGTGTGAAAACAATCTTGCTTTATGTGCTATTTCTTGATGAAAGTTGAAAAATTTAACAATGAAAACATTAAATCCTTAAAATCCTGTGAACATTAAGATTTTAAAAAGGAGCAAACCAATCCAAACAATCAAAATTCATTATAAATGCAACAATCCCACATATAACAGAGGAGTGGGGAAAAAAATCACCAAAACCCAGTAAGTAAATGATGCATGGATGGAAGAAAGGATAGGATAATGTCCTTCAACTTCCAGTAGAGGTTTTTAATTGCTATGTCGTATTGCGAAGTAATTACATGGGGGGGGGTTTTGCTTTATTTTGTGGATTTCTTTTGTTTTTCCCATTTTGTTTTGTTTTGGTTTACAAAACACCTGTATAATTGTACAGTTTGTACCTTAATACTGGAGTCATTGTAATCATTGTCTTTGTCATTTGTATGCAAAATTGTACTGTGACCCTGCATATAAACTTAATGCATGCACAGAATGTACATAAAAACTAAGCACTGAAGTTGAGTACCTGCAGTTCCTTATACCATAATACAGCAATAGGTCCAGTCAATGAGCCTGGAGGAGAAGCACTTTTAAACCATTGCCTACATAAATTACGCAACTAACATACTGCCAGACCAGTACATTTAGTGAGAAGGTCTCCACTGCCCTTAAAGGAGAATTAGCTAACTTTGTAATGATGACTGATTAAGAGTCAGAAAAGACTTTTGTAGATATGTAATCTGACAGGCTGCATAAACACAAGCCATAAAACTTGATGCATTAGGTTCTGCATTGAATTTACTAGGTACTTTAGCATAGTATTTTTTAAAAAGAAGACACACAATCATATTGTTAATATTGCTACAACTTCTTGAGACAGCCAAATGTCTAGAAAGTCTATGTGAACATGTGTGTGTTGAGATTTTTTTCGCAGGGAAAGGAAGCAATACATGAATTTAAGGATCAAGCATTTTCATCTGATCGAATGAAGTCCTTAAGTAAAACCTCTTTTTAGAAGAAAGTCATTAATATATTCTGTGATGAATTCTGTCCTTCTCCTGCATCAGTCAGCATCATTGCGGTGCTGTAACTGAGGCAAAAAATGGGTCCTGCTGCTTACCTCCTTTATATATTTGTTCCAGGTGACTAAGGGAATTATTGTGCTTGGACAAGAATTCTTTCACTTTCTATTTCCACTTCCCACAAGTACTACAGTAAAAAGAAAGATTAAGCAGGCTAGATTCCCATGTATTAAAAGATGGTTTATCTGTAATGGGTCCATTGTGGCTGACAGAAACCTTCTGGGTTGGCAGGCTTGTCACCAAGATCAGCAGCTGGCTGCTGGCCTCAGAGTTTTTGAGAAGAAGTCAGGTTTGCACACTAGCAACTAAAATACCTAGTGTTTTGCTTAACAGAAACATCTTGGGAGACTGGCAAAACCAACAAAAAAAAAAAAAAAAAAAAACAGGGAGAAACCTGGGGAAGATGAGTAGTTGCATCACTTCTCTTGCCTCCTCCCTCCCACTGTAATTTCTGGGCAATCTATGTCACTTTCTATAGCTAAGTTACAATTTAGGGAATTATTTCACCATTAAAAATGTTGAGTCATCTTTGCTGAGAAAGGGCTATAACATAATAGTGACACAACTTGGGAATAACTTGATGTAGCATTTAACTCAGCATTTCATGTGGTTTGGCTAGGATAAATAAGGGATAGCCAGACAGCCTTGTCCTTTGCAGTATTTTAGGCTGTGGATTGTGCATTAAACAATACTATGCATTGCCTGGTGGGAAAGGACGTGTGCGGTTTAGCTAATAATCCTGACTTCATTCTGTGTAGGAAAAGAGCTTGGCTCATCAGTACAAGAACAAGATGTTCAAGAGTGAGATCGTTATGTTTGTTTTACTAGTTACTAGGAGTGATGAGTTTCTCACTGATTTCAACCAAAATTCACAGTATTCTGATGGAGTATTTTGTCAGGTCTGTGTAGCAATTGCTTGTGAAAACTGAGATAGATAACAGATTTACCGACAGTTTTTAATCTTAATCTCAGAGGAACAAAGGCTAATTAAATGCTACTGCAAGACAAAATTTAATTTCAGCCAAGTATCCTTTCAAAACCAACATGGGATGGAAGGCTGCCAAACAAAACAGGTGTATTTGGCACCCAAGAAAAGAGGTGGTCCTCCGGATTAACAATGCAATAAAACTATACTTTTGATAGTTTCTCAGAGGAATAGGCTAGAGGTTGCAGAGAAGGTGGAAGAAGAATGCTCTGCATTCAGCTTGTCCTGGTTATTTTGACCTTCCAGGAACTACAGAGATAGATCTCGTCCTGAATCTCTTACTTCTTCATGACAGCTGTCACCAACACCCCATTCTAGTAGGGGCAAGCAGCACCAGCAACCCATAGCAGCTTCACTGCTTTTGAGTTGGCAGAATCCTCTTCCCCATTGATGGCTACAGTGTACATCCTTGTTTGGTGTACACGTCAAGGTGTGTTGCTGTGCTGGGCTTCATGCATTTGCTGTCTATGCTTAGCACAGGAGGTAAATAAGACTAGGAAGATTTTTTTTGACAGTTATAAAGTTTGGGGGGTGGGGGTGGACCTCACTATCACCAAGGTAGAAGCTGCCACTGCTTTCAGCTGGGCTGACCTTGCAGTTTGCCATAAACCCCCAGCGCTACACATTAAACAATCTTGGAGCAGGTATACCATGTCAGGCTTCCCAGTTCACTTCAACGCACCACCTGAGCCATTGGCACTGATGCGTTTCTTGAATGCGTGTTCTAGTTTTAAAATGCTTAATTGTGAAAGCATCCAAATGAGGTCACCTTTTCACTTACCCAGCATTCAGATGGAGATGGCTCTGGATTCTAGTGCTAATTATGTTTAAGTCTTATTTTAAATGCAATAAAGGGCTAAAGCATACAGCCATGGATTCTCAAAAAACCTAAAATTTTTCAGATCTCTGGTTCAAGTGAGCTCAATGCTAAGAGCATAAGGATTTCTCTCCTTTTTCCCAGGTTTGTGTAAATGAATCATGATCATGAATCATTAACACTGCGTAAGTGTAAACCATTTTATTAGTAAAGAACATTAACACCCACAAGGGCCTTTTTTTCTTTTAGCCTTTATTTAGGGGCCTAAGCACAAGTTTACACTGACTTTTCCAGAGCTTGCCCTTCCTCATCTGGAAGAAGTGACGTAAGCAAGACAAAGCAGAATTGGCCCTGCAACATGTGGATGTAAGAGAGGTGTCTAGAAGAAGAAAAAAAAATCTTTCAGCTTCTAAAGTTATGAGTGAACCCCAGTAGGCAGAAGGCTTTTTATTTCATGCAATCACTCTTTTACTACACTTCTAAAAATCTAGTGCATTTCTTCAAAAGCACCGTTACACAACACGAAATACTGTAAATCATGTGTGTTTAACAAGTGATAAAAAGAACAGAGAGGTTATATAGACAAATTAAACTGGAATTGTCTGAAAGGAAGTTCACAGTGCTTTTTAAATATGTTACTGGTTTAAAAATAACTCCTTCATTAGCTTCAAAGGAAAATGACCGTGACATCTGAGAAATTCATTAGTTCTACACAAAATACCAAACAACTTCGATACTACGCAATTGTTTAAGCCTAAGGTAGAGAACAAAACAATGGCCTAGATTCTATTTTCAGTAAAAAACTTATACCATTTTAAGTTTACAAACAAGTAAATGGTGAAGTGAATGAAAGGAATATGACTGCTGGTAATGGCAGATAACACTACTTATTTAAGTTTATTTGCAATTGTCCTGGGATGGAAATATATTAGAAACATTGCCTAGGAAGCCTGCTGTTAATCTTTGAAAAACACTGTAAAAATATACTGGTATGTCACATAAACAAAACTACAATTTTCTTTTTGTATGCTCTGAATACTAAGAAAGATTGCAGAAAATATATAATCTGTGTGGATTTTTCTTCACACACTTAATATAGGAATCTTACTTCAATGTACTTAAACATCTATGAGGAAAAGAGAGAAAAATGATCTTTCTTTTGCTAGCTCTTCTGTGCAGATATTTAAATTGTGTAGTCGATGTTAAGTATCTTTGCTGCTTCTTTAGCATGTCAGTTCCTCAAAGTCATATGATGTATCTCCCCAGGGAAGTAGAATTATCTGCACTTCTCTGAGAGGGAAATGCATACTTAAAAGTATGCAGCTGTGCTGAGAATAAAACCTCAGTCTTCTGAGTTCCATGTTATGTGTTAATTGCTGCACAGCAATTAAAAGCAGTATCACATACACGACAGACCTTCTACTATCTAACATCAACATAAGGTTAAAAAAAAAAAAGTCATCAGTACTATAACAAAGTATTGCACTATATCAGTATGCATGCCAATATTCACTGTGCTTGAGGACGGAAGGCCTTCAGAGGAGGGCCAGCAAAAAGGCTAGAATCCTTACTAAAGTTTCTACTGGAGTCCTTGGTTTAAGAAATAAACACAGGTGGCAACCTTCAACCAATGTGAAGAATCTGCATAAATCATATCAACTAAAGTTTATCTATTCTAATTAAATTTGAACATCTCCAACAAATTTCCCTAGTTAAAATATTCCAATAGATTATACATTAATACATTGCATTGCCGGTGTATCTTTCAGTTTGGCATTTTAACAGTAAAAACACCTCAAGATGTTGGAGGGCAGGAAGGCTCTGCAGAGGGACCTGGACAGGCTGGATCGTTGGGCCGAGGCCAACTGCATGAGGTTCAACAAGGCCAAGTGCCGGGTCCTGCACTTCGGCCACAACAACCCCAGGCAACGCTACAGGCTTGGGGAAGAGTGGCTGGAAAGCTGCCCAGAGGAGAAGGACCTGGGGGTGCTGGTTGACAGCCGGCTGAACATGAGCCGGCAGTGTGCCCAGGTGGCCAAGAAGGCCAACGGCATCCTGGCCTGTATCAGGAATAGTGTGGCCAGCAGGAGCAGGGAGGTGATTGTGCCCCTGTACTCGGCGCTGGTGAGGCCGCACCTTGAGTACTGTGTTCAGTTTTGGGCCCCTCACTACAAGAAGGACATTGAGGTGCTGGAGCGTGTCCAGAGAAGGGCAACAAAGCTGGTGAAGGGCCTGGAGAACAAGCCTTATGAGGAGCGGCTGAGGGAGCTGGGATTGTTTAGTCTGGAGAAGAGGAGGCTGAGGGGAGACCTCATCGCGCTCTACAACTATCTGAAGGGAGGTTGTAGTGAGGTGGGGGTTGGTCTCTTCTCCCAAGTAACCAGCGATAGGACGAGAGGAAATGGCCTCAAGTTGCGCCAAGGGAGGTTTAGGCTGGACGTTAGGAAAAAATTCTTTACTGAAAGAGTGGTCAGGCCTTGGAACAGGCTGCCCAGGGAAGTGGTGGAATCACCATCCCTGGAGGTATTTAAAAGACGTATAGATGAGGTGCTCAAGGACATGGTTTAGTGGGCATAGGGGGTGTTGGGTTGACGGTTGGACTCGATGACCTTAGAGGTCTTTTCCAACCTTAATGATTCTATGATTCTATGATTCTAAGATATCTTGGTTTGATTATCTTAGTATTAGTTACTGCTTAAAGATACTCTTGAAGACCAGCATTCCATGAATAAAGCCAGGGTTATCACTTTTAATTGCTGTTACTAGGAGACTCATAACATACTCTCTCACATCGTGTAACCATACTTTCTAACACAGAAGCACAAAGTCAATGCTGTGACATATTCCTAGAAATTTCTTGCTCATAGCAAAAGCAAGGATATTAGAAAGAATCAGAAATCCCTCAAGACTGTTCTCAGCTGGAACTAGGTCACTGGATGATAGCTCTCGATTAACATTCAAAAATTTAAAATAGTCCCTACTATTTTTCCCTGAATTTCAAAGATCATTCTGGAACAGCAAGAGTGGACATACAGGAAGAAATCACACTTTCCTGCAATGAGCAGAAGCTTCTGACTAGTTACAGATCTATTTTTCCAAAATCTGTGGGTGTCTGAGCTTGGCATTTCCATTATAAGCTTATCTCAGGATGAAAACTGCACTAAGGAGGACAGACAGAAGTGGCAAATGGTGTAGAAGGAAGAGCAGCAAGAATTCCAGCTTGCTTCAAAACTTACTGCACGTGCTGGTTCACTTCCCACGAACCACTGCATCTCAGTACTTAGAGGGTCACTCTGTGTAACAACCTACCTTTGTCTAAGTTGTAAACATGAATATCTAAATAGTCAATTAATCTAGGCTGACATTGCTCTATCAATTGGTAGAAGATGCATTCTGACTTCTAAGAGCCCTAAAAAAATTGCTGCATTATGTCACCAGAAGTAAATCATAAGGCTTAGCATATTAGCTTCTGCAAAGTAGCAAACATTGGAAAACTCAGCTGGATAGTGTAAGACAGGAGGAAGTTGTGTTTTGCTTCCTTTTTTCTGTTGTAATATGAGAAATCAGAATTTCCCACTGTGTTGATGGCCATAAATAGAATTACAATTCTAAAGCCTCTAATCAGAGAACACTGTCCCTCTTGGTCCCACTTTCTTGTGATTAAAGTGCGAAGAAATGCAGTAGTTGCACATACTGTAACTCTAATTAAGCCCAGTATTATGCTGCTTACTCAGCACCATAGATCTAATTTTATTGGTGCACAAACAAATGTTAATTTGTTAAAGAACCATTTTGACTTACACAAAACACACTTTCTACTGTTATAAGTGTTTCAGCACAACAGTTAGTTTCTGGTGAGTTGGCTACACTTAGGACCAGCCCGATCAGCTCTGGCGCAAGATTAATGCAAACTACCGGTCCCTTCTGCCATCCTTGTAAGGGCTGTATGCATGGCAAGTAACCAAAGTGATAATACTTAAACCATACCATCCACATCCAGTTGAGAGTGCTAATACGGTTAAGTTAGACATAATGGGCATAAATTTTGCTGAAGCTTGATATAAGTGCCTTACAGGAATAAGAGTAGCTACCACCTGAGCTGCTACACGAATTCTGCCAGCAGCTGTTGAGGAGGCAAGTTCTCCCCTCAGTGAACCCTACGTGACATCAGCAAGGGTTACTGTTGTGAGGGGCCAGTGCTGGTTATAGAACAATCAGATCCCAGTCACACGTGGAGAAATCACTGGATAAGGACAGTGACATCAGCTAGTCTATTTAAACCTCTAAGGTGTTTTACAAAAGACAGCTAGGGAAACAAACCACATGGAATGACAAAGTGGACATATTGTTTCATGGTATAGGAAGAAAGCAAAGGAGATATCATCTCATTGCACCTCGTATAAAAAGACTGAGCCATATCCAATGATTCTTTCTTGCCTCCTTTCTGAACTGCTAAAGAGAACTGGATCTCACTAGTCCACTCTGTTACTCATAGTAACCTTCAACTCTGCTTAAAATGCTATTAGGATATCATGTAAACCACGATATTTAAACAGCATTGATATAATTGCTATTTATTGTACAGCAGCCAACAAGCTGTATCTTCCTGGGCAGTAGAGAGATGGCAGCAGAGAGATATGCCTTTTGTTCCCAGTCATCTTTCTCTCCAGTAGCAAGTGGATATCCCAAAGGTAAGAATAGTGAGAGTATGGTTGGGAATATGGATGTGGTGCAGCAGCATATTAGAATATCTGTGTTACGTAAGCTTTTGGTTGGTTTTCCAAGGACACACATCTGAATTATTTTTCCCAGTCATGCTTTACACATCTCAATTTAATTTGGTTTCCCCTGGTAGCTTCAGCGAAAGCACAGAACAAGCATATGGCTGAGAATGTACAAGAATGTTCATCCATTTTTTGAGTTTAACAAGATTAAGTGAAATGAACGTTTCTCTCAATCCCCTCACAGAGGGCATCTGTGACATAACTCTCAGATGACTAAAAATTAACTTGAAAGTTTTGTGGCTTTTACTGTTCAAGCCACAAACAGCTGCACAACTGAAATATGGGCTCGACACTCTGTGTACTTCTTAGAATCTGGAAGGTAATGCTAACTGACAGCATGGGAGATTTAAAACATTATCTGCCTGTTATACAGATCCTTTTTCAAATCTTCAGAACTATAATACTGCCTTTCATCAGAAGTATGTGTGTTTGAGTTGACAGAACACAATGAAGAAACTTGAATAGAAGAAAACTTCACTGTTGAAGTTCTTCAAGCATCCTGCAGTGCGTGATCACAGGATCACACACAAGTTGTGCTCCTACCCCAGTTAACAAACTGCACGTGAAGAATATGTACTGCTTGTATAGAATAACAAATGGGATACATCACTGTTGGCCCATGAAACTTGGTTGTTACATTGACCATGTCAGTTTGTGACCTTGTTCAGCAGCACTTTTTTCCCCATGGTGTGCTAGTGAAGCAAGAAAAAGACCTTGAAGCTTCTAATACCACTTTTGATATATATTAACTGTCTTCAATTAAGGAATGCAATAAGTGTAAGGATATTTGCCCCACAGTAAAATCTGGGTTTACACCTACTTTATCAAAGAATTAGCACAACTACTGATTTTAACAGATTCAGGATTATACCCCAAATATTACAGTTTTGTGGTGTATTTGAACAACAAACAGCATTTCTGAACTTCCCTTTTCTGGCTTTGCAAAGCTTTTATTCCTTTTAGATAGTCAGAAAGCTTGAAAACATACTACGAAAGCCTCTCCCACCACAACTATACATATTTTGCAATACCTCAATAGCCAACAGGTGTTTCCAGGTTGCTTCTAAATATGGCTTAATGGAATGTCCAAGTAAAGGAAGGTTGATTTAAGGGAGTGAAACATTTAAGAACTAGACTTAAACTAATTTGAGCTGATCAGTTTCCATCAGTTCATACAACATTTACCAGGGTAGTGTACTTAAAACAGTACGAATGAGTTTCTGTTCTTTCCTGAATTCCAGGTTAACATGAAGAGAATTGTAGAGTTCCACTGAAGTCCTCAAACACACAGAATTTTTAACCATTACAGTTTCTGAAAGAAACAATTTATAATAACCAGGGAAGAGTCTAAAGTTCATTTGAGAAGAAGACAGTCATACATGCATATTACCAGGTGATTGTATTTGGAAGTTTTATTTACAGGATGCTATTCCCAGCCCTTTGACATCTCCGGTAAGGATATGCTATGCTTTATAGTGCAAATCTGCTCTCTAGTGGCAAAAAAATAGCACACCATTTTACAGAAAAATCCTTAGTTAATTCTGATGTAATGAAGTCAATTCATTGTTGTTTTGCAAGACTGAGTAATAAGAAAAAAAAAAAGAGAATGAAAGAAAAATTTGAATGACTGAAACGAGAAGTATGTAACTCTTAGATCTGATAATTCTAGTTCATTTCTCTGGCAGTACCGGATCAATCTTTTGTCATATAGACTTAAAATATATTTGAGGTAGGCTGTGTAATCATAAGAAGAAATTTAACAAATAAGAGCTAATTTACTGCTGGTGTGATCTGTGCAGTGTTTTATCAGGTTTGAATCAGCAAGCTTGAAAGCTTGCAAGACTGGAATGTCAGCTCTCCATGAACATGCATGTTATTACTCGTCAGTTACATTTCTTTCCCCTTAAGCTAGGAAGTAACCATAGAAATAAGAGATAGCAATGTCATTAGATCATTTTAGAGTTACATCTTTCCTTGCATAAGTTTTCAAGAGAGACTTCAAGAAAGACTGGGAAGAAATATTGCACAACTGAATTTACAGAGTCTACACATTTCACTTTGGAGACTTGTAAAGCTTATTATTAGCTCCTGAAATCATGATTGTGTTTAGGTTTAGGCTGAGTAGCACAACCCTTTCTAGCTTTTCAGCTACTTCATTCTTCATTTTAGTAATTCACACATAAATGGGTGTTCACTTATGAACACTGGTAGACTAAACTACAGTACAATAGCTAAATTGGCCATGTCTCCCACCTATCAGTACTTGGCTGAAATGCATACATGAGTTGAGGAATTGAACTGCCAGTTTCCAGTCCAGGAAGTAAAGGCTATCCAAAACTGGCCATTTTAATATGCAGAAGTTCAGCAGCAGCTAGGTGTGCATTTTCAATTGAGGGCACAGAGAGAAGGGTCATGACCAGTTCTGCTATAGCCTCCAACATACCTGACGCTTGAGAGCAGATTGGCAGCATAAAAGTGAGTTTTATGAGGACTTAAAAGGATTTAAATGACTTAAGAGATATTTGGAGTTCTCCTTATACCAATATATTTGTATGATATTTGGTGGATTTCTCAGATATTCAGTAAAAGAAAGATTAAGATGAGTGGGTTAACACACAAAATGAGGTTGCACTTCAAACAAAGCAAAAAACAAAGCCTTCTTAGAGTACACTGACTTTCTTAATTGCCAGCCCTCAAACCTGGGAAGATAAGGCAGACCAACAGCTTTCGGAAACTCTCTTTTTAGGCACTGCAGTGAAAGGTTTATATCAGTTGAAGTCCCAACTCTGGATTTTCAAGACAGAAACTCATTCACATGTGCAAATGCACACAGCTGCATAACCTGTGCACCTGCTGGTCAAGAACACCTATAAATAGCTAATCCTTTAGCACTTTCCCTCTGTTGTGTTTTTGCACTGAAGCAGCACACAATAGTTCCTCGTTGTGCATTGACTCTTTTTATACTGTAACTAGGCAACAGCCCTATTTAAAAACCAGCTGATCCTTGCCCCAAACAACTAGCAATCTAAGGGACCAATGTGACAACAGCTGAATATAACTAACAGAGTGTGGGAGGGAGACAGGCTGCTCTGCATAACAGAAGCTGTAACAGTGCAGCAGCTGCCTAACTAGCAAAAATGCTCTATGCTGGCACGGTGCAGAGGATGACCTGCTGGGGGATTTAGAGGCGATAACAAGGTTGTTTTGTGTTTGTACGAAGCTCCTTGCTCCTTGCATTCTGCAGTACGAGCAGATTCCTGCAGATCAGGTTGCTGTACAAAGTCAATCAAAGTTCTGTGCGAAGCAGACGCATGTATTTTGTTTTGTGTATCGAAAAAAAGTAGTTATGGGAAACTAGTGCCTGGGGAAGCAAGCTGTTCAATTCTGTAAGAAGAGGACACCTTGTTGTTTTGTCCCAGATATACCTTAGATGGGCACTTCACAAGCTTCTGTTGATATTTCTACCCACAGTATTATCTACCGCATGAAAAAAGTATCTGCAGTACTAAATTCAAACCTAGCTTGGCTCAAGATTATGCTACAATGTCACGGGATACCAATTCAACTTAATTCAACTTAAATCCAGAAATATTTGCAGCAGGACTGATGTTAAATTCAAAGACAGACGTTTTTAAGAAAGTTTGAGCGGTTTTTAAGAAACACTGAAGATTATTTCCTACGGAGTCAGTACTACAAAACAAACAGTTCAGATAACTTACCTGAATTTTCCAATTGGACTACGCGGGACAGTTAAGGTGGTAAGGAAACAGATGCACCTGCTGTTCCCTGGCTGATCTGTGTACATACATGTGCCAAGTGTACAAGGAAATCTCATACTCTGCCCTCATAAGGTGATAATCTAGCTCAGTTCCAAATTATACATCGCTTTTTTTTTCAGCAAGGAATGCCACTTGTACTCACACCCTCTGATAATGGGATATTAGTACTTTACATTGTTCCTTTTGCACAATGCTGTTTAAAAGCACTTGCACAACCATAGAAGATTTGTATAACCATGAAAGACTATTCCTAGCTAAACCACTCCAAAGTTAACACATTTTTAAGTCACTGCTTCACAGTTGTAGTTTCCAATAATTGTGAGATTAGTACTGATACAACCTGATGCTTTTAGGAAGCATTGGGTCAGACATATTTGCACCACTTCTAAAAGACTTGAGAATATAGAGGCAAAGCAGTGTGCTCACAGCATGACTAACTGCAGAAATTGCTCAAAACATCCTTGGCTACTGTTTTGCAGGAGGTCAAAGAGAAAATGCAAACTAAGCTTTTATCTGGGGAGCAAGCTGTCATAAGACATAACCTGGGAGAGTGAAGGGTGATCATCAAAAAGCAGAAACATCGAATACTGGAGAAGAGAGGGAAGGCCTTGTGGTTAAGATAATATGCCTCACAGCAGGACAGTCAGGAATGAATTACTAGCCACAGGAAAGAATGTAGGGCAGTATGTCAGACATAGGAATTATATTTTTCCAGTGAAATGATGTCAGCATTTATCTTTCTGGTTTGATCTTCCTCCTTCAATTAGATCTTTTTAATTTTTAAACTCTTATTACAAAAATTGCTCGACAACATAATATAATTAGCAGCTTGATCAAGGATAAAAGATGATGGTTTTACAGCATTCATTGCTTTAGGACATTCATGTTTACTGTCTTATAAGAAAATATAAAACATGTTTCATAAGAATGGAAAACTGTCTTGACCGTCTAACTCTGAAAACTGGGCCTGGAATTAGATAATCGTTTGGCTTTCATTGTGGTCGCCACTCATTACCAAAATTGAAATTTGGCAACTGTGATTTTTTTCCCCACACTTTTCCTCATCCAGATAAATTTTTTATTAATTCCTTGACCAGAATGTGGATAAATAGTGCTAAAGAGAAAAATGCCCCACCTCCCCCCCTCCTGAAAAAAAAAAAAACAACAACCACCCCCCCCCAAAAAAAAAAAACCACCAGCAATGAAAACCAAGAAAAACATTTAGTTTATATTAAATTTAAATGCATTAAACAGCCAATAAGAGTTTGTGGGCCAACTGCTATGACTTGAATAATAAAAAACAGGTAATGAATGAATTATTCTTCACATGTTAAGCTTCCCCTTTAACAGTCTATTTCCCTACAACCCCAGCATAAAAGCTTTCTGTAACATCGGTGCATCTTTCCATTTCAGCACCTTTCAACCCCCCCCAGAAACCTGGAGAAGACCACCTTTCTATTCCTTGTGTATTCTCACTCAGCACCTATCCCCAAGGTGTCTAAGCTCCTGCTAGGGCTTAAAATAGCATGGCTAACATCTGCCATATGTTGGTTGTACTCTCATCCTTCCCCCAGGGAGGAAACATGCCGTAAAGAGTTCTGCTTTCAAGAGGATTTGCTTTTGTTGTCTGGGGTTTTTTTGTAGCACATGTGGAAAATTAACTTAACAGAGCTTTGACCCAAACCAAGGGAAATTCATTTGGACTCAGCCTGACCAACATTGCCAAGTCAGCAATGTTCCCTTTGTGGGTGGCAGAGCACACCTCAAGAGCCCCCTGAGAGCAACTGCAGTATTACCTTGTGGGTGGGAGATGGTTTTATCCCCACCCATAGGAGTGTCAGAGATCAAACCCCAATACCCTGAGTTTCATATGGAAATCCAGAGACACACAATTACCTCAGTATTATAGATACTTGATGCAAGGCACCAAGCAGTGACATGTTCAATTTCTGAGCAGTGTTAAGATCTATATGTAGTGTTTATAGTAGCCTAATTTTGCAGTGTATGCAACTTCTTTCTGTCAGTAATGATTCATCTTTCTTACACAGGAAATACACTTAAATCACGGCTGCCATCTAACAAGATCAACGTTGAGCAAAGAGGGGGTGTGTGGTATCCTGAACCTTCTCCTACACTGTTTTATGTTTTTTGGGCGCGGGGGGGTTGTTGTTGTTGGTCTTTTTTTTTAAAAAACAGAGCCAGCCCATATAGTTCAGAGCACTGGTAGCATTTTCACATTTTTTCTGATCACTGTGATTATTTTGTTTAGCCTTCTCTGAAATTGCTTTAGCTAGCTAAGCTTAAACAGTTCCTGACTGCCACGATATTTTCATCAGTAAAGCACAAGAAATGCTGTTACAATTGTGATAGTGAATACACTGACAATGTGTTACACTGGGAGGTCAAAAGATATTTGAAAAATCCCTGTGGCAGATGTAAGTAACACAATTCTTGTTAACATCTTAGTTTTGTATTTACAAGAACTTGTTTGCCCCTTGACTTTTAGGTTAAATGCCCTTATTAATAGGAATACTCTTACTGATAGGAGATGCACTTTCTTAGCCGCCCCAAAGGGTGAACACCATAAAAAAAAGACAGAGTATGTCTGAAAGAAGTTTCAGCAGCTGTCTAATGATAAGCACCATGGTATAGGTTTTCCAAATGGAAAACTAACATAACTGAGTCATCTGAAAGTTACATAACTACAAATAGACGAGGTGCCAGGAATAAATAGCACATTGTTTTTCCAGTGAAGTATCAGTGTACCCCAATCTAAAATCCCTCTGACAATCACTCTGACAATGCCCTTTCCACACAGAATACATTTAAGAAAAGTTTGTCAGTATTACTGTTGCCTTTTCCCCATTGATATATTTGCTAGGGACTTGCTCAAGACTGCTAACCAATCCTATGCAAGTTGCATATACTTTAAAAATAATTTAGTTGCAATGGGGCCACCGCCAGGTCAGACCCCAACTGATAACTTCCTGGTCCTGCGGTTCACTCGCAGCGCACAACTGTTCCATGTAGGAGCCTTCTAGGGTTAGGCTAGCACCTTGCTTGGCTGAATGAAAGGTCTTTCAGGATTTTTAGGGATGCAACAGCTGTACCAAAGAACAAAACCATCACTTCAAACAGTTGCTGAAGCATCTGGGTGAGCAAGCCCTTCTAACAGCTCTGAGGTGAATGAATCAAGAAATAAGATCTGGGTTCCAGCTACCCCATATTGCCTTCTTGCTGCCCTTTCCTTACACATACACAAAAACAAGCACACACACAAAAAAATCCTCAGATCTTTCCTGGATTCTGGCATAAATGTGTAAGGCAAGCATAATGACCTCTGTTATTTTTACTTTACTGCAATACTATTGCATGACCTCTACCGTCAAGTGGCTTCAGTGCATTGCCTCTCGCTGGCAGCAGATGTCCCCTTGTGCCCATCACTTTGCATTTATAAAAAAGGCTAGCAGTTGCAAAATTACACAAACAGTTTTCGTCTGGTGAACAGCATAATTTTTTGACTTCACTTATTTCCACAAAGGTCTGCGAATATGCAAAATACATTGCTTCTATGTTTTCGTAAATGCAAGACTGAAGGATCAAGAGAAAATAGCAAAATTCTGTGAATCTCAATTCAGTTTTTACTTTACGCTTTCAAACAAAATTAGGATGATTATTCTTAGTTAACTTTGCTAATTTACCACAAACACCATGAGTCAATCCATAAAAGACACTCCACCGGGATTTCTTCGCTGGGATTTAAATACATTTCCTCTCTAACACAGAACTTGATTTTTGTAACTGGGCACCTAAATATCCATTTTCAGATTCTGGTTTGGGCAGGTTAGAGATCTAAATCAGAAAGCAAGTAAAATAATTGGAAAATTTTGGTTTTGATGTCTTGTACTTGACCCTGCATTTCTGAGGGTTGCAGAATTCATTTCTGAGTGAAGTAAGCATAAGTTCACAGCTTTGGATACTAGAAAACTACAGCTCTTCTAAGTTAGCAGGAGTAATCCTCTTGAGTAGTTACAGCAGACAGCCACTGTTAGCTTTCAGAGCTACTTCAGTGGAGTTATAAAAATTCACACTACTCACCAAGAATTGCTTTGGTGGCGAGGTCTCAGAATCTAGCCAATACTGATGTTATTTCAAACCCTGAAATGTACTTTTGCGGTCTGAGGGACAACAATCTGGTACAGAATTTTTGCACAAGTTTCTCTATGAGGCAATACAAATGTGGTTAAGGGGGAAAAAAAGGCCTTGTTTCTATAGCTAGCCACACATGTCCAATTTTGGTTAAAATATTTAACAGAAAAATCACTTGGAAAATGTACTGTAATTTTGCAAATGGCTTTTACACATTTGTTTCTCCATATGGAATAAAGAAATGCGTCTGGGAATGCTGGTACCACAACTCCAAATTCTTATTGTCTCACTCACTTCCTGATGAGATCCATACACAAAAAGCCTTGAAATATGAATTGACTGTAAAAACTCCTGTTGCACAAGCCACCCGTTTCACGGTAAGACTGTTGGGCAATTTAACAATGTATGATTCTTGTTTCACCAGCTGTGCTTGGAGCAGAAGGAAACACAGGTAATGTTACAGCATCACAAAACTGAACACAGAAATCCAAGGAACTACTGAAGGAAAAATGCTGCAGAATCTACCTAATGGTTTCCTTCTCTTTCTACATAACTATAGACACAATCCAAAGAATCAGAGTAAGACTTTTTACCTCCCAGGTACAGAAGGAACTAAGATTTGCTTAGAAGTACCTCTAAATGTTCTCAGTGGTTTTCTCTTTTTGATGAAAAGTAGATGTGTTATAACTGAAAAACACAGCAAACCTACCAGGATAGAAAGTGATTGGATTACTTTACTTCCTGCTTTTGATGGCAACCATCAGAGCTGATAAAGTTGATCAGCTTGTTTGCACAGAAATTTAGCAAAAAGTATCTTTCTCAAGAATGATGCATTTATCAGACTTTTCTCCAGATTTCTTCCCCTCCCCCAAAGAATCAAGTATTTGCATTTGCATCAATTGGTGGTCTCTGTTATTGATACTAGCTGGAGAAAGTAAGCTCTCATCTCACATTCTTCTCTATTTGATAACTGTCCAGATAGTGAACATGTTTGTCCTTTCCTTTCTCCTGGAAAAATAAATTATAATCTTTGGACAGTTGTTCCATTTCGTTACTATGTTTATGCAAAGACCAACTGATTTTAAGTTGCTTTACATGATAATTAAGACTGGTGCATCTTTTAAAATAATCAGTCAGTGTACAACCCAGGAGTACAGAAATAGAAGTCACAAAGAAGAAATAGCAACTTCAAACTGGCTTGCTTGTTTTCCAAACCAAAAAGGCACAAGCCAGGCAAGCTCCAGTCCTCTGCATTTCTCAGAGGACTGTTCTAAGACATTGGCTGTCCTATTTTTAATATGAATTCTAAAGTGAAATAATGGTATAAATGGGAATTTATATTTAAAATATCCTACCATTATACCCGCAAAATTGCAGCCATTTCCTTCCAGATAAGGCAAAAAACAATTAGGATAATTAGAAATAATTAGGAGAATATTCAGTTGGAGCACAAGCTAAGTTGCACCAGTTTTTTCACTTGAAACTATGCACTAGCTTCAGCAGCTGATGTAAACAATTGCGTGCAGCAGACTTGTCTTCTAGTGCAAACATCTTACAGACGCGAAGCTACAAACACAGTAAGTGTTTCATGATGCTGAAGAGCGCACTGGGAAATTCTGAAAAGCTTCAAAAAACAAGTTACTCTTTTCTTTGATTCCAGCAGACTTTCATTTGGATTTTCAGAGGTATCAGAAAGATCAGATCTGTCTTATAAAGCCACCAACATTCACCCATTGACAAGGAACTGTGTCGTTGTCTCAATTCCCTGTTCAACCCTACTGTTCAGGTCCTTCTGGAAGATACATTTCAACAATTACTTTGTGTGGGAAAAGTGGGTGGAGGGGTTCTCAGTCCCTTTATTTCCTGGCATTATCATTTTATCCAGTTTATTTTATCTTTTAGATTTCAACTGCTTACAATTACTTGGTTTTGTGAAACATGTGGGGGGACTATGGATGCTTAATAACGGAGAACATGGTTTGTATTCCACGCTATGCAACAGCAGTTGAGTAGGGAACTATGTTTTTACTCAGGCCTTACTCAGGTAAAATCATACAGTTTAAAAGCCAAGTAAGAATTAC
Source organism: Pelecanoides urinatrix (assembly GCA_013400755.1). Classification (NCBI taxonomy): domain Eukaryota; kingdom Metazoa; phylum Chordata; class Aves; order Procellariiformes; family Procellariidae; genus Pelecanoides; species Pelecanoides urinatrix. The sequence goes on from VZTQ01008014.1 coordinate 59,310, forward strand.
AGAGCTTGAAAGACCATTGCTCTATCAATTCAAAAGTGTTTTCAGCCACACCTGTTCTGAATTCATAGCAGTTATGTTGCAACTCTCTGGGTAGCAAATATATGCAAGGTGTTGCCTGTCAGACTTGACTAGTTCTGCCAACACATGCACACATGTTTTACCTATAACCACAAGGAATTTCAGCTTGTGTTCTGGTATACGTTACATGGATCTGTAAACAATACAGTGCCTTTCAGTGCTTCAGTAGATTGGCAAGAACAATGAGTTGGCAGAGGACTACTTTGTGTTTTTCTGGCTGAAATTTAGCTGCTTCTTTTACATGCAATTTTACAAATATATCTTCAAGGGAGCAAACTCCATGATGAACATCATGCATTAAAATGCTGAAGCTACCATAACTTTTCAAACTTCTCTCTACACTGATAACTCCATCTGAAGTCTTGTTTCTAAACTCAAGTATGCTAATAAGAGCTTTACAATCACACGCTGCAGACTACACTGTTACCATTAAAATGCAGAACCACCTAAACAGCAGAGGAGCTGAACTGAAGAAAGAAAAAACAAACAAACAGAAAAAGCCCCACCAACATCTGTAGAAGGTGTCACAGAGTCAATGAATGAATGAGTAATCAATGCTTGCTACAGTCAGCACAATGGGGTTACTGCAAGCACTGAATATTCTGCAGACCTTAGTGAAGAAACCCAGTCATTAAGGAGAAGAACAAAGTTTATGGTCTCATAGAGAGCTCAGCCTGCTCTCAAAGCTCCTGGAAAGAGTTTGTGAAGGGTTACAGCTTGCTTAAAACTTGAAATAAATATGCAGCCTGAGGATGTTAAGACAGCATGGGACACTAAAATACTTTAATGCCCCACAATGTTACATGGATGTAAGAAGCTACCAGAAATTGAGCCTTGTGCACCACAATGAAGGTATAATCAAGAGATCCTTTTGCTTTCACCAAGATCTGCAACTATTTGCCATCAGTCCATTCTTCCTAAGGTCAACAAAAATAGCAACTGCACAGAGCACAACTTCATCCCAGCTTTGATCTGAGTTCTGCAGTATTGCAGACCTGAAAAAGTTCAATAGTTCTTTTCTACTTTTTGTCAGAAAGATTTGTTGGCAATTGACTGTGGAAGAATGAGGAGGATGAATCTGTTGTTAATCTTTAAATATGATATGCTACCTGAATGGATTTAACATGCATTCAAATTTAAGACTAGGAACTGGGTTTGTGGTACTTGATCCAAAGCCAATTCATTACAGCTGGTGCTGGAAGATAGGTATCTATTGCATTTCTTTGTATCAAGAGGACAATATTGCCATTTTACTATTAAAAATGCAGCTTTAAATCTAGTACACACTGTTCCCATAAGGTTCACTGCATCTGGACCACACTCTTAACCTGAAATTTTGGGGAACACTTACAGTCACAGTCCAGTGCAGAAAAGAGCTTATCTCTGATATGGACACAATCTTTCACACGCTCTGAGTAAGATCTCTTTTGAAACTGAAGTAGGAGGTAGACACCTACCTATAACATCATAACTGTGTAATTGGCTATTCATCCAACTATTCTTTGCAGGCAGATGAAATCTACAGTACACACTGCTCCATTTAAAAAAAATGGACTGAATTATCTTTCTTCAGAAGATTCCAATATCTGACTAGAACAACAAAATCCTCACCTCCATCTAGGACTCAAAGCATACTGGTACCCTCACAACTTTAAATAGGCAGCTTAATGCTCATTTACTTTTTTTAATGGATCCTTTTTTGAGGCATCTAGTTGAGACTACATGAAGTGAAGGCTGCATACATCACACTTTCGTGCTCCTTAGAACTGCAGTGTCTAAGGCTCTGTGAATCAGAATAACCTGCAAATGATAGTTCCTCTGTTTGTTGTCGTAAAAGCACCCATTAGAGACCCCATTTTTAGTTAAGACAGCCAGTGGATAACAGTACTGTAAAAGTAGAGAGCTTTGTACAAACCAGTGTGACCTTTACGTAACCACACCGAGGTTAAAGGGCTATTTAGGCTGCATTAGGAGACAGCCTTTTAGCTAGTCAGAGCATCAGAAGATGAAGTCCTCCTTTAAAACTTCTATGACAAAATAGTAAGTATGGAAAACACTGCTGACAAGAAAGCTTCTTAGACATTTTGTTTTAGACCGGAGTCCAAATCTTCAGGTAAATAAGCTGAATTGAGTCAAGGTTAATATCCCTTTGCTTCTCTTCTAGTTTCATTCTCAAGAGAGAAGGCCTGCATGGTGGTAGTTAAAGGAGGTGTGGAATCTCCCTCCTGAAGGAGAGTCCAGGTTTCTTTTCCTAAGTGCCAGATGAGTGGGTGAGAGCACTGAGTACCTGCCGTGTGCTCTGAGCCGATGCTGAGTCATGCCGTCTGACTTGAAGAACCGAAGCAAGAGAGAGGATGGCTGCCGCAGGCTCTCGCACGCCTATGAGCTCCTTGTATGCAGGCTATAGTGTACACGCAGTGCCTCACTGAGCTCTGCTTTTCCCCGTGTTAACCTTCAGAGTCAAACCTCAGGAGCTGCTGTTGGCCGCTTTACCAATGGCTAGAATTTATGCCAATTGTGTTTTTCATTCTCATCTTGCAGATCACAAGCTCTACCTTGTATATAGTGCATGTTATCTGTGTAACCTAAAATTCACGTCAGATTAGCCCATTAGACCACTTTTTAAAAATCGCACGTGAAACTTACTTTTCAGCCTAGAAAAAATCAGTGTGATGCAGACACATACTTTTATGACATGTCACTCTGCACACACATTTAAATCTAGTCAGTTTGGACAATTTGCATGTGAAGAGCGGATAGTATTTCACAATATACTGCATTATTTATTTTGACTGAATTACTCTCTTCCTGAAGTGATCCTGACTTCATTGTGGCCAACCTGCTTTAGCTTCATCAGAATGACTTTGGCTACAAGTCTGCCCATCATGTCTGCCATGTTTCTAATCCAAACATGCTGTGGGAAACAGCAATTAGTCAATTTTGTGTGAGCAAAAAGTGGGACAAGAAGTGAATGCAAATTCCAAGCTGTCCTATTTAATACAGTGCTTGTGTTTCTAAAAGAAATGAGATTTAAACTGACACAATTTGGAGTAAATCGCTTGGACTAAGGTCTTGAAGTAAAAGGTAGACATCAGTTCAGCTGCATATTGAGGTGGAGGAGAGAAAAAGGTGAGTCACCCATCTATTTCCTTCTGCAGTACAGGCAGGCAGCCCAGCAGAAAGTTCTGGGCTGCAAACCCCCAGCTTGAATATGTCGGACGTCTTGAATCGGAGATATGTGGGATTTAACCACACAGGATACAAAATCCAGCTCTGCAACAGCAATATTGCAACACCGCATATGAGTAACTGGTTCTCTACAAGGCAAACATTCCCATTTAAACAGTGTCTGTTCTGTTAGTGGTCCCAGAAGCCTGGCTGAGCAGCTCTTACAAGTTTCTAATACAAGTTTTCTTCAGTCATCACAGAACTGGGCCTCTCTGTTGTCAATTCCATTTTAAGACACTTAGTTCTGCCATGTATTGAGAACTTAGGTGCTTAGTCTAGTTCTGCCAACCTCACCCGAGCAACAGGCACTTAAAGTGTAAGCAGGAGACAGATTGCTGTGCCTACACCCATCTCTGTGATAAGTTAGCTTTTTGTTCCAAAGGTCCACCTTTGGCTGAATATGCTGGACTCTGGCCACTCTTACACAGTTACAATAGTCATTAACTCCAAACAGCTGAGGTCGAATTTGGTCCCCACTGTATCACAGCATTTCCACTTTATGCCACTTTGTCACTACAGTTATTCAGGGTGCCATGGTACAGTTTGGGATAGCTAGAATGCACCACTGCTCTGACCAGTAGGTACCCTTACTCCTACACAAAGCTTGTGTCAAAGGTTGCGATCTCCAGATGTTTCCCAGGCAGATCTAAGACAGGTTTCTGCTGGTGAAGTTAATCGAGAGCTAATTCACTATAGAACTAGGATTAAGCACATTGAGATGCAGTGGTGCATGGCTTGAGATAACAATACATTTATCCTGTGCTCCGCTTGCCTTGTGAAAAATTACTCCTCCGCATATCAGGTAAATTACAGAACTTGATATTCAAGTTCTTCTTGGCACTTGCACAGTACTCTTGCAACATCTTTCTGCTTTCCACTAGGAGTTGGGACACGATTTTTGGGCTTAAAACTAAGCTTCCAAATGACTTTGGACATTTTCTGAGCTTGCTGCCAGCATCATCTTGGTGGAGCATCAGGTTTCAAGACAACAAAAACTAAAAAAGACTAGCTAATACTATCCTGCTATTCTCCTTGCCAGTACAGGATTGCTTTCCCAATGCTTTATTTATTTGTTTGATTATTTTTTGAGGGTAGCCACAGAGCCAACAAGTTACAACTACGCACTAAAAACACAGTAATACAAGCTAAGCTTTCACCACCCAGAACGTGTGAGAATGGCTGCAAAGACTCCCTTATGTCCCTAATCTCCTTGGCCATCATCTCCCTTCTGCATGTGTGGTTGGAGAAGGCAGGGGGAAATGAATGACTCTCAGGACCTATTCCCACCAGTTCCCACATTTCTCTTCCCACTATCCCTCCATGTGCCTATCTCCAGCACAGCAATACAAGTAGGATGGCAGCAACCTCTGCCATCCCCTCACAGTTACGCGTCGCTTCCTACTGCCATTCGCCCTGCTTCCTAGTTGATAAAGTACCAGGTCAAAAGGAGCCAGGGGTGAGACCCAAGAGAGTGGACATCATTCCCTCACTTCCACTTCCAGCTCCTACCATCTGTCTCATACTTGACAGAGTAAGAATGAAGAAGCCAGCGGAAGAGCTAACACAGCAAAGAGGACCAAAGATAACTGGCACTGGCTACATTTGTGATATTTAGGAAAAATAAAATTCCTGATAACCACACCAAGTCCCATTTTTCTGCTTCTAGAGTGACCAGAGAACAACTGCAGATAACTGGCATGCCAGCGCTGACCCAGGGGAATTGAGCTGGGAATTCAAGCAGGGTGGGGGAAACGAGTGTATTGGTGAGGAAGGGCCAGAGTAAGAGTAGTTTAGGAATACTGTGCAACTGGAGGAATTGGGGGGAAGACAAAATTTGACAGTTCCAGAGCAGGAATTTCCATAGGGCACTATCTCAATAGCTTTTGCCAGGACTTCAAGTTCAGAGATAGACTCAAAATGTTTTTCCTCTCCCCTTTCCTCCCAGCTGTAAACTGCCATTGCAAAGGACTCCTTTCACCTCCCCCTCTTTTTTGCAGTCAGAAGTATAGCAGCCTTAAGCAATTAGCAGCAGTTGCCTTGTGTTGGAACAATGAAACTGCTGAACAATAGGGATAGGCTCATTATTATGAGAGACCCAGCCCTATGATAATCCAGACCAGGAATTCCGAATTGACTGCCAGAAGAATTACTGGTTAGTATGTTATTAACTTCACTGCATTTCAAGCTGGAAACAATTCATCCGGTGTTTCAGAAAATCAGTTTCTGGGGCTCCCAATCATACACATATATGTCAAACATTGAAAGTCAGAATCTGATGTTGAGAGCAGGGGTGTAACTTAAACTGCAGCCCACAAAGACAACTGATGTGGCCCACTCTTCTGGGGGCAATTTGAGACTGGGATGCATATCAGACACATTCTTTGAGGCTGGTAGTAGTAGCCATCTCCCAAGAGCCCAAGACTCCTCTCCAGCACGATGCAATGGCCACATAAGTACTTAACAGTGAACAGAATAATCTTCATGCAGCTAAAAAACAAAAGGGACATTTATTGTCTCTGTCTTGACTTTTCAGATAGCCTCAAACCACATTTTTTCTCTTTGCTGTGTAAAGCCTGGAATTTGACAAGTGTACCATTAAGTTCAGAAACTCGGGGAGAAGATTAACTATTACACATTTCAGTCAGCATGAAAGTGAAGTTCACTGATTTTAACCATCTGCTACTGTAAAACTGTAACTTACTGTTTGCTTGTAGTTAGCCACAGCATCCAAGGTTTTCACTATCATCTCTCTAACCAACTGCTGCCCCAGGCTCCTCTCCTCTAACCATGGTGAAGACTAATGAGTAAAGCCTCAAGGGGTGCAGTTCCACAGTGCTCTCCCAGAAGACCATCAGAAGCCCTCCATAGCTGTTTAGCTTCAGTGAAGCAGCTCCCAAACACCTCCTTTAGCAGCAATGTCCTTTGTTCCCTTTCCATCAAGTGCTACCTCACTTCCTAAGCAAACTTCTTTCCAGCCCTCCCTCCCCTCCATTGCCTTTTAGGCAGTCGCTCAAGTCCTGTGCAGCTGTGCACAGGGACTCAGTCACCTCCCCACACTCAAGTGCATCCGTGCAAGGTCTTCACCATTACTCTTCTCCTTCATGGGGTTTATCTCTCCCCAACAATGTTCAGCTTTTATAGCTGCTCACTTTGGCAAGACTCTTAAAGCTGTTATTTCTCTTCTTATTTGAATTTACTCATTATTTCCACTATACTCTGGTTTTGCTTTTGCCGTTCATCAGCCAAGTATCTGAACAACTGTTTATCTCAGCAACGAAGTCACCAGTTACTGGTACAGAGGCAGCAAGTGTAATGTGTGTTGAGGAGGTACCAAAGCACCGGCTCTGCCCTCGGCCGGTTCCAGCCTGGGACGGCATGGGGCCGAGAAGCCGATGGCTGTGGAGAAAGCGACACCCAGGTTACACCAGCACGTTCCGCAAGGAGGACCGGGTTTGAAATGTAGCGAGGAAGTACACACCAAGGCATATAGGTCTCTTTTCTCATGCAAGTTCAACTTACAGCTAATTTCATTTATTTAAGGCTGAAGAGCGCGCCTTCCCGGTGCGGCCTCGCCCCCTGATCCGGGCCGCCAGAGGAGACAGCGGTTTGGGACGGCGGCAGAGGTCCGTAACTGTCAAGTGACCCGCGCAGGAGCACGGGCCGGCCACGCGCGCCGCCAGAAAAGGCGTTTCTTCATAAACCACCATTTCAGAATTCAAGAAAAGCGGCCCCCAGCCGGCGCCCGCTCCCGCGCCCTCCTTGGCGGTGCCAAGCCGCCGCCCAGCACCCCGGGCCGCGGCCTGGGGCGCGGGGCCGCACGGCACAGCCCGCCCCGACCCTTGACGGGCCGCCCGCCGGCAGGCCCCGTCGCCACCTGCCCTGCCCCCGCCGGGCCGGAGGGGGCGCTCTCTCGCGACCGTGGGCCCGCCCCTCCTCCCCGGACGCCGGCGTACGACGGCGACGGCGTCCGGGAGGGGCGCAGAGGCGGAAGCGGGCAGGCGCAGCCATGGCGGCGGCGGCGGGCGTGGGGCAGCAGTGGGTGTTGGTGGAGATGGTGCAGGCCTTCTACGAGGTGCGGTCTGGGGCGCGGGCCCGGCTGCTGCCCGGCCGCCGGCGCGGGGCGGCTGGGGAAGGGCCGGGCGGCTGGCACCCACAGCCGGGATCGGCGGGGTGGGTGTGCCGCAGGGATCCCGCTGCCGGGCCGTGTTAAGGCGGGGGTCGGCCCGGGCTCCCCGAGGCTGTCGGAGCTTGGGTGGCGGGTGTGAGGGCGCCCTGTTCCTGGGCCGCTGGTGTCGGGTGGAGGGAGCGGTAAGGTAGAGTACTTGCCCCTGTACTCGGCACTGGTGAGGCCGCACCTCGAATACTGTGTTCAGTTTTGGGCCCCTCACTACAAGAAGGACATGGAGGTGCTGGAGCGTGTCCAGAGAAGGGCAACGAAGCTGGTGNCGGGCCTGCCATGGAACTGGTAACCGGTGAGCCTCGCTCAGTGGCGGGGCAGGGTGGTGGCTGGCAGGGCGGTGCTGTGTCTTACCTGCACGGAATTGGGAGCTCGCTGCAGATCTGTGCTGCCTGTGTCAGACTGCACTCGCAAAACTGTGAATATATGTATGTGCGCCGTATTTATGTGTTGGAAAAACAGATGCATACGCTTAGATTTTCTCTATTTTGTAAAGCTACCTTTAAGGTAGCATTAAAGCTGAGTAAGATTCAAAGTTCTTTGAGTATAAGGTCAGGGTTTGTGACTTACAAGTGTTATTTACAAAGGAGGAAACAACTTTTAAATGTTTATGTGTGAGTTCTCTCCTGGAGGGGATCAGGGTGGCATGTTTGTATCCAGGCTTTGTTTCATGATATTAAAAAGGATGTCCTGATGATAGGCGGTGTTCTTGTATCAACAGTCTGTTTCCCTCCCTTCCTTTGGCAAAACTTGGTACCTTTTTAAGAATTTATAGTAGGGTTTGCAGTACAAATATAGGAGTGCTTAGCTACTGAAACTGGTAGCACAGTCCAGTACCCTGAATTCAGGGTAATTGTAGGCACTAAAAGGCATGGGGAAGTAGTTTGTGTGGACCTCTACTGCTGCTGTACTGTGTGTTCTTCAGATGTCATGGTCTACATACATATTCTTAATATGTTTGGTGAACTGAAAAGTACTCTGTAAGTGGTAAACTCGTCATTTGCAGTTTGATATGCCATAGGACTCCTTACTGGTTTTAAAAACTTGCATTCGGTTTCCTTTTGTTTCTGGATGTGTGGTGCATTCCGCTTCCTTTGGTGGCAGGTCAGATCCCACCAGAAAATGTTGATGTGTGGGAGCTCTTCCACTGAGTTGGAGAGGGAGTGCACTACTGTTTGTGCACTTTGAGTCTTTTAAAAATTAGTAGACGTCCATAGTGTAGACAGGAGCCTTTCTGAAATGGAATAACTAAATCTGTCGTTAAAACTGGGTGTCAAATGCTGATGCCATAACTCCACATCTACTTTAAACTAGCTGTGCTGCCAGAGGAAACTGACTTTCCTCATTCCAAGCATGCAAAGAGGCTAACTTTAACCTGGATCAACTGTCTGTTCTGGTTTGCTGTATGTATTCCTAAATATTGTGTCCACACAAGAGAGTAAATGACACAGGGGCAAAACTGCTTCTGGTGACTGTGTTGGGTTATACTTGCTCAAAGTGCCTGAGAAACTAACAAAAATGGGCTATGAGGACAGGATTACGTTTCTTTGTAAATAATAGAAGCTGTCACTGCTGATGGACTGTAAGTTGTAAGAATGTAGGGTTGAAGGGGGTATGTATAGATGACACAGACCTTCAAGCTATCAGGAGACTTCTGCTGGTTGTGGAAGCTTTCAGCCTTCACAGATAGTGGTGCAACCCATACGGCTTATCTGCCTTTAGTCTCAATATTCATATGCATGTATGGAACTGAAACCGCGATCAATTTAGAGTGTGCCAATTTATTACCAACAGAATAAATCCATTCAAACTCAAGTTCAGCTGCAAGTAGTGGTTGCAAAGCAATGCACTTTCATATAATTATAATTTTTACTGATTTAGAAATACATGTCAGCTGAAGATCAGCTTTCTTTTTTTTCTGGGTGTACTAGTAGAGGCAAAACAGTTACATAGTGCCACACTGATTCAAATAGAATTATGCGTAGACTTATTTTTGTCGTTTATTTTCAGGCTCCTGCTTACCATCTCATTTTGGAAGGAATTCTAATTCTATGGATAATCAGACTTCTTTTCTCCAAGACATATAAGCTTCAAGAGCGATCTGATCTAACACCTAAGGTATGATGGAAAAATATTTTTCTTTAGAGAAACAGTTTATAGCTATTAATATATTTGGCTGTTGAACCACTGCTGCATCACAAATTGTGCTGGTTTTTCTTAGTATTTCGAAGCTTTGGACTTTGGAGCTTGCTTTGTACTAAGAAACTGCTTATTGCTTAAACGCTTTGGTTCATGCTTTTAAAGTAGCACTGTGTTTGAGAGTCTGAAAAATATAGAAGAACTGATATGACCATGACTGCTAAGCTATGAAAAGCTGGCATTAGCTCTACTCAGTGGGTGGCTTTGTTTTAAAAATGGAAGCCATGCTAAAAAAACCCCACCAAACAAAATGAACTATAAGTGCGTAGAGAGCAGGAAAATGATTAGTCTGTACATGTGGTATCTGTGAGTAATAACTCCGCGATCAGTTTATGGTGTTAAGTGTGTTCCAGAAAACTTTGTAGTTCAGCGGCAATTTTCTTCTTTTGCAATGTAGTTGTCTCAAAAAAACCCCCTCAAAGCTGTAATTGTGAAGACTGGAATTTCTCCCTGACTTCTGGCTGGAGACTGTCAGGAATGAGTAGAGAGTTTGTTTTGGAGATGTCCTTGGGCTATCATGTCTGATACATGGTCTGTAATTGGGCTTGCTGCATAATGTCAGAGGATGCCATTGGATATATTCAAAGGATGGTTGGATGCACTCTCAGAATGTGGAAATAGTGAGGTGAACAAGGACGCACTCATTTTTGTCAGTCAAAGGTGAACTATAGCAATGTATTGCAATGTGACAACCAGCTTGTGTATGTGAGGGGTTGATCTGAAGTCCCATATAATAAACAAGCTTAATTTGCTAGAGCTTCGGAGGAATGGTAACCTTTAGGAATGAGGTAAAACACTGGAATTTCTTCATGGGACTGAGGAAGGTTTGTGAAACAGATTTATGGGTGTTTCACCTTGTCTTTCCCATCTATATCATGCGCTTGCATGCTTTTTGATTGTATTCTGGCTAAGGATACATGTTAACCATGTGAGCTGGGTGTAATGCATCAGTGAACAGGATGCAGGAACTACAGGCACAAGGCTATAAATGTGAGCAAATCTGCAGGCAGTGTCCTCTTGTGGGGAGTACTTACTAAATGAGCTTGGAGTATTCTACCCTTTAGCTTGTATTTATTGAAGGCACTTAATAGTGGAGGCAAGAAGTGAGCTGAGCAAGAATCAAGAAAGGCCAGTTCAGTTTTGTGCTTGGAAGGGTTTGAATTGATCCTGGGATTCTTGAAATTTGCTGCCTTTGATAAGAATACAGAGGAGGAGTGAATGCAAAGGGAAGTCCAGTGTGGTGAAGCACTGTATGTTCAGATCATCTAGGAAGACATGCTGCAGCTTTAAAGTAGCCCCTGATTGTCCATTCAGAAACTATGATAGTTCATTTAGTAGAGTTTTCCTGCATCAGACCATTTTGATCTCTGGTATTTTGGAGGATAACCTTTTTTCTTTGGAAAGATTCATTCTCTCTGCAGTAGATGGCGGGAAAAGGCTCTTTGCTACTCTTGCATAATTGGTGATCTGAAAAAGCTGAAACATATCTCTTCCTTGCAGAGTAGTGATTACACTTAGATATTGCTATGTGCATCTTGAATGTTATCATCCAGTTGCAGGTCCTCTCCTTCATTCACTGACAGACCATTTTGCTGAAGCTGAGGTGTTTAAGAAAGTGCTCGGACAAATCTGAAACAGTGGTATGCAGGGAAGAAAATTGTTCTGTATCTTCTTAACTGGGGGCAATGAGCAATTGGGAGATTGCACGTGTAGCTGGTCTGCTGCAGCTCAGTGGAAGCAGGGGTTTAGAAGGGAGTCAAAAGGGGGAAGAACATTTGGAAATGGCTCATGCTTAATAACAATCCTACTTTTGCAGGATGACAGTAGTAAAATTCACTGGCAGGACAGCAGCAGCAGGCTTTCTGAAGAATAGAAGCATGCAAATACGTAATTGCCGTGATACTTCTGATGAGATTTATATGAACTTTACTAAGCTTGAGGGATGGAAAGGAATGTGAATACTAGCAAAAATCCAAAGTGATCAAGAATTGCATTGTATAGATACTGGGGTACATTGATTCACGGTTACAAGTCATGGAAGAAAAAAATTTGCAGAGTGCTAAGAGCTGTATTACAGCAAAGGGTTTGGCTTGAGATGTTAAGGATATCAACATCTCTAGCTTTTTGTATCAGTATCTTGATAGCAAAAAGAATAGTATGGGGGAATGCTCTTTGATCTGATGGTATGTTCAGGTTGGCTGACGATGAAGGAGATTTAAGTTAGTCTAGTTGGCTTTCCCACTGATCTCTGAAGATGGAAGCAGTGTTTTCCATAGGAGGAACTGTATTTGGAAGGGAATGTCTTGTCTACAGATAGTTTATTGAAAGTAAGCATAAATACAACAGTGAAGTGAAAGTGTGACTAAGTCTTCTACAGTTGGAGGACTTAAGCAGACTGATACATCAGAGGTGTGGAGTCATTCCATCCCTTTTTCTACAATGTAGGTAATTGCTGTGAAAAGAGCTCATTTATTTTGTGTAGGGGAATAGCCGTGGGGGAAAAAAAAACCACCAACACACCTTAATTTTCACTAAAAATCTACAGATAGTTGACACTGGTCTGTGTTACGGGTTAACCTCAGCAGGCAGCTAAGCACCGCACAGGTGCTCATTCACTTTCTCCCCGACCCCCAGTGGGACATGGGAAGAGGGAAGGAAAAGTAAAAGCAAGAAAACTTGTGAGTGAAGATAAAATAATTTAATAAGCAAAGGAGAAGTGGAAGAAGAAAGAAACAAGACAAGTGATGCGAAGGCAATCACTTACCACCTCCCATGGGTGGACCAATATCCAGCCAGTTCCTGAGCTAAAGATGGCTAAGTTCCCTAAACCCCCTCTTTTCCCTTTTATTGCTGAGTGTGACATTATATGGTATGGAATATCTGTTTGGTTAGTTTGGGTCATCTGCCTGGTTGTGTCCTCTCCCAACCTCTTGTGCACTCCCCAATCTGTTCACCATGGGGGCAGAGTGAGAAACAGAAGGCCTTGGCACTGTGCAAACACTGTTCAGCAAAAGCTACAACATTAGTGTGTTATCAGCATTGCTTTGGTCACAGATCTAAAACACAGTGCTATATGAGCTGCTGTGAAGAAAATTAACACCATCCCAGCCAGACCCAGTGCAGTCTCTTTCATACAGTATGGGATCCCACATAGCCAGGCTTCTGTGTGCATGTTGAGCTGTGTGTAGTAACATGCCAGCTGTTCAGCGAGGAGACTGCTGATTTGCCTTCTGATTTGTTATAGTTTGATTCATGCTGTGGTGTCCAGTCTTTACCACACCAGAGAGAAATACTAGGTTGCTCAGGTACAGGCGCTGGAGATAAGCCAGCTCAGGCGATGGAGCTCAGGCTACCTTTATGACAGCCACTCGTATAGTGATACTTGGAGTTTCTCCGTGAATTACTGTTGCAAATGCTGTCAGAGCAGAGCTGGCTCCATGTAATAAATATTACTGAAGACAATGCACAGCCATCTTAATGTGATCTGCCAGGACCAGTCTGTCCTGGGGAACCAGAGGTAGATGATATATTGTGCAACCTAGTGCACTTAGGAGTCACACTTCTAAAACAGTGAAGAAATCTACCCCGAAGGTGGCTTCTGGGTTTAGTCAGATGTGTAGCAAGAGTATCCAGTGCAGGAATCAGCTTTCAACTGACTGTCATCCTTTAATAACAGTGTTTGTAGGTATTCCTATTGGTTCTATTCCAAAATAATGAAATCTCCCAAATCATTAACTAAAATGTGGAGTACTTCTCTGTGACTGTAAGTTCCTGATAGTTTGGGATTTTGGGAGGTACAAATAAGTCTGTGGCCAGAGAGGGTGCTAAACATACAGATTCTTGCGGGCTTTTCACCAAAAGTAAAATCTATAGAAAAGCGGTAAAGTGCCACTGAGGACTGGAGCGGGGTCTGAGAGATTGCATGGCATCATTTAGCCACAAGCTAAATGCTCGTAGCTCCAACCAACAACCATTTGTGTGAAAGGAAGGTGACTCCCAGATGTATGTCTTTCACTCTGCGGGAAATGTTACTGAGCTTTTCTCCCAAAATCTCTGAAGTCCTACTAGGAGCCATGTCTTACCATTTGTGGATGGGAGGAATAGTTGTTTTCTTTAGTTTTAGAATTTTCACTGCAGTAGTAACGTGGGAACAGTTTTATTAGAGCGGTATTAGTCAGGAGGCTGGGAAGTTCCTGTCAGAGAGGAATTTTTAATGCATGGCTGAGAAATACTGTAGGCCACAAGAGCTCTCTCTTGCAGGAACAGTATTCAGAGGTTGATCAGATGTTGTTCTACAGGGAAGAGCAGANTAAACTTTTTATATCTTATATTTTTGTGTGTATTGTATATTAGTAATAAAAATAATATATATATTTATATTGATATTTATATTTTATTTAACATTTATGTTTATATAAATTAAAAAGAATTTTAAAAGGGAAAGAGGAGGAGCTGAGAAATGAGTTCACTTACATTACAGCCTGAGAGAGTGGAAATTGAAAGTTTTGTGTTCATTCTTTTCATCAAGTGGATATTTTCAGTGCAATGAACTGAGGAGAAGTAAGAGAATCAACTATATAATAAGGATGTTACATTGTGAATTAAAACCTGTTTTTTCTATATGTTTGAAAATTAACGTTTTTATTCTTGATATTGGTCTGAAATTTGGTGCCTATTGAAGAGGTAGAAGATAAAAGTGCTGTTCTGAATGTGGGGTCGCTGTATGAAAGCCTGCTTCTGATCTTTTTGGTCAGAGGGAGATGGTCATGTTTACCCTGAAAAGTCAGCAGGACAGGCCAGTGTACTGAGATATTTGGTAAATGGAAGGAGGAAGTATGGACTGTCCCATCCACAGTGTGGATGGCCATTTTAGATTGAGATTGGTACTCTTTAATCACCAATGTATCCAATCCCCCATCATAATAAAGGAATTTCCATCACAGAAACCTTTGGTAAACTACTGCCCATGCTAAGTACATGTGGAAACAGAAGACATAAGATGTGAAGATGCAGTTGTTTGTCATTTATGTTCCTATGTCCATCAAAAAGCAAAATGCCATGTAACGGATGAGGAGAATGAGTGTGAGCTAGAATTAGTGAAATGGTGGTGTTTGAAATGAGGATTAGTCTTCTCCTGTATATGTTATTTTGCGTTAAGGAAAAAGTTAGGATATTGCCAGATCTCATCTGTGGCTTGTCACCTATGCTGTTAGTTTGTGTGTTGCAAACATTTCAGAGGAAAGAATGGAAACTTTTTACAACTTAGTATGAATGTGGGAGAGAAGTACTAATTAGGAATTGCTCATTATCTTTAAGTTCATAGATCTTAACTGCAATTGTACTATGCTAATTTATTGTAGTTTATTGTTGTCCTTGTATAAACACTATTTTTCTTTCTTCTAGACTCTACAGCAAAAAGATTTTAATTGAATTTGTGTATCAGTTGCTAAGCTGCTTGGTGATATTTTGTAGCCTTAGTTCAAAAAATTAGACTCAAATGAAAAAACTTAAGTACATGATTACACAGCTTTAGGTCTGCCCTCTTTGAAGAAAAGGTATGTTATGTTGCCTGCTCTGCCTTTGAACTATGTTGTATAAAAGCTGTTCTTTGCGGTCAGGTCTTAAACAGAAGAAACACCATGCTTCCTAGGTTCTTCCTCTTTAGGCATTTGATGTCATCTAATGCTTTTCTTATTTATCCTTCCATAACTGACAGGCTGCACCAACTTCTCACCTGAATTGTTCTGCTTCTTAATTAAAACAAAACCCAACAACAACCAAAACAAAAAACCCCCTGACCATGTGCTCTAAAATGAACACAAAACTGTTGATGCAAGCTACACAGTACGTCAGGGATTTGGGGCCTTTCAATACCAACTGTTGTAGGAGCAGAGTGAAGGCTGCATGAGCATACATCCTGCTTTCTGATTTTCAGAAGTCTTTTAGAACTCTTGTGGAAAGGTGTAAGATACTACTGGGCAACTGTAACTCAGGATACCCAGTAGCTTCAGCCAGTCTAGGTTGGGACTACTTTGTTGTGGGATCTAGTTTAGCTATATATCCATCTTTCTTCTGCTGAGTTAGTTTTCACCTGGATCATTTTTCTGAACCAGGTTATTGTCTGGTTTTGTAACTGCCTATGCCAATACAAGGAACAGGAATGTATTTATGGCTGGGAGAGGACTGTATTGTAGCAGCTGTTGGCTTGCAGTGCTGTGGGTCAGCACACAGTGTTAAATTCTGTCTTTGATTTTTTTTTTAATAGACATATGGTATAGAGATGCACACTAGTACCTGTTCTGAGATGAGGATGGAATTGCCGCTCTCTGTCTTGGATTAATGGAGTTTAGCATACAGGGTTATGGTTTCAGTTCCACTCTGAGATTAACCTGAAAGTACCTTTGGGTACTACTTTTCCAACATTTTGGTACTGTGTTGTGTGTTAATCTTTATAGGTTGTATCATCTGGTAATCTTCTCCCATAGGGTTCTTGAGGTATTTTCTGAGTCATGTCAAACATGAGGTTTGATAATAGAATGCAGTAATGAATAGTAGTCAATAGTATTTATACACAGCTTAATTTATTGTTCTGTTCTCTGGTGCTCAATTATCTGTTTGGATTTTTTTAATTGAAGCATTAAAATCTGCTATTTGACATGCTACGAATGGCACTAGTACAGGGTAAATTAATAAGTCTCCCTACTTTAATACTTTCCTTCATATGTGGAACAGCATTTCAGTGCATACACAACTGCATGCAAGGCTCCAGCTGAGTCTGTCCTATGGTGGCTAAATAAACTATGCATTTTTTCTAACATAAGTGTAGCCACTTCAAAATATTGAATATATTCAATTCTGTTGCACATATTAATAGCATTTAATCTCCTTTAAAGTATATGCCCCATGGGTTAAATTTCAGTAAGAAGTCTAGCATGAGAAAGGTGTGTAAAGTACATGCAAAATATTAGAAACACAAGTGACTATGTTCACATATAAAGGATCTTTTCTGAAATACAGTGCTATTGAAATTTCCATTTGTGTTTTGAAATAGACCTTTGTGGAGCTCCTCGGATATTAATTAATACTCTGGTCATACCTACAAACAACGTTATTCATTAGCTTAGTAAAAAGAAAGTGAAGAAAATACAGGATACGAATTGTGTTGTTGCATGTAGTTTCCTTTTGATTTTTTCATATCTTAATTTGTTTTTGTACTTCAAAGGCTTTGAAAAGTGTATTTGGAAAAAATAAAAATGGAAAAAGATATTGCTGTGGTGTTTTCAAAAACCGATTGCAGAATTTGTATTTTGGTATTGAGATCAGTGGCCTTAAATACTCTACTGCTTTTTGAAATAATAGAGAATTGTAAAACCATTGTAGTCATACAACTCAAAGCTAGTGTGTTAACAAATATGTCACCAAGTGTGTCTTGCTGTACTAGTAAATAATCCTCTGGGAAAGTTCTGCTTTCATGTATGAAGGATTATTTTGGTGATTTGCCTGAGTGGTTGCCAATTTATTTGGAACTAGTCTAATGCACCTGTTATGCTGGTCCACTGTGTGTCCTTTGGAAAATCATCTAACTGAGGTTTTCCAAGTAGTTTAAAGTGCTTTGAAAATGAATGTGCGTTCAGTATTCCTCTATGGTTAGGTGGGGGATATGTGGTTTAGTAGTTGTTGTTACTATTTCTTGAGCATTTGGCAGTTTTTCTCCATTGTGTCTGCTCACGTATGTGTTACTTTGCTAAGCATTTTAACGCCACAGTTGGTTAAACAGCACTGTTGAAGACTTGAGAACGTAAAGTGAGGCAATTTGTATTCAATTATTATGTAATTTGTATTCAATTACATAAACTGTAGAGGAGGATTTTCGTAATTAATAGATTGAATGAAACGTTATTGATTAAAATTTGGCAGGGATGCCAAGTTAGTATCTCTTCTCTTAATTATCATATAATGAGATCTTTAATCCACAGGTACAACTAGGTTATCCTTCTTTACATCTTCCCTTTGAAGAACTCAGAGCCCCTCAGTTAAACATACTGAGACAATATCAATTCTAAGTGTCTCAGGATGTTGATGCATATTAGCATACATAATTTCTCATACAACTATTACTAACTGTTTATTGGCACATAATGTCTTCTCTAATGGAAATCCTTTTTGAGCAGTGTTTTTTTTTTCTCCTGTTCAGGAAAAAGAAGAATTGATTGAAGAATGGCAGCCAGAGCCTCTTGTACCTCCTGTACCAAAAGATCACCCTGCTCTCAACTATAACATTGTTTCAGGGTAAATATATATTCTGGTTTTTATTTCAACTCAAATAGTTGATGTTCATATTTTCAAGCAGATTTCTTATTAAGTATTTCTGTATCCTTAAAACCTTTCATAAATGAATTGCATTTTTAGATAGCAGGACTGAATTTGCCACTGAAGAGATGGTCTTGGTTTTGCAACATTATCAAGACTATCTTATTGTCCTGGTTTTGGCTGGGATAGAGTTAAATTTCTTCCTAGTGCTGTGTTGTGGATTTAGTATGAGAAGAATGTTGATAACATACTGATGTTTTCAGTTGTTGCTAAGTTCCCTGCTAGTCAAGGACAGCTTCCATGCTCTACCAGCACGGGAGGCTGGGAGGGAGCATAGCTGGGACAGCTGGCCCAGCTGGCCAGCGGGGTATTCCATACCATGTGACGTCATGCTCAGTGTATGAACGGTAGGTGTGTTCCAGGAGTAGCGATTGCTACTTGGTTATTGGTCAGTGTGGGTGGTGAGCAATTGCATTGTGCATCACTCATTTTGTATATTCTTTTTTTTTCCTTCCTTCCCTTCCTATTCTGTTCCATTAAACTGTCTTTATCTCAACCCACAAGTTTTTCTCACTCTTGCCCTTCCTTTTCTCTCCCTGTCCCACTGAGCAAGCGAGCAGCTGCGTGGGGTTTGGCTGCCTGCCGGATTAAACCATGACACTTACTAAGAATATCCTTCTTACTTTAAATCTTGTAATTAATTTTTTTTTTAATATTGGGGGTGGGGGGAGGGACACTTTATCTTTGCCTTCATTGTGGATGTGTATTGTTTGGTAGTAATTTGTTTCATTTTTTTCTGAATATGTACACTTAGACCTCCAAAAGTGGTTACTGCCTTTTGTGTAGGGGTTGGGGGGAAACTGTGTCATCGTAAGTCACTTCAGAAGAAACTGATTTTGTGGCTAGCCAGTTGGCACTTCATGAAAAGTTGTTCCTCTTTGGACAATCAGAAGTGGAGATGGTTGATGGTGAAGTTGTTTTGCGAAGAAATTATGGCTTAGCATTACTTTCTTGTGTGTTACAAGGCTTTTCCAATGTGTGCTGACTTAGAGAAGAGTCACAGTATTTCAGAAATTGCTTTGAAATTTCTTTCACAAGCTTCAGATTTTTTATGTTAGTAACTTACAGTACAAGCATTCTTAATATCCTTCTAGTGATACTAATAATTTAAAATAATTTAGTGACAGAGCACAATTATTTGTTGTCTTATGGTTCTGCCACCATGGAAAAGTCTGCCTTAGAGAAGTGATGCCTATTTTAATCAACTATGATGTGAACGATCCTTTTGTTATTGTTCAGAATTTTGAAACAAGCAGTACTTTGGAGTTTAAGGAAGTGTTGGATGTTTAAAAAAAATCTGAACAAATATATCTTTTACATTGAATCAGAAAGTGTTTAAATTATTTAGAACTTTCCAGTGCTTACAGCTAGGGAATGTATCGTGGCAGAATGTTAACGTGTTGTGGCTGTTCAACTTAATAGTGGATGTGGGCAAAACTTCGCATGTCTTGCCATATTTAAACTGCAAACTAACTACCTTCCCGTAAGTTGCTCAACAGCTATGAGATTGTAACTTGGGCTATAAATTTAACCCACGTTTCAGAATTAATACAGAAATGAAAGTGTCTGCATCCTAATTCCAGCTCAAAAGCATTTCTGTCCCCTTTTTAATTAGTATCTTACGGGGACCCTATTGATGCTAATGAGGTAGTCTTCTTTCAATGATTTTCATGTGTTAACATCTACTGTGAATGGTGATTTACATAAATGTTAATTATCTTAGTATGTGGTGGTTTAATAATGCATATTTGCAGTAAGGTGTTGCAGATGGGGTTTATATAGGCTCATAACTGCTCAGGAAGTATTAAATATTTCTGTAAAAATTTTGACCCACTGTGTGGGGGAGGCAGACTTCTTCCTCCCTCAATATGCAGGACAGTTTGTGCCTTAGGTATGTTCCTTTCTGCTGAACGCTTCCATAATCCCAGTAATTTTGCCAAATGCTAAGGAAAGCCAATAATGCAGAGATTTGTCCAAACAAAAAAAGTGACCAATCTTGAATCAGCAGTGAAGAAGTTACCCATGATGGCTTGGTCACAGTCCAGAAATTAGTTACTTCTTGTGGTAACCTTTCTATGAACTCATCTATGCAAGATAGCTTAGTTGTACAGGATCTCATTCACAAAATGTAAACCTATTTCCTAAAACAGTATGTCTACAAAATTCTCATGCTGATTCTCGTTTTGCTTTAAAATAAAAAGGCACTAATGATCTGGCTTTTAACTTTATAATCTTCTGCGATTGCTTTTTCAATACATGCAAACAATTAAGAGATAAGTGAGAGGTCGAAGTACAGATGGAGTGCTTTCAGTCCTTAGAAGACACAGTTTCTGAAGGACTTGCTTGCAAGTTCTTTGAATATAGCTTGACATTATGTTTTTATTTATGGTTTCAGCTGGATCACTCAGCAACTGTTGTCCCTAACCGTGATACCTAATGAGCTGTGTTATACTAGAGTAAGGGAGATACATGAAACTATAAAGAAATTGTTTCACTGTTTTCCTTTTGCAAATACTTGTTGGTTTTGATGTTGCAAGGAAGGTTTTATGATAGTGTTAGCATCCATGTTTTGGATATAATTATTCACTGGAATAAGCTTTTCCATGAGTGATTCTGCCTAACCATGAGTGTTCCTTTAGAAGGTTGGGTAAAATTCTGATAGCAAAGTTTGCTGTCAGAATGCTATCTGATTTCACTTAATAGGACTTCCAGCATTTGGTACAGCTCATTGATGAGCAAGACAGAGGAACAGATCCAGGTATATTTTTAATGGCAGTCAGTTCACCAAGACAGTTCACTGCACATTTGTATAATGCTACTACTGTGCAGAAGGTGCACTGCAGTAATGCAGGACTGCTCCTTTGTGGGGTCAGGTTCAGCTTGTGTCAGTTTAATGTCATGGAATGACAGTGGTGAAGATGGCATGGCATATGCACTGTGTTAGTCAAAAGCTTTCCAAAGCTGTTTGTAAGCTTTGCAATTGCTTGGTTGAAGCAATATGTGCTTAATTTTTAAAAGGAACAGATATAAAACAAAATCATGGAGTTTTTTTAAGTGAGGTTCAGACAGTTCCGTGTTTTTCTTAACTTGTAGTGAATAGCTTGGATTTAAAGTTTATTTGGTTTGCATGCCAAATGTACCCATTGAAATATTGTCAGCAACCAAATTTGGAGCAGCTGTGCACAGGCATTTGACATTTAAGCAGCCTTGTTGAATTTTGATTGTGAAAATTGCTCAGTGCTAGTTTCCACATGGGAAAAGCTTGTTGAAACTATTGTGTTTGAGGAATAGTATAGGGTCTCAGCTGTAACATTTGACAACATATACAGAAATGGGCAGGCATAAGGTTTTGTATTTGGCTTAGCTTTGAGACTTCTCAACACTGAGTGATTAACTGAAACTTTTGATTTTGTAGTATTGAAGTGTGTAATTGCTGAAGCAGGATTGCTTTTAGAATATAGCACACAGATATGATGCTTGCGTTTAAAGGGGCAACAGCTACTTTTATCTTCAATTTTTTAATAACTTTATCTAAATCATAATTTTTTAGGGCAGAAAATTTCTCTGCCCTTTGCTTCATATATATTGTGCTCTTATTCTTTTGTTAATGTTGGGGTGTTTTCACACTTTCTGTGTTTCCTGATTACATGAGTTATTCAAACTGTTACAGATTAAACAGAATGGGAAACTTGAGATGATAATACAGACAAAACAATACTTTTGTCTGCTTACAGCTAATACCTATATTTCAGGGCCTTATTGAGTAAAAGATTGGTATTGTGGGTTTGCTTTATGACAAAAACATTGGTTTAAAATTCATTTTTATCATGGAAGTAAGTAGTAATGAAATTTCCTTTTTGTTTGTAGTATTCCTTCTTTCAAACAGATATCACTTTGCTTTTGAAGGAGAAGCTTTATTTATCTCTTCAGGAGCCATCTTTGTATGAATTAAGTTTTCAGCAAGGAATCATTAAACTAAATATCTCAGGAAGGTGTTTAGAGTTTCTTTATTAAACTACAGGAATACAATTTTTACTGAGTATGTTAGTATATTTGTGACTTGACACTGCACTTGAATATTGATTGGCAGCTGCAAAGGAAGAAGTGGAAGGAGGGAATCTTGAAAAGCTGTGTGCTTCTTACTGTTGAAAAACAAAGCTCCTGTACTGTTTGACTGTTTATTAAAATGGTAACTGCTCATTTATAACAATAGGTCTGTAATTTTTTTTTCAGTCCTCCTACCCATATAATCACTGTTAATGGCAAGGAGTGTATAAACTTTGCATCGTTTAACTTTCTTGGGCTTTTGGATAATGAAAAGGTTAAGGTGAGTTCTTCCAGTTATTGTATTTGTGTGATTACTCCTCTTTTACTTTGTATGTTATTTCGAAATTAAGAATGACTTCAGAAAGCACAAACTTTGTCAAGGAAGTATACTTCCAAAGCAGCAAGGAAGATTATAAACCTTGTAATTTTGTGCTATTTAAGTTTGTCTTTTTACTAAAGTTTAATCTGGTGTACTTACTGCATACTAGCTGATTATCAAGTTACATTAGTATCTAATGTCCTTAATCATTACAATACAATGAATGATGCTTAAACATTTGTCTAAAATAGTTTTGATGTGAAATTAATGCATAGAATTCAGTACATTATTGTATTTTCTGTAAAGCAGGTCATGTTACATGATGCAAGAACTGGCCTATGTACATTGGTATAAAATTGTCAATGTGAAGTGTATAGAAGAGTTAGAGATGTAGCATAGGAGTAAATATTTCATGTAATTCTTTTCTGTTAAAGAGTGCGGCCCAGGCATCCCTGAAGAAATACGGTGTTGGCACTTGTGGACCTAGAGGATTCTATGGTACTTTTGGTGAGTAACTTTCTTTGATCTGCCTTTAAAGGTGTTAATACTGGTTTGGTAAGTCAGCCAAAATAGTCCTATATATAAGCAGCAGATTATTTCTATCACTGTGAAGAACAGTTACCCTCTAACACACTTTTTGCTGTAATTGTTATGGATTGGTAGCGTTTATTGTTTGTAGATTTGTTTCTTGTTCATTTTATGTATTTTCTTACTCTTTCTAATGCTGGTCTTGGAGGAGAGTTGCAAAGTTAAATATAATCTGTTCTGGGCACCATAGTAGAAAGAGAAAAACATATTAGAATTTAATCATGCATGGTGAATTTAAGTGTAAATTAATAATAAGTTTCTAAGTAGACCACAAGAGGGCAGTCTGATTTCTATGATAAAGATTATTAGTTAAGTTTATCTAATGCTGTAGTCAGAATGAAGTTTTCCTTTACTGATAACTTTAATGTTGTAATTAGATTTTATGACACGAGCATGTGTTACTAAGGGTTTTTTTTATTCTTTTGAAGAAGTAGTAAGTTGTTAAATATCAGCCTCTGGAAATAGTTCTTTGCAGGCACTGGTATTTTGAAATACTGCGTGGAAACCAAAGAGTAATCCATGAAGAGCTGCACAGTTGCAGGGTAAAACCATTGACTTATTGTCTTGTGAACTTTCTGATCTCTTCCCAGAGGTGATGGAATTCACAGCATGTTTGTACTCAAATGATTTCATAGAGTTAGCTTCCTATAGCCTTGAATTCAAGACTAACTTGAACTTTTCTCAGTTAATCAAACTAGTTCTTCAAATGATCAACCAGGTGCTGTACCTATTTTGATTTGTTAGAAGTCTGTATATCAGAATGAAGTTGAGTCTTTGATATCAATCTTATAGATTGTTCATTAGCCTAGAACCATAATTCGTTTCTGATGGTAGATGGTAGCCAATTGATTAGTAGAGAGCTTTTAGGAAGCTAGATTCCCTCACTGATCACAGCTCAGCAGTGATCTGTTGGAATTCAAACAGGCTTTTTCTTTTTAAAAAAAACAACACACTGAAAAGCTTAAAGAAACTTGGGTATTAATGCCTCATGCCATTTGAGTCCACGCTGATTTTAGTTTTGTGAAGTCTTTCACTTTACTTCTTTCTGGTAATTATTTGAAACAGACCGGTTAAATGTTTATGTTCTCTGGTAAGTGAGAGATTCTTTGGATTGTTTCCTGCCCTCTTTGGAGGTCTAATCCTAAGATCCAAACTGTATAGCTTTTGCATTTGGTTTGGTTGCTGTTCATTGGCTTCTGAATTTTTTGAGTAAATGCTCCATTTCACAAAGCAGGGGATATAGTCTGTGGTATTGCTGCATGACATCACTAGTGAAGAAATGGTGTTATACTCACCTATTTAAGATATCTTTTACAGATAAAGTAACAGAGAATTGGTTTAAAATTTGAGACAAACACCTGCTGTTCTTGTTGAATCCCAATGTCTTCACGTTTTCCCTTGACTTTAAACATTTGAGTATTGCAGGATTATGAATCTCTGATAAGAAACACTTCTTACATCAGTAATGTGGAATGCCTCAAACTTTTCACACAATTTTTTGTGTGCTGTGACTTTCATAAATGAGTCACATTGTGTCCAGAACTATGTAGTTTCCTCTTCCTTAACTATATAGGATTTAATTGATGATTGTCATTGTTGTCACTTAGAATTGTCCCCTCTTAGGGGTTGATATTTCATATCAATATTAGAGATCTCTTTATTGGGAAATGTAGATATCATGTTATAATTTATTTTGAATGGAGACTTGATTCTTCATATCTCTGCCTGTTTGAAGGGATGTCCTTATTAAGACATTTTTGCTTTGTGCTGTACCCCTGAAAACTGCATCCATGCCTTTATCCTATGATAAGCTTGAAATACTAGTATATTCACACATAACTGAATCTTTATGGTTATTTTCTCCATAATGACAGCTGAGGAGTGTATCACTCTTTTGGTAGTGTTTGTTTTTTTTGTTAAGGCTATTGTTGATTGCCTAGCAGCGACAATTTCAGTACTACTGTGAAGATTGGGACTGGCTACCCGATAAAATACATAAAAGATGATGTGGGATTTGGTCTGAGTTGTTCTTCTGCTTTTCACTTGCATGTGAGCATGTGCTAGGCATTAAACTGGCACTTCACAGCAGTTGTTGACAGTAATAGCTTTATTAAGGTTTGATAATTTTGTAGAAAGCTGTTCCAATCATATCTTCCTCTGTGCAAATGTACTGTAGGTAGTGTTTGCAGCTTTCACTTAAGCTAGATTAATCCAAGTGATTTAACCAGACTAAAGCAAACCATTGCAATAAAGAATAGGAGAGTCAGATTGTATTCTGTTTTTGTCATGGTGGAGTGGTAGTGAAGCCTTAATACTGTCTTAAGCTTTTCAACCTCACAATTATACAAAGCATTCATTCCCTTATGTAACAAAGTATCAAATTCCTGTATGCTGTATGTCATTCTGAACTTAAATGTTCTCGCCCTTGGCAAAATTCAGGAAGGTTGTAAAATTTTTTTCCTTAACACAAGTCTGGTTATATTCATTAGCTCATTATTGCTGACAGTATTTCTTTTGCCCACTGTTTTTACCTAGCCCTTGCTCAGTGTAGTGGTGGTTGTTGCTGAGTAAAGCTCAGTGAGAAGCATGCGACTTTTCATTTTTAACTGTGATGGTCTTATCTTTTCCAGTTCTTTAGTTAAAGGATGTAGGTGGTCTTTTACACTCAAACAAAACATTTTTCCCCATTATGTATCAATAGCTGGGCACTCAAAGTAGCAGTTCAGTCCTTGTTTCTCCTAATTTATTATTCTCTACTGGTAGGGCTTCAAGAAGGAACATTTTTGGCTGAATGTTGTTTATATTGCATGTCTTAAGTGCCGTGTGGCCAGCCTCTTTTTTTGGTGCTCGCTGCCAGAAAAAGATCTTTCTTGGGCTTTTTGTTCAATAATTGAATCAAAGTTTATCCATCCTGTTTTGAAGCCTGACTGGAGATTGTTTCATAGGTCTTCAAGTCCATGTAACAATAAAGAAAAAGATACAAAGATTCTGAAAAAGGACTACTTAAAATCTCTATCGGAAAGTAGATTAGATAACTCCAATAAGTATCCTGCCTTCCAAAGGCCTTGGAGAAGAAAGGATGTTCTAGGTTTCAAACATTTGGTATATCTGATACAGCTGGATCAAAGTGATAGGTAGCAAAAGAAAACTTTCAAATAATAAGTGATTAAACTTTTTGTTTCCATTTAAAAACAGTGGAAAAAAGAAATAAAAGAATTCCTTTCTATTCCATTTTTTGATGCTCAGGTAAACATTAGGAAAGGATTGTTGAAGATTTATAGTTTGCAGTTGATGGATAAAACTGCTTTTGACGGTGATTGGGAGGCTGTTGTTTGAAGACATACCTTTTGCTTTTATGTATAAATACATGAATCAGGTGGATGTGCCCTTTTCAGGAAAGGTTATGCTAGATATTTGTTTAGTATGGTGAAGTTAAGATTTTTACAAAGCCCATTCTTCCTATACCCTTGCTGTGGGTATGTGGCTAGAAATAGCAACATTGATATAACCATGCCTCATAGGCTATTGAAGAATCTGTATTCTTCACAGATGTTGCCTCATTGATTTTAGTTTCAATGAACTTTCAATAATTGCAAAAAGGTAACATTTGGCCAATGGTGATCTTTCAAGTCACACAGCAAACTACCTCTGTTTGTCCTTTAATCTTGTATATTTCCAGTTGATAAAAGGCATAATTCTCTGACTAACATTTGCTAGCAGAAGCAGGTAGCGGCAAGAGAGTTACACAATTAAAATAAAAGTTTGTCTGATACAGGTTATTTTGCTTAGGCAGAATACTTAATGCTGTGGTCACCTTTCTGCAGCAACAATCCACTCACCATGTGGTATTACCCTTCTTAATCTTTTAATTTAGTGGTGTTTTGTTTCTAACATGGGTCACTTTGACCGAATTGGTTTGCGAAATGCTTGTGTGTGTAATTGTGTCAATTTATCTTAAGGGTGAGTAATCTCTGGCATGGAGATGGTGACCTTTTCAATTGACTGAAGTGCATGCAGGAGATGGTATGTGATTGCAGCCTGACAAGAGCAGGTTTCTGTTACAATGATAGCTGTGCTATATGCAGTGGAAGCATCAGCTTGGAAGAACTGAGAGTCTGCCAACAGGACCTCATTAATTGCTATAAATTACATAGCTATTTGTTGTCTGACTGTAGTAACTGTGCTCCCTAGTCGCAGTCCAGGAACGCTGCATCATTTACTTGTGGTTTAATCACAAGTAGATTTTAATTACCATTGCATAAGAACATTAGAGAACCACATTACATAAATATTTTCAGATCTATCAAAGCTTCTGATTAATATTGGGTTACTTGTCAGTTTAAGTAAGGCTGGAGTGGTTGCAGCTGCTTTTTGGGAAGTTATTTGTTGTAACACTGTTCTTACAAATAAACATTCTATTTGCTGCAATTAGATCATTGCTAAAAGCAATGATAGTCTTTCTGATATAAAAACAAGTAAACTATCTAACATTTTTCAATTTTTCTCTCAAATAGATGTGCACTTAGAGTTAGAAGAACGACTAGCAAAATTCATGAGGACAGAGGAAGCTATTATATACTCATATGGATTTGCAACAATTGCCAGTGCTATTCCTGCATATTCGAAAAGAGGGGACATTGTGTTTGTGTAAGTATTGTTTTCTACTTGGGAAATTCCAGATTAAAGAGTTTTCCTTTCAGTTCTTCTTTTTCATTATTGTTAATCATATTAAGTTAACCATTTAGAAAATAATCCTTGTTTTGATCAAGTATTTTGTTGTATAAAGCTCAAGTATCTTTTCTTTGCGAAATACTCCAAATCAAATCAGTTACTGCTTTTATCATGGAAAAGCAGACTTGGGCACTCAGCTGGGGGAAAAAAAAAAAACCCAAACCAACAACAAACTTGTGCATGCAAGAACTAACAGAATTCTAATACCTAGTTTTCTTCTTAAGAAACTGTACAGTCATATTTGCATTTCTCCTGTTTACTGCTGGCTTTTCACCTTTCTTGCAAGACAGTTGTTCCCCTCATGCATATTTGCAATGGATTAGTTGGATAAATATTGGCACATATTAAAATAACACAAGAACAGCTATGCAGGGTCAAACTAAGGAATCAGCAAGCCCACTATTTGGTCCCTGAGAGTAGCCAGTCATAATTTGTCTAGGGAAGAGTAAAAAAACAGGAAAAACAATGTAACAATACTCAAAACTTTCTGAGCCAAAGAGGAGGGTTTGGATTTGGTAGCAGTTGATGGATTTTTCTTAAGCCTTCCTATTCTTTTAGTACCTTTGTAAACCTTTAATACCCACAATACTTCTATGACATGCAATTTCACAGTTTAACTTGAACATTTTATGAAAAAATATGAAGAAACACCTGTTTTGAATATAACACCTACTAATTTCAATTGATGCATTTGATTTTTAGACAGTGAACTGATGCATCTTCTCCATGGGGGGAGTGAGTGAGTGGCAGTGTGGGACTTAGCTGCCTGCTGGGTTTAAGCCACAACACACTGACACTTTTGTATTTGTCTGCCAAAATCTTTCTTCAGTACTCCCTTTTCTAAGGGTAAGGCTTGCAGCCTATTTGACTTCTTTTACATAAGTTCTTTCATAACTTTGATCATGTTTTTGGTCATCTTTAAATATATTCCAGATGAGCTTTTTTGAGATGAACAACCAGGATTGTGCACACCATTCAAGGTGCCAGTGTATCCTGTATTTAGCTATCTTGTACTGTTTCAGCGACTTACTGACAGAAGATCTCACCATATTTAAAAGTAACTTAATTGAAATTACTGCATTTAGCACGTGCAGAAGGTTTGATTTAGTTGCCACTTTTAAAAGATTACTCAACTTAAGCAGCTGTGAAATTGCATACCCCATCAGGCTCAGAGATTTGCTCTTCCAGCACTTAAAAATGGTGGATAGTTCTTTGAACACTGATATAGTAATTCCCAAAGGATATTAAAAAGGAGGGTTTGAACACTTGGAGGACCACTATAAATGTTACAGGCACATCATTGTGCCTTTTTTCTAAGACCCGGAGCAAATGGCATGAGAGATTTCTGGGATGATTACCATGGTATTGTACCTGTTCCATGGAATGTTGTGCTCAAATAAACTACTGTCACATACAAACAAAAGGACTAGTGTACACTTCAAGAAAAAATCTGTTGGCTTGCTTTTAGTAGCTATAGAGCATAGGAAAGTTGAGAAGCTTTGGAAATGAGTTTTCAAAATGTAAATAAAATATATGATACTTTAATAAATCTGGTTTTAACTATACCTAAGTACAGATATCTGCTCAAAAACAGGACAGTTCTAATAGCCAGCTTTCTCTGAATAATTGTTAAACCGAGTGCAAACTTAGAAGGGCTTGCTGTATTTACAGAGATGAAGCTGCCTGCTTTGCTATTCAGAAGGGATTACAAGCATCTCGAAGTAACATCAAGTTATTTAAGCATAATGATATGGCTGACCTTGAACGACTGTTGAAAGAACAAGAGACTGAAGATCAAAAGGTACCATTCCTTTGAAGAAATATTTGTACTCTTTTGTACCACCACCCCCACATTTTTTTACTGGGTTGTGTAATTGAATGGATGCAATGCTTAGAGGCAGTTATTTGGTTTTCCTAAATCTGTATTGAGCAGTTAATGTTGCTTATGTAAATAAGACACATTTTTTTTTTAAAAAATATTTATTTATTTATTTATTTATTTGCATTTGTCTGTGTAACCACTGGAAGTGA
>VZTQ01008014.1:91454-138441 GCA_013400755.1 Pelecanoides urinatrix
GCTGACGTTTTTACAATATTGAGGATACTGTACTTGACTGTCTTTACCTTATCTCCCCCAACCATTTTGTCACGAAATTCTGATGGGTTTGACTTGTATTTTATATAATTTCTTCTGTTTTAGATAAAATTGAAGTATAAATACAAAGTTAGAATATTTTTGGAGGAGAGCCTTTCCTTTGGAGTCCTTGGAGAACACGGAAGAGGAATTACTGAACACTTTGGAATAAATGTAAGTGCCTTTTTTGTGAGTTTTATTGTGAACAAGAGACTTGTACAGAAGCAAATTGCGCAATTCATTTCTTATACCTGTGGCATTAACAATGTTTAGTAGTGTATGATAAAATTTTAAACATACTTTTCTTTATCAGTCTTAAAGCGTTCAGGTCTTGGCACTTTTCTTTCACGTGCTTACTTGAAATAATTCTACTTACCTATAGTGAGAAAGATAACAAAAGAATTTTTACAGGGCATAATTTTAACCTTTTCTTGGACACTTGGTGAGATGGCGATTGCAGTATTTTACAGCCGCATACACTTAAAAGTGTTATGCTTACACAGAAATATTTGGGGGCTTGGGGTAAGTCAGAAAAATCTTCTCAGTGTATAGCCAGCCTGCTTTGCTCTATTGCCTTTTATGCCAGTGGGGAAAAATAGGATAAAGCTTTTGATGGTCCTTTCAAAGATGTTGTCTTACTACTTTACTGGCAGATTAAGCCAAACTGTTTTTCCAAGAGTCTGCTTTTTGTGCTGTTTTTTTAGCTGAGGAGTACTTTGGGAATCCAAAACTGTATCCTTGTGGTTGTTTGTTACCACAGCTACCTGAGCTGGGGAAGGAAGAAATGCTCTTTTGGTTGCCAGTGTCTTAGTGTGGAGCATCTCTCACTACATTCTGACAGCCTCTGAGTTCAGTTTGGAAGTGAAATATCAAATTCTGAGAATTAATTCTCTCTTCCCCTATCTCCTATTGTTTTCACTTTAAGTGTCTTAATACCAAACGTGGAAGAGGGGAAAAGAATGTTAAACAGCTATAGAAAAGGAAAAAAATAGTGCTACTGTGATGCTTGCTAAGTACTGCTATCTGGTTGATTGGCTTCTATGTTAAATTTATTTACAAACGTAGTCTTTCAGTTTTGTCTGTGCAGAATGGGAATTTGTAGCAGTGGTCATCAGTGTGCATTACAGAGCCTGACAAAAAATGACTTGGCAATTAACAAGTGAAATAAGACAGTTGTGTCTCTAAGGTTCAAACTCTGATCTAATTAGGCTTACATTCAATTTTAATCACATTCTAACTCCTAGTAACTGCAGTGGGACTACTTACATTCTTAAAGGATACTGTCACACTGAGTGCTTTAAGGAATTGTCACCCATATCTATATAGTTTGTTTTTTCTGTTTGTGTTCTTCCAATTGCAGTGCCTGGAAAAGAGTAGATTATCTACAGATCCATAAATCTCAATTTCTAAAGTCCTTTTGCATTGCTTAAAATTGTTATTTCAATTGCAGTTTCATTTTAATATGTGATAGTTTGGCGGATCTTCTCTAGTATTCACAATAATATGAAACAAGATACATTTTTAATAGATTTATCTTATAAATAGTCTTGATGTAATCAAAAGCATCTCTTAATAACTTGTTAATTTAACTGGCAGATTGATGATATAGATCTTATTAGTGCAAACATGGAAAATTCACTGGCTTCTATTGGAGGATTTTGCTGTGGAAGATCTTTTATTATTGATCATCAGGTAAGCCAGGTCTCATTTTTGTACAGTGTGGCAGGATTAGTTACTTAGGAATGAGAGTTAGTTACTAATATCAATTTGCAAGGAGTGTTATGATATAAATTATTATGCAACATTTGACTCCATACAGAAACTGTCTGGTTCTATGAAATATTGTAGTGAATTGAAGACCTACTTTTAAATCCTTCCATGAACCTGTAAGTGTGGAGGAGAGGTTGTTTAAATGTATGTGAATTAACTTTTAAAACATTGTGTATACTGCTATAAACAAAAAAAGTGATTTTCCCCCACAGCGATTGTCTGGTCAAGGCTACTGCTTTTCTGCATCCCTACCTCCTTTGTTAGCTGCTGCAGCTATTGAGGCTCTGAGTATTATGGAAGATAATCCAGGTACTTAATTCAGGAAAATCTTATTCTTCAGTCTTTCTTCACCTAAAACTAATGACTCATACTTCTCCCTACTTTGATTCCCCACGTTTTTACTCTTGTAAGTCCTCTCTCTTTTTCAGCTAATTAATTTTATACACATGATTTTTTCTTCATATAATTCCCCATCCTGCTTTTCTTCTTCAATGTTTCCTCCCCTTTCCTTCTTCCAGCTGAAAGTGAGAGAGTTAGTTGAGGCTAGGAGGGACAGAGATGATTATCACTAAGCAAATAAGAAATTACTATTCTGCTTTATAGACTAGTGATATGCTTCATCCTTGAAAACAAATTTCTTCGAGACAAATGGAGAAAGGGAAGGTTAAAGAGAAACACATAGGAATATATTTCCTCAGGAATGAACAACTCTTTCCTTTCCACTTGCACCACATAATTTTTTTTTTTCTTCCCCAAGTAAGCATCCAGGCAAGAATCTCAGGAATTATCATGGTGCAAACACCTGCAATTTTGGCAGGACCAAGTACAGGACATTTGGATGGCACGCAGGAGTTTCTGATCTAGGAGTCAGAGGATTGCCCTTGTTGCTGGAGCCTAAGAAAGACTTCTTTGTGGCGGGTGGAGGCAGTGGGAGGCATATGAGGAGGACAAAATTGGCCAAATCTGTGTGTATTTGGCTTTAACCTTCATTAGCATCAACAGATTGGAGGACATCTGCAGAGAGATGCAGTATTTAATTTGTCACAAATAAATAAAAACTACTGGGTACCCACGCCTAGTCCTCAGAAGTTAAACAAAAGCAAGAAAAAATTAAGAATAAGTTATAGGACTGTTAGCTGTAGTGGAGGGTCAACCTCTACCGAGGAAAAGAACCAAGGTTTGCAGATCCAGGAGTCAAAGTTTCCTGTTTAAGAATCTGCAGTGAGTTGGTGAAAGGATCAAGGAGCAGAGTCTGCATGGCTGTAGATATTTTATAGATATAAATAAGTTGGACCTTCCATTTCAATCCCATTACCAAGTGTTTGTGTCATCCTTTCCATATGATCATGAACCGATGCAGCTGAAGTAAGGAGATAAAGGCAGGTAAGCATTTGTCATATCTTAAAAGCCTGTCATTTCCTGGCAGAAATGGGAATCAGGAACATCATGAAGAGTAGTGAAGAGACTTACTGCTTTAATAGATGTGTATATCTTAGTTTTCCTTCCAAATGCTTATTTTGAAATCTTAGACTTATAGAAATGTAAAGTAGAAACAGGTTATCTAAGACTTTTCCTTTTTCTTTTTTTTTTTTTTTGTGTGTGTAGACATTTTTCAGACTCTCCGGGCTAAATGCGAACGAATTCATAAAGCTTTACAGGGGTAAGTGTGTTTTTGGGGGTTTTTTTGGCTGTTTTTGACTTGACCATGCCTTTATAATGCCAACTTTAAAGAACTCTCCTTGCCCAAATCTATTTCTGAATTTAGAGATGCTTCGACTGGGATATGTACACTAAGTGATGTATGTACTAAAGGAAGAAAGTAATCTTTTTCTAACTGTCTCTGTTATGCTACTACAAAGAGTCCACATTTTTAAAATCTCTTTACAAGTATTGAAATGAGATTATACCTTAATGCTAGTGAGGATGTTTGCAAGCTCCTACACATTGAAGTCATTAGGAGAATATGATAGCTTTCAATGGTACAAAGTGCTGATAAGCATGTTGAAAAAAATATCTTAAGTAAAAGCATTTGGGGTGTAGATTAGCAGATAGTCTTTCAGACAACTCAATGCACCTTGCAATCACCTTTAATACAATATTGTTCCTACATATGAGACTTGAATGTTAAATAGTAATAGAAGTATTCATTATTCTGGAGACACACAGAGAACTGCTAGAATTTATCTGAAAAATAAGGGTTCTGTTTCAAGTTTCCTAACACGATCCTGTTTTAAAAGATGGCCATACCGAGTAATTGCTTTTTTCCTGACAGGTTTTGATACTAAAAAATACAGAAATTACTGTTACTATTCAATGACTCTTTAATATGCAGAATAGATATGCTAGCTGGTATTTTACAATTCATTTTCTTCAACAGTTTTCTGTTACATATGACAGAAATGAATAACATTTAAACACACACAAAATCTATAAGGCATGATTGATTACACTTGCTGATTTTTTATAGTACTAGTCACTTAGTTATTCGGTGTGAGTTGCTTGTTATTTCAAATAAGTGGCTTCCTGCTTAGCTGATGTTTTATGTTAGAACTTAACTACATTCAACTTCTTAGGAATAGGAATAATCCTATTATCAAATAATCCTTGTCTGCTTTGGCTGTGTTCTGTTTCAACACGGGTTTAAAATGTGTAGGTTTTCAGGTTGAAGACACACAGATGCTTCTACGCTTGACATTAAAATTTTAGAGTAACTTGAAAACTGTTAGCATCTCTGCTAGTAATAGAATGTTATGATTGAGCTAAAAGGAGAATAATTGTAATACTCTTCTCTACCTGTCATTTTTAGGTGCTAATTATAAATATGTTTAAAATACAAGGAAAAAAATGTAAGGAAAAATTATTAATCTTTTACTTGTTAATATTCACTGCAAAACAGAAGCAAATAAGCCATGGCTCATGCTTTTCTATCCTGTGACTGATTCTACTTTTTCACTTAAATTCAGTGATTAATATAGTCAAAAATCAGCAAGTAGGCAAAATGCCTGAGTGTCTGTAATAGGACTTTTGTATTTTTGCCTTATGGAAAACAGTGTGGTAACATAGAGGTTCAAAAAAATTGCAAGCAAATAGTTCCTCTAGGTCATACTGGGAAAAAACTTGAAAGACTTAACACCACCATGGAATTGGGCAGCCCTGTAGCAGGAAAACTATCCTAACAATTACATAAAGCAATATCAGAGAGAAGATTTGAATTAATATTTGCAGGGTCCAATGTGTTTTTCTTTTTTTTAATCAAGAACCACGCTAGAAAAAGTGTGTGATGGTTCAAAGAGGAGGCCAAGTTTTCAGAACAAGCTTCTTTTAATGCTGTGATGTTAAATGCACTCATCTTCTCTGCCTAACCATGGCTGCTGCTTGACTCCAGTTCTGTACAGTGCTCTCACTATGATACAGTGGAACTAACTGTTGGTTTAAAAGTGAGCGTAAAATGGTGGTAGAACGGTACACAAAGGAAGTGGGAAAGAATACATAGCTTTTCTCCTTTCTCATACTAGAACAAATACAGTGAGAGGTTAAAAGTAAAGAAGATCTTTCTTTTAGCCAAAGTGTAACTAACCCATGAAATTTAGCACTTGATACATAAGGACTAGTGTGTGATTAGTGTTCCAAAAAAAATGTTGGTCTCTATGCGGACTGTGGTGGGGGAAGAAACCATAGTGGTGTAAGCTAGTGGAATGACTGGTGTTTATTCCTGTTCCTGGTACAAGCTAAGTTCTGGTTTGTGGAAGAAATGGAAGAATTCTTCAGAATCCTGTATAGAACTACTTTCTTATTGTCTATGGTAGTTTATAAAGCATAAGAAAATGCAATAAGAGATGGGATGATTAACACAAATCAGGAATATTCTTAACTTTCTTAACAATCTTAGATAAAGTAGATTTCTGTTTTGTATTGAAAAATATCTAATATTTAGTAAATAGAAACACAGAAGCTATGTTGCAGGGAGACAGGATGGACGGAACAGAATTCTGTAGTTTTTCAAAAAGCATGACAGCAGTAGGTAGTATCCCTTAAATAGTTCATTACTCATTGCATATCCTACACCTGGCTGAGAATTTTCCAGTAAAGCAAGTTTTCACTAGGGAAAAGCAGATTTATTTTTAAAGAGTTTTCCTTTCCATAGAAACGATGTTTTTTCAATGAGACCTCATTCTAGTTTTCTGATAGCAAACCTGATGGAAATGTTTATGGTGTTCAGGGCAGCCCAGTAGGGTTCCCTACCGCCAAGAACCTGGTCCTGCCACTCAGTTCTGCAGCCCAGCCTTTTAGCTGGGGTGTGGAGGGCTGCGAGGAGGGAGCCCCCCAAGGCTACATCCATACTGGTACGTTAATGTCAGGAAGCATTCCTGGGCATTGGATCTCAATTGTCTACTCTATCAAATTGTTGGAGTGATCTGTGGCATGGGTTTGGTTCAGGCCAAGCAGCGCTCTTTGAAAGGACTCCTGGATACAGTTCAAGAGTTGCTGTGAGTCAGGAGCTGTTCCCAGTAGTCAGTTTGGATGTGACCACCCTGACGTGGAGACTCTGATTTTAAAAGTATGGATGTGAGTCGTTCCATAACCATTCATCACAGGGCCAGAAAAAAGTCCAAGGCATATTTAATTTACTAATACAGAACTAACGTTAAAAGGAGCATTGGACTTCAGGAGGCTAGTTTCGTTCCTTTGTTACTTCAAAATCAGATCTTTCAGACTTCTCTCTTTTTTGTGTGGAAATTGTACATTTTTGTTTGAAAGTGAAACTTTCCCAGCATTTCTTAGGAAAGTGAATTCTTATTTCAGGAAAGTTACAGTGTGCATACATTGGATTCTCAAATACTTGTTGAATCTTAATTTGGCAGAGGCTCAGAAAAACATAGCTAAAACTTTACATGAAAGTTAAAGTATTGCCATCGGAAGACCTTATGTTAAACTCCTGGGTTTCTTCAAATAGTTGGGTAAGATGAATGACATAGTTCAGTTTACTACAGCTGTGACTGACAGGAAAAGTTTTAAGGTTAAAATTAATTTTAAAACTTGTAAGCAGCCTCTATGAGTGAGGGTGTAGCAAATACATAGCATGTTGTTCAGGCAAAGACTCAGTTTGAATGGAAGTGATATAAAGTTGCTTACTACTCATCTTTTCTCATTTACTCTTTGGAGGGGGGCAGTTTATGATTATATCAATTAAAGAATTATGTCTATTTAATAACTAGAAGCTAATACTGAGTCTCTCTAAACAAAACCTAATTGTTTTAGTAGCTTGTCTTAAATGCTGTTCTCCAGCAAATAGATTTAAAATACAGTGAAACTTCTACTCTCATCTCCCTACTTGTAGAATGCTACTTCGTAGACGTCAGGTTACTCCTAGGGAACATAATTAAGAAGAGATATGTTGTATGGCTATACTGATATTGTCTTTCTGCCTTGTATCTGGACCTTGCGCTGCTTTTCCTTGTCCTTTATGTTACCAAATGTATCCCCGATTGCTAGATATGTGTGCAGTAGTGAGACAAATCCAGTGTGTGCGCTTGTGTATTAAAGAAATTGCCTGTGTTTGGTTAGTTTGCAAGTATAGCTGAATGCCACCAGAATGTTTGCAGTTTTGTGGCTGAAGCAGAATATCAGTTTGATTTGTCTTTCTGGAATGGACTGTGAATTGAAATAGCATTGTAGAAATAATGCAAGATGCTTTCCATGCTATGGTATAATTTTATTTTTTCAAGGTTATAATTGATTCAGTATGTTTGTAGTGCCAGTTCTCTCTCCTATAGGCTCCAGTTCTGGTGTTTATGGATTTAACATCTCTTCTGCTCTGACTGGGTCTTGAACTTTATAAAAATAGAAAACTTCTTTGAAAATGAGGGTATAAACTTACAATGTGTGTGAGGCAAACTCATCAAAGTCAGGAGATCAAAATTATAGCTGAGGGACATGCATTTATGGGACCTGTTAATTTGGAGACCAGAGGTCTTGCCTGGGTATTGGATACAGTTTTTTGGAGGGGAATAACTCAGTCTTCAATATGATGATATGATGTGTCAGGACAATGACAATTAAACGTCAATAATTTTTTGACGATCAAATGTCAATCATTCAATCAAATTCTAGGAACCCGATTAACAACTGTCCCTATGTACAGTTGTGGGAGCAATTCTAGTAATATAACTAGTTTTAGAGGAGCTTCTGACTAAGTGACAGATGATGATGTAAAGATTTTCTACAGGAAATAATTTAAAATTAGAAATTTTGCCAAAAAAATAAACTTTGTTTCTTCTTATCCCATAAGTGGGTAAAAAATTCATTATTATTTGTTTTCTTAATAAAGACACCAAAGACTTGACTTAGCTAGCTATGTTTTTATCAGCAACATACAGGCCTAATGCTAACATTGCTTCTGCATCTTCATACGGATCCTTTGAAAATTTCTGAATCATTAATCCTTTTTACAAAAGGAGGAGTCACTATTGTTACACAAACTTGCTGAAAGTACATTTATTAAACTCCTTAGGAAAGACATTCTCTTGATAAGTTTTGTTATCTTTACCTGTTGCAAGCTGAAATGCACTTACATTTTGTCTGCGTTAGTATTAGTAAAGTGAAATATTCCTCTCTTCTCACTCTCCACCTAGAAAGGGGAAACACTTACTATCTAGGACTTTAACATGTGTGTTCAGGTAGGATGTGCATTAAAGGCTTATTATTTGTTTTAGGATTTCTGGCTTAAAAGTAGTGGGAGAATCTTTTTCTCCAGCATTGCACCTACAGTTGGAAGAGAGCTGTGGATTTCAAGAAAATGATGTGAAGTTACTCAAAAGAGTTGTGGATTATGTAAGTGTCCCCATAGCAATTAATATATCACTGCCTTTGAATGTGAATAATGGATGAAGTGCATATGGGTAGGGAGGCTTGTCGGGTAACTTGTTGGAATGTCTTGCAGGAATGCTGCAAGAAACTCAGTTTCTTTGCTGACTATAGGGCAATATTAAAGACCATCTTCTAACCAGTGCTTGCTGCAGATGTTTAGGTCTGTAGCACTGGATAAAAATATATATTAGATCTTTTACTTCAGAAAACAATTATTTCCTATTATGTGCTTCAAAATTCAAGTTAAATTTGCATATAAAACTGTTGCCTAGAAAACTTTTATGATGTTCATAAGAATAAAGGTTATCTATTGAACAGAGTGCTGGTGGTGTATTTTAACCATTGGAGGTATAGCTTTCTGTAATTTTGCTTGTTTGAGTCCATGAACTTGCTTTTTTGTGTGAAGAGTCTCATGTTTTGTATGTAGTATTTTTTTCATCTTCAATATACATTGGTTCTCTTTCTCCTGCATGAAGGAGATGAAGGCTGATAAGCAAGTTTTATATTTCAGGTGGCAGGTAAACAAGACTACACAACAAAAAGAAACTCTGAAATTGATTTCCTTGAAAATATGCTTAAATATGATTTAGTAGCCTACTTAATATAGCATTTTTATCTGATTACTTGGAGATGAAAGCTAAAGAAGCTACACCCTAACCTGTTTTATGTGTTTATGCTGTATTAAAATTAGAGATGATTTTGTACAACCTTCAAAACCTCCATTTGGGAAAGAACTTATAGTTGTCCTGACACCAAACTCATAGAAGTTAGTAATATGTATTTGGTGATCAAAATGATATGCCATCAGAAGTTCCCAGATTGATGACTGCTGTATTTTCTTTATGTGTAGTGCATGAATAGTGGTATTGCATTAACTCAGGCCCG
Organism: Pelecanoides urinatrix; assembly: GCA_013400755.1. Classification (NCBI taxonomy): domain Eukaryota; kingdom Metazoa; phylum Chordata; class Aves; order Procellariiformes; family Procellariidae; genus Pelecanoides; species Pelecanoides urinatrix. The sequence goes on from VZTQ01008014.1 coordinate 101,034, forward strand.
CTATCTGGAGAAAGAAGAAAAATGTCTTCCTCCACCCAGGTTAGTAGAAAGTCAATACATTATTTCATTTTATTGGGTATGACTCTCTATCTCTTTTCATGCAATGATGGGGTTTTGTTCAGTAGACTGGATTGAATAGTTGGCCCTGTAAAAAAAGGAGAGGCTCCATTTTGAGGTATATTTTCAGTGACTGTTACAGGATGCTAGTACCCTGCAATAACTGTATCAAAACTACCTGAATCTCAGTGATCAGCATGNTCAAAAGAGTTGTGGATTATGTAAGTGTCCCCATAGCAATTAATATATCACTGCCTTTGAATGTGAATAATGGATGAAGTGCATATGGGTAGGGAGGCTTGTCGGGTAACTTGTTGGAATGTCTTGCAGGAATGCTGCAAGAAACTCAGTTTCTTTGCTGACTATAGGGCAATATTAAAGACCATCTTCTAACCATTTCTTGCTGCAGATGTTTAGGTCTGTAGCACTGGATANCCCAGATTGATGACTGCTGTATTTTCTTTATGTGTAGTGCATGAATAGTGGTATTGCATTAACTCAGGCCCGCTATCTGGAGAAAGAAGAAAAATGTCTTCCTCCACCCAGGTTAGTAGAAAGTCAATACATTATTTCATTTTATTGGGTATGACTCTCTATCTCTTTTCATGCAATGATGGGGTTTTGTTCAGTAGACTGGATTGAATAGTTGGCCCTGTAAAAAAAGGAGAGGCTCCATTTTGAGGTATATTTTCAGTGACTGTTACAGGATGCTAGTACCCTGCAATAACTGTATCAAAACTACCTGAATCTCAGTGATCAGCATGTTGCCTGTTTCCAGGCACATTTCTGTGATCTGCACATCTGCAGGTAAAAAAGATAACAATCAAATTTCTGTGGTGTGTATGGGTGGAGTGGGAAGTATTCTAACCATTTCTGTTTAGTCATGTCTTGTTTCTGATTGAATTTGAATTCATAATAATTTCCCTAGAGACAGTGATCTTAGTATGCTAAAATTAGTACAAGAAAAATCTAAAGCTGAAAGCAAGTAGTAAAGTTTACTGTGTATGTTCTGGTTTTCTTTTTCTAGCATTCGAGTAGTGATAACAGTGGAACAAACAGAACAAGAACTGGACAAAACTGCATCACTTCTTAAGGAAGCTGCACAGTCTGTATTGAATTAGACTGCTGTTTTGGATTCCTCTCTCCCCAAATTATCAGGATAAGTGTTTTACACTGTATAGGGACTTCACTTCAGATATGCAAGTTCTTCCACTGATGGCATTGAAACCTGACTGAGTAACAAGATTGTTCCAGAATGGTACAAATGCAGTGAGGGGAAGAATACTGAATTTTGGAACTGGTGAATGACACAGTGTACTTGCAATTCAATGATACCATTTACTAGCACTCCTTAAAATGAGATATCACTGTTGTGTACAGGACTCTTTCATGAGTTGCATCTTAAAAAGTTTCAAATGTATTTCTTCAAACCCTTAAGCATTTTCAAAAATGTATATAAACATTCAGTTTTCCCCAAAAACATTTAAAATGTATCATTCGCTCAGCATATTCTCAGAATGTAGGAACTTCAAATAAATTTCAATTAATTATTCCGCCCCCTCCAAATGAAGATAGGCTGTTCCTAATACTGCCAAAAGGGAGAAAATAACACGTTAAGAGATAATTTTGTGCTATATTATGTCATTTATTATTGAGTTATAGGAGGAACTTCAATTCTTTTTTGTTATATCTTTAACCATTTTTGAAAGCCAGTTTATAAGAATGCCTGGCCAGAGAATAGTAAATTCATATTAAATACTATTTGCTTCCTGCATTTCATATGTAATTATATGCATGTTTGGTATAATGGGTGAGGTTTTTCATATTATTAACTTTAAAACATCTAAAATGAAACCTCTGAATTGTGAAACTGGTGTAATTCCATTATAATATGTTCAGTCAGGAAGGCTTTGCACCAGTCTTGAAGAGGAGTCATAAGCAACATGAAGAATGAACCAAGGTTTTGAAACAGCAACTAAATACTAGCTTATTCAAACTACTTTGAAGCACTAAAATGGTGTGTGCTAAGTTGTATCTCTAAACAAGTATACCTTAGAGGGGAAGACTCACAGATAGCTAATAAGAGTTTAGATGGTACAAACACTACTGAAATACAACTCAATATATGCACATAAAATCCCCACATAATTTGCTAGTAATATTTGGAGGTTATGCTGTCAGGATTTTCAGTGAGCATGGATGGACATATTACACCAATCAGAGGAAACTGGTAAGGAAGGATTACAGTAAGCTGTACCTTTTTATAAAAAATAAAAACTATAGCTATGTATTTCAGGATTTTGCTTTAAGAATACCCATTTAAAAGTTTTATATTCTGCCTGATCTATATTCTGGTTTGTTTTGTACTTACGTGCCTTTTTGGTTGCTGCTACAAGGACTACAGGACTATTTTTGAGAAACATCATTGTTTAAATAAAAAGTTAATCATGTTTGATTCAGATTTTTACTTATGTTGTAATTAGATTTTGTAGCATCATCAACTATATTTTGTTGAATATTCTGCATCAGATAAGCATAGTCTGTTGCCTCCTTCAGTTCATAGTGACTGTCTCTGCACTGGCTTTCAAAACTTCATGTGCGTACATTCAGATAAACCAGCTAAAGTTGTGTTGGGGCACTTCTGTGATTGTTGCTTGACTATTTGAAATAGTCAAATCATTATCTGTGCAATGCAGAGAAACCTTCATCTGATGTGAAAGAGTACTCTTATTTCACTGACATTTATGTTTTCCTCTGTTAACTGTGAGTAAAAGCCTGTGCAAAGCCAACAATTTAAAAGAGCAAAAAGTGGGGAAGGAAGCTGATTCCCATTTTACAGACTGGAACCAAAGTGCAGAACAATCAACCTTCTCAAGACCCTCAGAGACTGCAAGAAATGGAAATTAAAGCTTAGCACTATACTTTAAGCTTGTGAGCCATTTTTGGTTTGATAACTGAAACCTGAATATTCAGGTTCTTGATGTATAAGCTGGGAACAAATGAGGTACTTGGATTCCAACGCAGCGTAATAAATGGGTTTGGAGTTCAAGGTAAACCTGTGAAGGTAAGCAAATCACCAATTAGCATTGAAATACTAGGTTGCAGAATCTATATTCATTTCTGGCATTTTGTTTTAGGTTGTCTGCACATGGGGGGATTTTTTTGTTGCACTTTTGAGAACTAACAACAACCTTTAGATACATGGGGTTTTTTGTTGGTTTTGGTTTTGTTTTTTGCTTTAAAATGAAGTGGTAACACCTAAATTGGCAGGAAGCAGAGCAGAATTTCTGGCAATTTCAAAGCTGTGACTAAGAGGTTCTGATGAAAAAAAGTTCAGGTATGTTGCTAAGAAATACTATCATCTGATTCATTTGGTGGAAACATATCCAGCATTAAAACATTGGTAAAACTGCCTTTGTCCTTTTTTGTTGTTTACAAGTATAGAGAAATGAAGCGTTTAGATCACACTGAAGTGAACACCTTATGGTTGATGGCAATTGAAGTACTGTTGTAATGTGTATTTTACCGACAGGTTATATATGTGGTCTCTGTGGGAAATTAAGATTCTTATGAGATGTAGGTGGTGGAGGGAGAGAGCCCTGGTCTCTTTAAGCATGTCTGGCCCTCTTCATTTTGGCTTTTTTAATAAATGTCTCTGACATGGCAAGCAGATGAAGGGAAGGATGGCTCTGGGGAAAAAAGTTCATTGGGGTTAGGGAGACAGGAGGTGACTGTGGTTAAACTTTTGACATTAAAAAATCAGAAGCCTGTTAAGGTGCTTAAATTCTCAGTGCTCTAGGCTGATAAATATATGAACAAGCCTGTTTTAGTTGCTTTGTGGTTATGTTTGGGTGAAGCGGGACTTTTTCATCCATTTCTTCAGATGTGGGAGCAAGGCTGGGCTCTTAGTAAATAAATGGAAAGCTATTCAGCAGGATACTGTGAGGTGAATCAAACACGTAAGGGCCTTATCCTGAATGTCAAAGTTTCTATTGAAAATAAATATCTGGATTATTAATTTTAATTCAACTAATTTGTGTATTTTGCCCTGCTAAGTATTTGGAACAGAGTCTCAGATAAGTGGAAGCATCAGGATAATAAATAGTGGTCAAAAATAAATGTTGTTGATTTTTTTTTACTGAAAATTAGTATCTGCTAATTGATAAGGAATGCATTTTAATAAGGTGGCCATTTATTGAAATTGTTCTGATGAAAGCAGTTGTTTTCAACTGGGATGGACTGGAAAGAATTTATACTTTGAAGGTATTTTGGCTTGAAGAAACATGTCTACATGAGATATATATATATTCTTTTTTTAAATGAAGAGATCTGTTTTCCTTGAATATTTAAAAATAATTGATTGTTATTTGTGTAGGTTCATTGTTTTTATAGGAAAACCTACAGATGCCTTTTCTGTTTATTGTAGTAATCATGATTTTTGGATAGGAGGTGAAATGCATAAGGAGAGTATTAAGAAAGAAAGAGAGGTAACGGCTGAATAACTTTGATTTTTNTGCCTGCTACCTCTGTTACAGAAGGCCTCTTGCAAAACTCCCCCACCCACTTTTGAAATACGATCCCAGTCACTGCACAGAATGGTGTACTGTCTTCTTTCTGTCACTCCATCTGGACTTTATTATTTTAAACTGGGTTGTGGAGTGTTGGCATTCACTGATCTATGAAGTTGCTACCGCAAAAGTGTCTTGCATCTTAAGATGACTCGAGAAATATACATGAGCTGTAAATGCTGCTTAAACATAGGAAATATTTACAACTAACACAAAGCATTTGTACATTAAACTGTTTCAGTGTTCTAATAAAATGAAGTGTCTGGATAACATTTCTTCTTGTGTTTTTATGTTCTTTGGCAGTTTTCATGCTAATAAGACTTACTCTGTCTTGCTATTGATGGATTTTTCAGATTTTAGTTTCCTGTCCAGTGTGTGCTAGGTCATTGCAAAACATGCATTTTAAAAGTCACATAAACTAATAAATCATCTGAGCTGCAGATTGCTGGGAGTATCTATCAGGGAAGAACAGTTCCCTACATGACCAATTTCTAATACTTGGACAGCAGATACTTACGGAAAACAACAAGAAGAAATAAGTCTGTTTCTTGCTGTTGGAAACAAGACACTGGGCCAGATACAGTTGTGCTGTGACCCAGTATAGAATTTCTAATGTATCAACAAACTCTTGAGTCCAGATGAAATATGCCCCAGCTTTGAAAGACCTTTACAGAAGAAAATACTGCAGTTTTGCCTACCATGTTATATGGATAGGATTTCTCTATTTACCCATGCTATTAAAGATGTTACTACCCGGCTTTGCATGCTCTTTGGATAACCGAGCTGCATTTTCCAACAGGGGATCCAGTGTTGGCAAAAACCAGTAAGTATTGGAGTCAGAGGAAAAACTTAAGTAGAATTGGAAATGTATAATCCACTGGTTAACTTATATTTGATGCAGGCCAAAAATGAGAATGTTTTAGGGCATTACTAACAGAGATAGAGATGTGATTATCCCACTCTACTCAGCACTTTTCAGACTGTGCTTGGAGTACTGTGTCCGATTCTTGTCCCCACAATTCAAGAAAGACAAGGACAGACTGGAGAAGGTCCAAAGGAGGGCCATGAAGATGACCAAAGGGCTGGAGAACCTGCCCTGTGAGGAAAGACTGAAGGATTCAGGTCTCCTCCCCGGAGCAAAGAAGGCTCGGGTGGGACCTCATCACAGTTTTCTGTACCTAAGGGGCATCTGCAAAGAGGGCAGAGGCTTTCCCTTCACAAGGAGCCACAAAGAGAAGAGAAGGGGCAATAGGTACAAGTCGCACCAGGAAGGTTCTTGACATAACGGAATTTTTTACAGTGAGAAGAACAGTCAATCATTGGAAAACAACATCCCCGTAGATGTGGTGGAGTCCCTATCGCAGGAGGTTTTCAAGATGCGACTGGACAGGGTGCTGGGTAATCTTATCTAGGCTCCCTTACCCACAAAAGGTTGGACCAGATGATCTTTTGAGGTCCCTTCCAACATGGGCTGTTCTGTGATTCTGTAATACTATTATAACTCGGCACAGGAAGTGGCAATTTTTGACACTTGCACTATTCAAAATTGGGTTTCTTTTGGAGCAAGCCCTTTGTTGTTTACCAAAGAATGTCACAGTAGGTGGTGTGGGTAGTACAAGAGAAAGAATTTAAACTCAGTGCATTACAATAAGTACATGTTAGACTGACGCTAAAGAGGGAGGATAAAAAAGGTGACGTAACACCAGCACTTCATGATTCAGAGGTGGTTTTGACTTCCTATCATCATTTTTCAGTGGTTTGGACTTTTTCTGTTCTTTCACGTAACAAGATAATGAAATGGCTGCAGTTAATTGCTGAAAGAGCAAATATTAACTTTTTTGTTTTAACTTTGTCCAGGATGATTTTTTTATAAGCTAGCTTCAGTTGTATTTATCATGTTTGTACTGAGTAAAGTTTTGCCTTGGTGTCAATGGTGAATGTGAACTTTAGTTGCAGAATGTAGACAGACTATGATACCCCTTACCTTTGTATGCAGCCTTTAGGTTTAAAATCTGGGAGTATTTAAGTGGCCTTTAACGTAGCTGATACTATGGAATACTTGATGGTGACAAAATTCCTATTTATGACTGTTCAAATAGACTATTTATTGGTGAAAGACTATAGATCTAATTTTGATCCATCCTTAGATTTCCATGGTCAAACTATGCACAAAGAATTGCTAGCAAACAGTAATCAGCATTTGCCATAATATATTTCCTGATTTTTTCATGGATAAAAGAACTACATGGAATAAGTTAAGCCATAGGCATGATCATATGCAGATTATTTTACTGAAATGTGCTGATTTTCAAACTTTATTAATAAGCAAATTTTAAATACTTCAATTGCTTATACGTAAATTGCTATCTGGAGAATAAGAATTTAAAATGTTTAAGGATCTTAAAAAATCAGAACTTTTGAATAAGTTGCTTTCTTGTTTCTTGAAGCTTTTGCTATTTCCTGCACCTTTGTTTTCCACTCTTCCTGCTGTTTCTTCTTCATTTTCCAGGCTAGCCACCAAAAATAAATGCATTGTTAGTTGCTTAAAAATTACTTGAGCAGTGAAAGTGTTTGGGATACAGTAGACCTTGTTTAGTGATTATTAAATGCAGAGGCATGTTGCTGTTGTCTGACTCGGGGGAGGCAAGGGATGTGCAGAAAGTTGCATTGAAGTGGGGGTTTAATATGATGGTACAAATGAATTGTGTTTATTAGCTGATGATTCCAGTGAAAATGTAATGAGTCAGTTTCAGTCTAGTTCCAGCATTCATCTGTTCCTTGGTGCATAGTGCTGGTGAATGCTGTGTAATTTACAATACATGCATATTTGAGGTTTGAAGCTTAAATTGAAATCTGTAGAAATGCATAACGACTCAAGTGTCAATCATCACCTCTAAGTACAGAAAGCCAGTTTTGCCATTTTAGTAACTTTTTACTATTTGAAACCATAGAATGAAGCATGGGTAAGATATCACAGCTGCAGTATCAGACATGCTGGAGCTACAGGTCAAAAATGGAAACATTTTTTGAATGCTGTGAGGTGAAGACAGCAAGATCATGGTGTTCTTTACAAAGGTGCAATTTGGTAGTATTTGAGGGGCCCTCAGTTTGAACATGAAACATGAAGTGCTCAGTAAGCTCTGGTTAACAGTAATAAGATATAAGAACGCACAGCGCTGCAGTGGAGCTGCAATGGAGAAAATGGACAGCAGGATCCTACCTATCATTTGTAATGAGACTAGGTTACAGAAGTTAATTGTCACCAGAATTGTTGCTCACCCGTTGTTGGTCCACCCAAGTCTAAGCAGTAACAATGCTCAAGTGAGCTTGTTTCTGAGTACTGGAAATTGTTGCGTATGAGAAACTGTGTTTGCAAGAAAAAATAGTGATAGTGACTCATGTCACAGCAAAATTAGATGCAACTGCGAAATCATATAGAAACTAACAAATGAATGAAGTTGTATATACCTTTTGCAACCTGGGGGAGGAGTTTGATGTGTGATAACAAAGGGAATTTATTATGTATCCACACATCTTTCTATAAATACATTCATTAAGGAGTTGAAAGATGTTGAAGGAGTTGAAAACAGCTAGGTGAAAAAAAAAAATTCTTAACAGTTTTGAGCAGAGCTAAGAGATGGTATCAAATGGCAAGGTTTGAAGAAGTTTGGGCTACTTCAGCCCTTAAAATTAAAAAAAAAAAAAAAAAAAGATCAGCATATGGGTACTGCTTTGGCCAGAGTGATTCTTTGTGCAGCCAGCAGGGCAGAAGATAAGTGTAGTAAGCTAACTCATGGGTGAAGGAGTTGTTCTTGTCACAGATGGAAAAATGGCAGCAACATTTGCCTTTGGGGTAGATTACTCTGGAAATTTTGATGAGCAGCATGGAACTTGCACAATGCCCAGTGTTTAGCATTTGAGTGACTTAATGGTGACTGAAGGGACTGACACAGCCCTTTACTTCCAGAAAACAAGAGTAGCCTCATAAGAGTCTTAGGCTGCTAGTACACACTTCTGTGTGTTTGTTTATCATCCCTTAAGGTAATATTGATGGATTTGAGGAGACAAGTAGAGGAAGAGCATCTCGCTGTGGAAGCAGGCACTGTTCTAGCTGCTGTGTCTCTATTCAGTAGAACATAGCCCAAAAGGCCACTGATTATTTGTGCTCTTACTCCTACAGACATCACTTTTTGCTTTTGCCAGGCCTTAATGGCAAAGAGAGAAGTTTGAAACATCTGTGTTATAGATGACACTGGAACAGCAACTTCTAGACCAATGGATAACTGTAAGTGTTCATGTGTTTACCTAAAAAACCTAGAGGTGAAAGGGGGTTAATTTTCAGATTTTCTTGGAAGATCCAGGTGTGGGTCCTGTCTTTATCACTTTTCCTGTGAAATTATCCACTGCCTCGGCATTATGAAACAATTCCTGAAGTTCATGCAAGAGCAAGCTAGGTTTCTGAGATAGCATAGGAGCATCATGCTGTGTTTCACAACAGTCTTAGGATGTGTGACCTCCTTATTACTTGCAGTTCTCTGCCTATTTATTTTTATAAAGTGTTTTCAGTATGGATTTTTTCCAAGAACTACATGAAACTGTGGGATGTTCCTGAGCAGTAATCAAGGGACATAATATACCCATGAAGACAGGCTACATGAATTCACATAGAAGTACTTAAATTAACAAACTTGTTTTCTTGGCTGCTGAATAATTATGTCGATGATGTTTCCCACTTAGAGGCACTCAAATATCTAGGCAATATGCTCGGCAGCTAGTATAAATATTGTGGTGTGGTCAGGTAAAATTACTCATTTTCATAAATCCTGCATCTGCTTGCAATGGCTTAACTATTCAGAGATGATTGGAATGGAAATATATGTTATTACATTGATGTGGTGTTTGTTGTCCTTCCCATCGTACAGGTGACTAGGAAAAGTGCTTTGCAGCAGAGAGAATATGTTTCCTTTGTTAAAGGAAAATATTTCACTGCTTCTGGTAAGTAAAAATAAATAGAAATGTGTATTTTTGTGTATATGTGAGAAAAAATACGCCTTTTTTTCCCTCACTTGTATCTCAGGTTTTTCTTATACCAGTAAACACATATAATTCGAATGAGCCCCTATGCAAAAACATGTTTAACATTGAAGAAAGTGCAGTTAAAACTTCACCTGCCATTAATAAGCAACTGCTTTCTGAAGACGTGTATTTTGTTTAGGGATCTGCAAAAAGAAGCACATAATCTTGCATGTTATCAAGCAGCTGAAATTTCTGATTTTGAAGCTCGGCCTCAGGTATGTAGGTTTGCCAGAAAAGTCTTCCACAAGTGATTGCAGAGGTGTAGCAGGCTGTCAGTTCAGTCATATAGGTAAAGAGAAACTTTTAAAGCTAGTAATGAGATCACATGTTGTTTTCTTTGTATTTATGTTCACTTTAAATTGTAGGGTTTGTGTTTAAATTTTGAAAATGAACCAGTCTATTTAACATTAGATTTTCATTTGTGTTAAAGCTTATTTTAAAGTACTGATAAATACCAAGTTTTGCATTAGCATGGGAGAATCCTTAAAACACAATATAAGGGAGCGTTTTGACATTTTGAAAGGGCGTTTGACTTTGCTCTTCTATGTACAAGCACATGAAATGCGATACTGGAAAGCATTTGACTCATACCTGTGTCGTTATCTTTAAAATTCAGATCCTGGACCGCTGTTTCTGTCTGGCATAGGAGTACTGCTATCCAGAGTTTGCGAAGAGTAATAGGATGCTTTGTGGCAGAACTGCATGAAACTGTGGTAATTTGCATGGTTTTTTTTTATTAGACAGAAACATTTTACTTGTTTCCAGTGTCAGCCAGGTAAGCTCTCTGACATCAGTACTATAGAGAGCACTTAAATCATGAGGTATCTCAGGCAAGTTTGGTGCACCACGTAATGGTAATACTAAGAGTATGTAGCATCCCTACCTCATGGAAGTGAGACTATTGGCTTCCACTGAAGTCATGGTTTCACTGACTTTTGCATTTGTTACTGCTAATACTCGCTCCAAGAGGGAAGTAAACTGGTGATCTTGTTGTATGCATAGATTATTGGTTTTGATCTGTCTGTACACCCTTTCAGCTAGGTGAACCATATATAACCCTAATACTGTAGGGTTAGAGTATTTTTGTTGATATTCTGATCCTAATCCAGAAACTGTAGCTAAGACCAATTGTGTTGAGTATTAATGTTGCTTTTTAACATCAGACTACAAATATGTCTAATTCTGATGGGGAGATGTGAGACATCTTGGCCAATTGACCAATGCTCAATCTCTAAAGGTCTACCCAGCATACTTGTTTCCTTTTCCTTGGGTTTTGACCTGTTGCAATTATTTATCAGTCCGAGTTAGAATAGCTTTTCACTCAAGTAAGCAAAACTAGACTTACTTTTATGAGATTTGTCAAAAGTTACTGAGAATCTTGAAGGATATGAGCAAATTTGTGTTGAATATTTTGTTGAATCCTGTTGGTATTAAGTGCTGCATTGGTTGGCTTGAGAACTGTAATATGGGAGGCAACTGTGGTGTAACAGCTAGATCAAGAAAGCAATACTTTTACCCTCAGGCAGGTGGTTGTGTTTTTGACCCAATATAGCTTCTTTAATCATTTAGCTACACAGCAGATCTGAGAAGGCTCCAGATGGAGGCTGAACCTACGACCCCCTGACATAAAAACATCTATGATACCAATTACACCATCTGTTGATCATAAAACCACATTCTCTATCTTTTCTTGGCTCTTGTGTTATACAAAAGCTGAAGGGTGATATTTGGAGCTGTTCTAGTTTATCCATGCAATTTAATGCAGAACACATTTTCACAGAGAGGGAGAACAAAGCACAATAGCACTAAAGTTCAATTTACATTCTCAGTCAGTGAAAACAAAAATGAAAATAAAAAACAGTTGTCTGAGTCATTATTTATACCCAAACTATGGCTTCAATTGTAGTTTTTTCCCAGTGCTTATGATATAAAAAAACCTGAACAACGATTTCTACCACCACCCCAGCTTCTGAGAGTCCTGAATTGAAAGAAGATCTGTAATGGTAAACACGAAATTATGGCAGCATTGAGGTATACACAGATCACATTAGTAGACATTGTGTGCCTAATACTAACTTTTACACTTATTTAGGGATTTGTGTTTGATGGTAGTGTTTGGGAATGTACAATACCTATCTGAGTGTAGAGTATTGTTAAGCTGGAGATTCAACCAATCCACTGCATGTACCCTCAGAATCCTTCTGGATATAGGTCTCTCCTGTCTGAACTCCCTGCTCAGGCTCATCAAACTGGTGTTCTGAAATACTTAATAGACTTTGAAATTGGATCTCAAATTTTGTCCTCCTATGGGTACAACAGTTATGCCTAGGTGATTTATTGTGGTCATCAGAAATGACAATGGAATACTGAGGGCTGGGATATAAGGAATGATGTACTGAAATGCGAGGTGTCATGTGTTAGGGATAAAACTGATGGCATAGGTCCATCAAAGCAAGGAAATGAGAGAATGTGTGGTACTGGTGCAGAATGGATAACTGAGATGAGGTAAGTTTTACACTTTATGTTTACGTATTCTTTTAGGAATATTCTGTTTATACAATAAAAATTATCTTTGTCCGTAGTGTTTGACTGGATTGTAGTTCTAGATAGTAATGGCTGCTTATGGAGGGCTACTGCATTTAATTCAGTGACTGCTTTTGCACATACTTTCTTACAGCAAGAACAGTTCAGACACCTTTCTTACCATATGGTGGTGTGTTGATCAGTAGTTAAAAAGACTAGAAAGCCACTGCCAGAAACACATGTGACCTATGCATTCTGGTACCGTATCTGATGGTTGGTTCTGTGCTTCATGATCAATAAAGTCACTACAACATTGCTTTTTAAGAAACCTTGTGCTCTAATATTGCCATTTATCTGTCTAACACAAAAATAAATGTCTGCTATATTACATAAGTGGTCTAGATATAAGTGGGTGGGGGAAATATTTTTTAAGAGAAAGTCCAAAATTCCAACATCTTGCTCGTCCTATTGTGCTTTGGAAGCTGGCTTCCTAAGTTGAAAATGAAGCATTGAATAAAGCACAGCTGAGTTTACTGTTAATACATTGTTGTTTTCTTACTGTTGCTCCATCATTACTTTTTAATAAACCATCTTTTTCTTTCATAAAAACAGTAAATAATCCATACAAATGGAAGGGAAAGAGTTGAAAACTGAAATGGAAAAGTTTCTGTAGAATCTTTGTCATTGGTTGAATTGAGGAAAATATTTGAGTTTTTTATTTTGATGTATTACTTTTGTGTACATCTCCATAGAGTTATACCACAGACTTGGCAAGTACAGGTGGCTACGTTGAAGCCAAAGAGAAGAAATAAGTAAGTGCATGCCAATCAGTAGGATAGATAAAGTAACAAAAGCACAATTCAGATACATTTTTCTTCTGCTGGCAGAACAATTGAGCTTACTGTTACCAAAACCTTTATCCTTGGTGAATACTAACATGTCCCTTAAAAAAAGTGATTTTCATGATTTATGATAGAATCTATACTCTGAAAGATAATACTGACTATAACTTAGAAAATAGACATTTTTTGCTGTTATAAGTCCTCAGTTCAGTCTCAACTTTGTTGTATTCATCTTCATAAACAAATTTGGATACTTCAGTGTTTGTTCATGTCAGTGAAAAACATTTGTCTGTTGTAGAATTTAACATTTCATTACGGTCACAGGTTTTTTCTTAATACTTCATGTATTAATAATACCCATCTTGCTTTTTTTAAAAAAATTACCTTATAAAGAATCTCAAAAGACCCTGTAATCTGTTCTGAAGCAGAATCAAGTACATATCAATAGTTGGTGGTAGAGTCTATTCTTGCTGATACTAGAAAACTTCCACTGAACACAGTTAATAAAGGACTAACCATACTGGATCAAGGTCTGTCTGCCCAGGAACTTGTTATCAGATTGCTGTCAACAGCAGACTAGAGAACACCTGTAAGAAGGACAGCTTTACTTCAGTTAAGAGTATTCTTTCTGTTTCTTAAGATCTTTATGATCTCAAGCGTGCAAAAGGACTCAACACCCCACAAGTTTAATAGTCAAATCCTGTAGTGCTGGTCTCATTTCCTTTACTTCATGTCACTATAAATAATGCAAAATACATTTTACTATCTGAAATATCCTTCTTGTAGTTCTTCCCATGTTTGGAAACATTGTATGTTGTATCTTAAGGTGTGCTTTTATGCTTCCACGTCACTTTTTAGATCTCAAGATGTTAGAAATAATGCAAGTAAAGTTTGGCAGAGAAGACTTCACTGCTTGAGTAGCAAAGGAAGGATTTTTTTGTGTAGATGAAGGCTTGAAAGACAGAGTGGTGTGAGTTTTCATATCCTGATCAGAAATGCAGGTTTTATTTCTCATACTGTCACAATTTCTAAAAATTTTTGGTGAATCTCCTCATGGTTTTAGTTTCTTCACGTCTAAAAAGTTGTTAACACAGCTTCTTTAACTTTGGGTTGCATATACTCATGTTTCCATAAGACTTTCAAAAGCTCTGAACCAGTAAGTTGTGTAGTACAAAGTATTTATTGTGAGGCAAATCTCTATTTTCAAGTCTTGTCTCTTCCACCTCTGTGCCGTGTAATTTACAATAAAGCTTTAGATCTCTTTGGGAAACAGCTGTTTAATCTGAACTCCTTCATAACTTCTGACAGACCTGTCTAAATAACAAATTATAGCAATATTGATAGTAAAACTTCAAATAAGTTTAAATATAGCAGGTTGTGAAGGTTATGGCTATCAGCATATGTGTTTTGGACAGAAAAGTCTCTCCTAAAGGTTAATAAGACCAAATAAAGCTAGATGGAATACAACTTGGTAGAATTACGTTGTATAAATGTTAATACAAATATACTCTTCACAGTGGAAAATAGTGAAAGATGACCTGATAAACAGATATGTATTGGAAATTATTTTGCTAATTGGCTATGCATTTTTCTCTAAGTTCAGTGCCATCAGATTGCACCAAGTATTCCTATATATGGTAGTCCTAAAAAACGTTAACTGTAATGTTTAATCCCTTTGTTGGAAGGTATGCATGTTTTTGTTTATATAGAAGTTAGTTATATTACTTTTGTTAGGCATGTCTGATTAAAATTTGCCAAGAAGGTTGTAGAATAGTTCCCATGTGGATACTGTTTCTTTTTATAACATTTCAGATTTTATTGTTTCCATAAGTTTTCAACTTCATTCAATCCTTTGTTTCAAGTCTTCCCAACAAATTTTAGTTATGATTGTTCAAATCTTCTTTGTAATATATTGCATCAGATTTTAAAGCAAATGCTGACAGCAGCAGTATTATACCCTGCATACCAAGCGGATACCACATGGTTTGAATAACAGGCACCCCTGCTGAGTGTGGATCAAATCAAAATCCTTGCATAGTCATGTAAAATGCACTGATAGAAATCTGTCTTTAAATCTGCTTTTTGATTTAAAAATGGATTCTCTTAGAGTTTATCCTGTGACTGATGCATGTATGTGATTCCCACTAATGCTAATGAAAGTTGAAAAAGCTATGGCTTCAAGTAGTCCTAGAAGTCACCTCAACCTTATATACCACTAAATAAACAAAATGAACCCTGTGGAGTTTATTGTAGGTAATAGGAAGGCTAACTTTAAGCTCTTAAACATCACAGTCGTTCAACGTTATTATCAATGCTAAAGACAAGATGTTTTTATATTAGGCTTTGGCCTGGAATTCGTAGCAACAGTTGCTTCTTTTCTGCTATTTAAAAGGTTGAAGTTGTAAACTAAAAGTAAACAGCAAAAGTTAAATTTCCAAGAGTAGCATTAGCATTAACTCAGTTGTATATGAGGAATATATTTCTGTTCTGGCTAAATTTTTGTTGGAATTTTTTTGCCTGAGAATACAATAACAGGTAATTATGAAATTGCAAATGTAAACAGAAACTGGAAGTAGAATGAATATATGCAAAACTCTGTTTTAAGTTATCTTCTCCTTATTGCACTGTTAATTCTGTCGTCTTCATTTCCAAAGGATTTAAACAAAAAGGAAAAAAATTTGTGGTTTGGGGATACTGGTTGCATTAGAAGATCTTGTAAGGTTCTTTCTTTCAGTAATATACACACATCAGTATAAAACCATGTCTGTGGTACATCATTAATAAAATATGCATATACCCAGTATACAGTCTCCATGTTCTATGAACTGAAGCTGTTCTTCACAAAGAAACTTCCTCAATGAGGTTAGCATCCCTGGCAAGCTGTAGGTTTCACATTCAGCCCCACTGGCATCAGTTCTGCTAAAAAATATTCCAGTTTTCCCCTCCATTTTACAGGAGGAAAAAAGATTTCTCATGGTTTCTTCCACCCAGATGTATTTATTTAGTTGTTTTTATTTCTAGTGCCATGTGTGGCTCAGAAGCAGCCTGCTGCATTCAGGTTCATCTCAGTGCGAGCAGCCCTGTGCACTGTAAGTCACTATATAACAAAAGTCTCCTGATTCCTTTCCTACCCTTTCAAAAGTACAATTATCTATGCTGTCTTTTCCCCCTTCCTGTTAAACTAAAAGCTATGCCAGTGTAGAAATGCAAAGTTTGACTAGACCACCTTCGTATGTTTTATGTTACAGACTAAACAGCAGCTTTTCTGCCAAATCAGTCTATGCCTTTTTGACTTAACTGCTATTAAATATTGAGTACTTCAGAACCAACTGCACAGAGGAATAGTATTATCTTCCATTGTCTTTGCTTTCCCTATTATCCGCAACTTACACGCCAGAGAAAAACTGCTGTTCGGACTTTCCCCATTTATCCCTGACCTTCCCAGAGAACTTCAGCTCGGAGTTGGAAACGAGCTGTCCCGGTTCTCCACTTCCTATTTTTCTTAGCTGGGTTGATTCCCATGCTGCTCGGTAGTTGCTGAGAACCTGACGGAGGCGAGTTGTGCTCAGGGTTGGAGTCTTGCGGGGCCACCATTGCGCAACATTAGCTGTTGCACAAGGCAGCAACTGGCGTGTGCTGGGGCCTTTTAGATGAACTCTTCTCCACAGAAATGACACTGGTGTCTCAGGGATATCATCAAGTCTATGCAATAGCTCAGAGCATCTGAGTCTAATTTAACTGTGCTGTTAATTTAATTACAGATTTTTTGTAAGAAGTTGACTACTGCTGCTGCTACGGTCGCTTGGGAAAGAAAGATACCAAGAAGTGTTCATTTAAAAGCCTTTCACATAAGGCCGGAAGACACTTGTATAGCGCAGCAGCTGATGTTACGCAAATGAGATAAACCTCCATCGAAACCTGTGGCTCAGCCATTTCTGAACAACATAGGAACCAAAGTACGTTTTCTCTCCTGTTTGGTCTTGGTCTAAGATGTTAGGGGACAACAGTAGTGACTGACCTGATAATCCATCCTTGCCTGTTTGCTCAAAGCAGGGAATGCTGACTGATGCCCAGCGAGGGGTACTGATCCCTGTAAGCAAAGTCTCAGGTAAGTTAAAAATTCAATGGCCTAAATGGGACTCAAACCAGGAAGTATATTCTCACGATTCCTGACGTGAAACAGGACATGGTGCCACCAAAGTAGCTGACCAGGTGCAAAAACGTTGATTCCCTAATAAAAGGTGAAACAGCTTAGTTGCCTCCAGTCCCTTTTCTTCTCCCTGAGTTGTGTATGGAGGTAAGACCTTTCATTCAGGAGAGTTATCTAATCTGCCCCTAGGCTGAGGCCATTACCCACCTCCCTTGGCAGATCAGACTGAGCCTGCAATTTAAACCTAAGACAAAACATGAATCATTTTTCTAATTATTGCTAGTCTCCGGTCTTCTTGTGTCTTTTTTGAGAATGAAAGACATAGAATGTAAAAGGGATGATAATAAAATCTTGAAGGGAAAAATATACTTAGATAATGTTTTTCTACTTGTAGAATTTAAAGAACATATCTGCACAGAAGAGATGGGATAATTAGATATTTTAAAATTCACTTTAATAAAACCAAAGCAGTTCTAGAAGAGGGAGAAAAAAGGCACAGGTTCCTTTGTATTTGTGTAGTGAATAACTGTTCAGATTGTTCCAATTCCAGTAAAGGGAATGAGAAGAGGTAGAGAGCATCTTTAACTGAAGTATCTCACTTCTGTATTTTTTGTAATGTATGTATTTATGGGACTGGTGCACAGACAAAGAGAAGGTGAAAAAAAGAAGGCAAAAATACTATATAACAGGCAGTAGCACTGCAAGATCAAAACCATTTGATAGCCGATTCAGACACAGTGCAACCTTCTAATTGTATATAACAAAAAAGTCTATTTTAAAATAGTTCTACTTGCTAGCACTATGCTGCTTTTAATAGAAGAGAACGTCAGTGATCCATGTGGGAGTTGGGGACCCAGTTGTTGTTTTCTTTCCAGCTGATTGGCTTCGCAAATCTCTCTGGGGAGAAAAGGTTTTATGCAGTCTTTAAAATGTTTCAAAAGTAGAATCCAATGTAATCACATCTTCTTTAGCGTACTTCAGTGTGAAGTCTCTATCTATACTGTTGACTAGTTTTCTGTGTGTGTGCTAAGCAGTTTTATTCATGCTTGTACATCTGTTCGAGTCCATGTCGCTCTCTCAGGTTTCCATTCTTTAAGCACAATGGTCTGCGAATGCTGTAGAATACATTATTAGCTCGTGGTATCATGACTATTTTAATACTCATCAATATGCTGAATTTTCTGTTCAGAAGTCTTGAAGTACAGACTGTGGGTGAGAGAAGGGAAAGATGTGGCAGCCTATCTTCCTCAGCGTTGTAGGCCAAAGGGAGCCAACAGCCCTCATCTGCTCCATGCCACAGAACACAGCAGGACCCAATGGATTTTAGTTGTATGCATGTTCCCATTACTGTTTGTGTGTTGTCTTTGAAGTTCTTCCCATGGTCGCTCTTGCTCCCTTATGCTTGTATGCCATACGTACCCCTGAGTTTTGGGAGAGAAGAGGGAAAGAGAGGAATTTCATTTTACCACATGACTGACCCCTAGTGCAGGACTGCAGTGTGTTTAGCCTGCCTCTGCTAGACTGAGTTTGTTGTCCATTTGGGGGCTGCTTTGTGACTGCAAAGGCAGAGGAGTTGCAAGAAACTTCATGTCTATGGCATAAGAAATAATAGGTTGTGCTGACTGCTTCTGGTTTTCTTTCAGATTTTGCCTCTTTCTCAAGCATATCCTTTTTTTTTTTTTTCCCTCTCTCCTCAAATCCAAGGCATTCTTTGATGCACTTTTGACAAGCTTGTAATGAGTTGTCTCCCATCTGGAGTACTCTTAAGTGCTCTTGAGAACAGAACACACAACTTCTGATTTCTGTTTGTGGCCCTAAACCCCCGTGTGCCAATGTTGAAGACTGCCTCTTCTCTAGCTAAGACTAGCTTTAAAAAACAAAACACCACCACCCTGCCACCACCAAAACCCCTGTCCAAAACAAAACAAAAAAACCCAAACCACACCAAACCAAAAAAAATCCTTAGCTTTTTTTTCCCCCTCTCCCAACTTCCCCCACAACTGTCCTTTAGACACTGACAGGCACATCAAGGCTCTCAAAAGAGCATTCTCCATAGTCAATACCCCTTGGGTGCTGACTTTTAAACTCTTGGTTCAGTTTAGTGTTTGTCTGACACCTTCATGTCCAGATGATGACCTTTCAAAATAAAACAATATATAGTTTTGTAGTGACTTGCAAAGATCTGATGCGTTGTGAAATTGAACTGTATTTTTATCCTGCATAGTGTACCATTCTCTGGTGTGTAGATCCACTGACATTGTTGTATCTGCCTCACTGACAGAATGTTGTATTTTTGGTGTTGCCTTGTAAACTGCAGTACTTAACGTAGTATCCTAGTACTGAAAGCTTGGGTAATGGATTTATAGTTCTGTATGAAATCAGCAAGTAACTTAGGGTGTTAAGGGCTTATAGACACCCTTTTTTTACTTTGAAATCCATCAGATGTCTGAATGTTGGTGCTCCAGCTTGACAGCTAGAACTTGTTTTGGAGCTTACATAAGTTAAATAGTTACAATTTTAATTGTTCACATCTTATTTACAAAACTGTAGCATTCTAGTGCTATTGCAATGGCTGACTTAAACAATTAAAATAAATACACAAGTTATTTCAGTACAACTAACAACAAACGATAATTAAAATTGCATGAAAAAAGAACCTCAGTTTTAGTTTTTGGACTGTGAGAGACTAAATGCCAAGGTCACTCTTTAGTGTAATCGTAACTATTTCAAGGATTAGTTGAGCTCTAAATTAAATTAATTCAGAAGTTTATGTTCTTGTTTAGTTTGTATAATGGAAACCTAAATCTCATTCTCTATTCAGATTCTAATCTTCAATAAGTTATTCTCTAATTGTTTTACCTGTAGGAATAATGGATAGAGGAGAGAGATGCAGCTTTCTCCCCCTTTCATTTTTTATAACTGAGAGGATTGAGAAGGCATTGGTCTGAAGACAGTGCGTGTTGACCATCAGGCAAGTATGATTTTACAAGAATCAGCTCTATTTTTGTGAGTGTTGTCTGCATCCTAACTTAAGAAATAAATGAAAAGCTGCGTTTATTGTTTCCTGTGGCTCTAGGCATGACAAATACCCTTGGTGATCTTCTTTTAAAGAGTGTTGATGATGTGAATACTTGTCAGATCTGTTTATTCTGTGGTGGGCCAGCTTCTGTGGCAATACTGCTTGATATGTTTGTATGAGTAGAGCTGGAAACAAAAGCAAGAAGGAGATGACTCCTGAGCCCATTTAGAAATGGGCTTTACCCTCTGGAAGTAAAATATTTCCTTCAAAATATCGATTGTGGCTATATATATCATGTATATTTAAAGCATAATAAATAATGGTCTAAAAGTGTGGATCAAAACCTGATACTATTTTGCTTCCAGTAGAGGAAAAGGTTTTCTGATGAGCGTTTTTAACTTGTTTTCTACTTTGATAGTTACAAATTTCATTTTAAAAAATCAGAAATGTGCAGGTAGACCGTGAACACACAGTTCTTTATTTGAGTGGTTGCTCCAAAACTATTTTTTGTTTTATTCAGTGATTCGCTAATGGTAACATTTATCAGGGTGACCAGTCTCATAGATTTCCTACACCTTGCTCCGTGCCCGAGACACAGAGCTGGGCTTCCCCTTGTGCCTTCTCACTTCCACTTCAAGACTCTTGCGTTTGTTTACGTACAATGACACAGCTTCAGTAAGAGGGGTAGAGTGTGTCCCGCTCCTCTGCATAGTGTCTTGTGGCCAAGTCACTCCCTGAGGGCTTAGATGTTCAGAAAGGTCAAGAGCCCAGCTCTTCATACGTTAGGCTGGTATTTGCTGGACCCATGCATTACACTGAGCACCATCACCACAGTTCCCTTCCAAGCTGTGCTTTTCAGAAGACAGCGACTAAAACTGTTTGGGTGGTCAGAATCAGGCATGGGTTGTCAAGAGCCTCAAGCGTTGTGCCAGGAAAGTTTCTGGACCTCGGTGGAACTGGGCATTTGATTGCTATGGCTGGGGCATTTCTGGCAATATATGAATGTCTGGGTGTGCAAGGAATGTTTACACCAAACAGGAGACAGCTAATGAGACATTCAAGATTAAACAGGTACAATTTTGGGTTACAAATTTGGACTTGGTTGTCTGAAGCCTGCCTGAATCTTATTTTAGATGCCTAAATCCTTTTTTCAGTTTTGGCCCCTGGCAGGATTCTGTGGGACATAGTATACCATTGTAGAAGAAAGCCCAAGAGTTGATCCCACAAATGTGAAGTATGTAGGTAATGTTTGCAATAATCTTTTCTGCACTGCTTTCATCATAGGAATAGAAAGATCAGGTGTGGAATGATTTTTTTAATAAAGATAGTGCACCGATTAAAACTTATCTAAACTTGTAGAATGATTATAAGAACACTAAGACCTTGAAGTTTGAACCACATCTGATGCTACATTTTCTTTATTACAATTTCTTTATTAGTTATTTTTGTTATATTTATTGTGAAAGCAGACACACATGGCAAAGGGAATCCATCCAAATTCTGGCAGGGATTTCCACGCAAGTTCAGTAGGCTGAATTCCAGCTTTGCCCATTGCTCTCAACTACTCCTATAAGGCACGTACCATATGGTCATGCAAACAAATACACGCACAGCTTTTTCTTTGTCAAATAGTGACAAAACAGTTTGGGACCATATGCTGCAGAACACAAGTGAGACTCTAATGGCTAACATGAGTAGAGTGAACCAACTCAAAAGAAATGTACACTTGTCCATGCTTCTTTGCCTGCTATACATATTTTTCTACAATACAGAGCAAGAATTTGTACTGTGGTTTCTTCACTGTAGTGACTTCACCTTGGTCCTGCCAAGTGATTCTCCCTGCAAATGTGAAATATGAAATGGCAGTTTTTGTGGTCACTGACAAAATAATTTGTGACTATGAAGGAGGCTTGAATTCTCAATAGCTAACTTAGTCTAGGCATTTAGCCTTCATAATGTAACCAGTTTCCCCTGCTAAGTCAGAAAAAATAATTCACAACTGAAGTTTCTATCAAATGCTAATTTATTCCCAAATGCAAAAATTATTTGGATCCATATCCTAGTTATTTTGTGAGATTTTTTGAGAGCATCAGAGAGAAAAAGCAAAATATTATTTCTTGGGAGGATTATGCAAAATGTAGACTAATTTATGCAAGCAGTTTTATCCCCTATTATGTTTGGAAGGTAAGAAACTCAGCTGAACAATCATAAGCTCCAGCGGAATATAGACTCAGATGCCTTGTAAGGTTTTAGGCAAGGTAACTGCTACAGGTTTTAACCAACTAAACTTTGTTATAAAATTCACAGCACTGTCTCTGCTTTAGTTTCTTGGGCACACTTCTTGGCACTGAGTTCATCTATTGCCCTGCATTAGGAAACTAATCCCATCACCTAATAAGAAGTGTGCTTATCGTCACAACCAAAAAGCAGATATTGCCAGAATTCTGGAATAAAATGAAAATGAGGGAAAGGAGAAGGCATACATTCAACTGCAGGGCTAGTTGCATTTTTTTTTCTTTCCTTTCCCCATCCCTCCCATGTAATCTACTGAAGAAGGTGCAGTATTGTGTAACTGGGAGGTAACAAGCACACTGGCTACTTATAGCCAGTGGCAAGTAACAGCTTTATTTTGGAAAGGAGCAAAAGAGTATATAGCCCTTTTGTTATCCTCAGCTCATGTGCTGCATATGCTTCCTGTATCATGTTATGTGGCTATGCGATCTTGCCCATTTCCCCAGAGATCAAGGCTTTGTTCAGCTCTGTAGATGATATTTATGAAGAGTGAGAAAAAGTCATCCAGATACCTACAGATCTATTAGTTTGGCCTCAGGAATTTACAAAGCTCTGGAACGGAGTCTGGGAAAAAAAGAATATCATGGAAGTTAATAGAATAAAACTTACTTACTAAAGTTTTATCATGTCAGGTGACTGTAATAGCTTTCTTTCAATGATTTTCAAAACAAAGGACATACTAGATCTCATTCATCTGGACTTGACTTGAACATTTGATATACCTCCATATGGTAAATTATAGGTTAAGATGGAGCTTACAGGGATTCCTCGATAGACTGTAAGGTGGATGATGAGCTGGCAGAAGACAGAAAAATGAGAAATTTTTAATTGCAGACTATTAGGTGGAGGGATGCTCTTCACTATTGATCTCTGATATTTAATACAGATTTAAAGTATTCACAAAAGCCTTAGGACACATTATCAATGTGCAGCCAAAATTTTTCCTGATGCAGAGCCAAGAGGTATTCTTGATAAAAGATGGAGCAGGATATCTTACAGAAAGAACTGGTCTTGATGACTTGAGATACAAAAAAAATGTGAGGCCAGACACATAGAATTTTGATTCTGCAGTTCTCTTCTATTAGGTATACACTGGAAATGATAAAGCAAGAGAGGATGTAGATTTTATAACACGTCATAGCATATCTGTAACTGGAAAGGTGCTGTAATCATCAGGCTGTATCAGTTAGTCTTTTCAGCACAGAAAGGATATTAGAAGTGCTCTGGTAGAGAAAGCATCTCCAATACTGTGCCAAGTATGAGCCACCTATCTTCAGAAAGATTAAATCAGACTCCCAACAATATGCCAAAAATACAGGGGGCTGAGGGGGTAAGCAGAGTGGCAGGACAAAGGATTAGAGTGATCAGGGAATGCAGAACTGATAATTTCAGAGGAAATGTAAAAATGTAGGCTTTTTTAGTGTAACAAAACAAAGATTGAGGTGTGATTCTGGTCATTTTATACCATAGAGAGGGGAAGTGGGAAGCTATTTATGTAAAAGGATAATAGTAGCACAAGAGATAAGGAGTATAAACTGGCCATGAATACATATAGGCTGGAAATTAGGAGTAGGTTTCTAACCATCAAAGAGGCAAGGTCTGGAGCAGCCTTTAATCTAAAGAGTGGAGCTTATAAAAAAGATCCTCACTACTTTTACATTATGTTTCATATGTCTATGAAAGGGATAAAGGGATTATAAAACGTGTTGTTGTGATGGCAAGGGACTGAACGCAGTCAGCCTTACGTTCCTGCCAAAGAAGGATCAGGACCTCCTTTTGTCATCCGTAGGTGCCAGAAGAATTTTCAAGATGGAATTGGAGACCTGAGAGAAAAGAAACGGGGTGCAAAAGCAGGAAGAAATAATATCTTGTAACATTTGCCTTTGTTTCCTATAAGAAGTAAATTTAATGGAAAATTAATTTCAGAGCTTGATTTGGGCAAGAACTTAAAGGGATTTGTATGTATTCAGCACTACTCAGCGTCAAACCTTTAGAAATGAAGTCTAAACCAATAGGAATGTTGTATTTATAGAGAAGACATCTGATTAAATTTGCTGTTAAATTATAACTTTAGAAATATGGCAAGTATTCAGGTGTTACTGTATTCTCAGTGTTTATATGACATAGTTAACAGATGCCTGCTTGCAGTTCTGCATTATCTGAGAGTACTGATTTCTTTGAACTGCAAAAAATATAAACTAAAAAGGATTTTGAAAAGCTTGTTTAAATTATGTTCAGAATGCCCTTATTTCTGGTAGTAAATAACTTTGAAATGTTTTGAAGCTTTACTGAGAGCAGAATAATTTTCTGCCTGTTAGAGACAGAAAGTAAAATTTACTTTATACACCCGAACGAGAGAGAAGCGGAGGAGAGCATAGAGGGAGATGCCAGTCGAGGTGGTCCTTGCCCCTGGGAGTACATGCTGCAAGGCTGACGCCCCTGGACGTTTTGGGGACAGGAGTAACTGTTTTCACGCACTGAATGCTGTGTGGGTGTAAAAAGGTGTCAATTGTGCAGCGAGGAGGAAGGAAGCAAGAGAGAGAATCAGTAGCGGGTTTGGCCGATGTGCCCCCCGCCCGCTTATTTTCGTTTTACTGGGGATTTTTCTGAGGAAGTGTGAGGGCTCCCGAGGCTTCTGGGGCCAGGACTCGCCCTTCAGAGGGGGCCCAAGCCCTGCTGGCTCCTGGGGGTCGTCAGGCCCCTCTGCCCGCCCCGTGCGGAGGGAAAGGCGGGTGAGGGCTCCCCCGCGCCGGGGCCGGAGGCGGGGGCCGCCCCCGGCAGAGGGTGCCGGAGCGCAGGGACTGTCCTTGTCCTGTCCGCCCCTCCGTGCCTCTCCCCTCCCCTGTGTCGGATTTGTCCCNGCTGAAACTTTTTCCCCGAGCGCATCCCGGCGCCCCTGCCACGCTCGGGCGGCGGGCGCTTCGTGCCTCTCCTCGGCCGGTTCAGCGCACCGAGGCTGGTTGGTGGCGACTGGGGGGAGGGGGAAAGAAGGAGAAAACAAAGGAAAAATTCGGGGTTTTGTTGCTGCCGAGGGTGGATAGCAATGAGCGGAGCCTCCTCCTTCACTCCGCCCGCCCTCCAGCCCTCCCCTCGGAGTGGTTATAATAATGTGTTANAGGAGCGCGGTTTCCTCCGCCCCCAGTCGGGCACAGTCCGTTAGCGGGAGCGCAGGGCCGGGGCGGTGGTGCCGAGGAGAAGTTTGTGGCAGCGCCGAGCCCCCGCGGCAGCGGCAGCCCGCTCCGCCCGCAGCCGCTGCTACCCCGCGGGCTCTCTGCCGCGGCGGCCGGCCGGGCAGCATGGTCCCCGCGGCGNGAGTGGTTATAATAATGTGTTATTATTTGGGCCGTTGAGTGTTGCCAGAATCTCAGCGGGAACCAAAAGGAAGGGGGGGATTAAAGTTGAGTGGGCGAGGGGGCAGCCGCCGCACTTTCAGCTGATGGAGGCTCGGCGGGGTCTCTTTCTGTGTGTTTTTGAGCTTTAGAGGGTCCCCTTTCCTCTGTGTACCTGGCCGACCCTGGGGGATTGAGGAGGT
The DNA here is from genome assembly GCA_013400755.1 of Pelecanoides urinatrix. Lineage (NCBI taxonomy): Eukaryota > Metazoa > Chordata > Aves > Procellariiformes > Procellariidae > Pelecanoides > Pelecanoides urinatrix. The sequence continues at coordinate 127,093 of VZTQ01008014.1, forward strand.
CAGCCTTTGGAGTCAGGAGACACTAGGACTCCCTTGAGCGAGCTGCGCAATTGTTTTTAGGGCTGAATAAACTGCCCTTATTAACATCTGACCTTGCGCCGGGGCAGCGGCAGTGCGGCTGCTGAACAGTTGCCAGTTTGTCCGGCATCTCCGAGGCGAGCGCCGTGATTTATAGGGACCTGAGGGAGCGTGCGGGGTTGGAGAGCCGCGATGCTGTAAGTTACAGTTCCTGTAAAAGAAGCCGCATAAGCTTTTTCTTTTCTTTTCTTTTCTTTTTTTTTTCCCCTCCACGCACGCCTAAGATGCGTGGTGCTTTCAGAGCAGAAAAGGGGAGCTTTAACGTTTTCGTTTTTCCTGGGATGTGAAATGCACCGGGGAGGTAGGAGCTGCCAGATTCAGCTCTTTAATCTTTCGTGAAACCATTCTCTGGAAAATTGCCCTCTTCCCCTCTGCAGCAGATAAACCTTGTTCACAAACTCCTTCCCGGGCCGCTTTGCCCAGGGACTGAGGGAGGAGATGACAGGCGGCACCATTTCCAGGCCAGGTTTGTAACCCTTCCCGTGCTGTCCCCGCCGGGCAGCGCGGCAGCTCTACGGGCAAGCAGCGCCTCCCCCCTCCCCCCCCNCCGCCTTTCCTGGCTTTAACTTCATTGCACCGAAGTGCAGGAGGAGACCGATGATGTCTTTAAGGAAAAACAGTGACGCTGCAGATTAGAGGGGACTTGTTAATCAATTGCACGTTTGAAAGAGCTTTTCTTCCCTTTGTTGCTTTCGCTAATCCATTTACCTCTCCCCGGGAGGTGACAGATGCCTATATTTCCTGTTATTCAGCTCCGGGGGCCTGGGTCTTGCCATTTGTTGCATTACCGTGCAGGGGAGAGGGTCAGCACAAAGCTGGGGTTTTCCGGGGGGAGAACGGGAGGCGAGCGTGTTACAGCTCGCGGATTTGGGATCAGTTCCCGTCGCGTTTATTTTTCCTAGTGCTTTTATTGCTCCCTTTGAAGGAGGGCCCGTTAACAAATTGCGCGGCCTGCCCCGCCGCCCTGCCCCTCCTGCGCGGTCCCGGGTTCCGGGGGTCGCCCGGCCGGGGGGCGGAGGCTGGGGGGGCTGGGGTCGAAGGCAGTGACTCCTCCCGGGGCGGCGGGGGGGGGAAAGGGGAGGGGTGACAGTCCTCCTCTGCGGGATGTAGAAGGAGATGCCGGGCTTTCTGTCCGCGTCCCCACTTTCTTCCCCAAGGAGCTGAATTTTTTTTTTTGGACGCAGCGGGAGGGAGGGGCGCAGGGTGCCCGGGGAGTTTCCTTCCTTCTCTCCTTCCTTCCTTCTCTCCTTCCTTCCTTCCTTCTCTCTCTCTGCCGCTGCCAGCCTCCTTCTGCCCTCCCAGAGCCTCCCCCGCGGCTGCCCCGGGGGGGAGGCGGGCTCCCGGGCACCGCCTGCCCGAGCGCAGAGCTGCCCGCGGGGGGAGCGCGCCGGTAGCGGGGCGAAACGGCCCAAAACAGCGCTCGGGAGGCTCGGGTAGCGAGCGTGGCAACGCATCTCCGTCTTTTTTTGTGGGCAGTGGTACTGCCCTCTCTGCCTGCCTGTGTCACCAGGAGACGTTTCAAATTTGGTGAGAGCGTTTCAGCCTTCTCGGAGGCAGTATAAAATCACAAACTACCACTAAAAGCGGATTTGGGGATTTTTTTTTAATTGCTTCCCCGTAAACGGACTTGTGATAATCGTCTCAACCACCTGTGGAAAGCGTGGATTCGCTATACTTCGACAGGCATGAAGTTTGAGACTCCATTTTCTTCACTGAATGTGCAGCGCTGTGGTTGAGAGCCCATAATCACAGCAATAAATACTTGTGTACTTCTATTGTTAAACGGTATTCTTCTGTTTAATTAGATTTGCTTAATGGTAAACAGAGTCTTTGTTAGTCTACATGTCATTTAAACGTTTATTTTTGAAAATGTTATTTCAGCCTTTTCAGTGTTCACTTTACTATATGACCAAGTGAGAGGGTAATAGAAACTAGATCGTTTGTTGAAACTGGTGATGCACAATGTACTCGGCTTATAGACATTTGCCCCCTTACCATTAAATAAGAAAGGACATTTAATCAACCTGAAGTTAATACTCACGTGACTTGCGAAGTATACAGAACATTGTGTTTAAAACAAAAATCTTTGTCAACAAAATGTCTGGGTATGAAAACATAATGAAGTTTTTAAACTTCTACCCAATTTTATAGAGAAAAAACCCTAATTTCTTAGAGTACAATGTTACTGCAGAAATGAATACAAGTACGGATTACTTCTGAATGCCTTTAAACGCCTAACTACAAAAAGTTGTAAAATGCTTGAATCTCTAAAGTTGCATGAGGTTTAGCTGTGGCTCCCTCCTGACTTTAATAAATGACATTCAGCTCTGGAATTTGTACATAGGTCACCTGGTAAAAGTCGATACAGCTTTGAATACAAGAAGCCTTCACATAGCTTTTAATAAATGACATTGACTATGTTAACTATTTTTAGGTCAAACCTTAATCAAACGTTTTCTAGTGTTAATTAAGTAGTTAAGTAGTTTAATGGTGAAGTTTATCCTTGGGTTAAGGGTTGCCACTGAGTGTTTTTTTTTCCCTTTGAATGTCTTGATTATGTTAAGCATTTGTAATGGAATTGCAGTTTTCTCCTTCATCCCTTTTCTGCTGTAAACACCAGAGAAATGCAAGATGCAGGAAGAAAAGGACCAGTTGACAGATGAGGCAAATTAATCCTGTTAGTGAGCTTCCAATTGTTTGCAGGAAAGCTGATCTTTTTTCTAAACTCATTGCACTTTGTGTAAGATGTGAATAGCTTTCAGAACTGTCATTGGCGTGGAAATATATTTGACCACTAATTAGAAAACTGACAGTCTTATCCCACTAGCCAATGAGAATGAAATGTAAAAGGAAAGAATGGTAACAAGTACTGAGTTCTGTTTGATAACTACGAGAATCTTCTATATAGAAGACATAGTGAGTCCTCTTCACGGCTTATCTTCAGAGTCTTAAATTCACATTCTATATTCAATAAAAATGTCAGCTAGAAGCAGTCAGCATCTGAAGTTTTTAATCATACTTTTGATTCAGAGAATTTATTTTAAAGAGCATCTTTGTATTATTTTGAACATTGCAGGCAAAGAAAAAATATTAAGCAAACTTCGTTTGGTTTTTATATATATATCTTTCTATGGATGGTTCTGTGTTGCGTTGTGTGGTTGCTCAGAGGGAAGAAATGCTATTTACAGTATTCCATCTAATTTATAGCATTGGTCAGTATGTTCTCTGTAAAAGGATGGCTTGCTATTTAAGTTTGTTTATTCATTGTGAGGCTGTTGCTTTGTAAAGGAAGTTGTCATTAGGCTCAGCATGTCTGGAAAGTATGCAAGTCCTCAAGTCTTCTAATCCAGTGACTACAAAGTAGTTAAAGCTTCAAAGAAAAGGAACGACAGGATTTTGCTGCACTGAAAGAAAATGCATTGTTTGTTAATCCAGCTTTTAATTGTTACTCATACTGCAGACTGCTGCAGCATTGCTAGTAACCATTTGGGACAAACAACAATTTAACCTAAAAAATTGTCTTTCCTCTTGGTTTTGTCTAAACGTGTAAGTAGTTTGAAGCGAAGTGTCCCTTACCAGCTTTTTGCATTTACTTTTCCCAAGCTTTTGCCGTGCACCAATATTCATTTGCAAACATCCTGCTAGATAGTTTATCTGATGTTCTCCACAGACTTGACTCACAACCAACCTTTTTCTCTTTACATCTGTTCGTCCTCCTCAGCTAGTTTGGGAAAGGTTTTCCACTTTCTTTTCTGAGTGATGCTGGCTGGTGATCTTTTTTGAAACTAAAAATGGCTGTATGTGACTTTTTTGGTGGCAGTAAAAAACGCTTTTCAAAAAGTCAGGGTGACCTCTTAGCTACAGAGTATGACTTTGTCTTTTAACTGGCAGTGGGCAAAAGCTTTCCTTTAAGAACACAAACAAATCTGCCTTGTAATTTCGGTGAAAACAAGAAATCACAGTAGAAATCCATTTCCCTAATGGTACACTGTTATTGTGAGGGGGTAAGTAGATGTATTGCACCTACGTTAGGCTTAGCTAGCTGGCAGGGTGGTAGCACTGGTCTTGAGCAGTTTGCAAAGCCTGTTGCAGAAGCTGTCTGGGTATGCTACAGACAGTTCCATGCTTCTGAGCTGGTTTAAAATTAGCTTATGTGTATCTGCATGAGCTGTTGTGCCCATGTATCGTATCGATAGCCTGCACTGCTTCACGAAACAAAGCGGCTATACTGCTGTCTGCTGATTGAATTAGTCTTCATTTATATTGATACTTTCTGGTTTTGCTATATAAACTGTCCCAATGCATGCCTGTCTGTGATGGTGAAGAAGTGGGGTATAAAATAGCTGATGGAGGAGGAAGGATATCACGGTATTACTAATTCAGTAGAAGGTGTTTGAAGAATGAGCGTGATCTTATGTACTTGCTTCCTCTGAGTCCAGAGCAGAGACAAGTGACATCCCCTAAAGGTTGTGTAGTTGTGAGGGTGCAGTTTCATGGGCACCTCAAGCTCTTTTTTTATTTAGTTAAATCAGCAAGCTGACTCTGCTGGAAAGTAATCATGGGGAAAAAGGATTCTGCAGGAGTGAAAGACTATGTGGGCAGAGGTGAACAGGGAATTAGGACGATGAAAAGAGGTAAGACCTTTTCTTTTCCACTATGTTGATTTTGCTGGAGCAACAGGAAGATGTTTTGTGAGAGTACTGCTTGCAGGAACAGCAAAGTGAAATCAGTGGGGAACTGTTCTGGATCCCAGTTTGGCCAGTGTCTAGTCTTGAAGTGTGAGTAGTCCAACCAGGAAATTAGATTGGGTCCCTATAGGTGTTTTGTCACAGAGCTCTCCATCAATTTCACATGGTAGACATGCGTCCAAGTAGCTTTTAAATTTGATACTTCCACTTCAGGTGATGTGAACTTGTAAAGAGAAACAACAAACAAACGTTCAATATTCTTTCTTGAAAGAAAAATCCTCATGGGTATATTACCATATCTATGAAACCTCTACTGAACTTAAATTTCTGTCTTCTAATTGCTCTGTTTGGACACTTCCTTTTATATGAGCAGCATAAACATTTAATTCTGTAACTCCAGGTTATTGCCCCTTGTCCTCATCCACACTGCTTTAGACTGTTCATTTAACAGTTCATCTGGTAAGTATTATTTCAAGATGAAGTGGCTTCTATAAATTATTTTCCTTGCTTTTGATAACTTAATACCTTAACATTATTTTTTTCCGTGGTATTGTGTATGTAAGTAGAATGACTTGACTGGTTGTATAAAGAGAGGATAAATTCTGTTAGAGTTCTCCTAAAATTGTGAAGTCTTACTTCTCAAAACAACATACACAACTGTCTAGTTGAATCATAAATCAAACTATCAAAGGATTAATTCCTTATCAAAGTAATAATGCAGTCACATATTCAATTATAGAGTAGATAGAGGACAGATAATATACAGCAAAAGACAGAAAGAAAAAAAAGTATAAAAACTATGGTTGTAAATAATAAATTTTATTTCTACTAGTCAGAAACTAGTTATCTTCTATATTATATGAACTGTAAACAAAAATAAGTTCATTGTATATAAATCTAAAAGAGGAATCACAGAACTCTTCCTGATGCAAACTAATGAGACTGGCAGGCCCCTGCACAAGCAGAGGAGCTTTCTTTCTTCCCTGTCTACGACAGAGTAGATAGATCTCATACCTGTAACTTGGATGTAAAGGAGACATAAGTTTTTTTGAAGAACAAAATTCAGGGGCAGAGATAACCAGCACAGAAAAATCTTAGGAGCAGGTTAAGTCAGAGCACAGTTCAGGCACTTGAGGTGTGTTTCACAGCATGATCTTAGAATTACTCCTTATGTACATTTCTATTTGTAAGACATTAATCTTCCACTTCTAAGGCCCTTACAAGCTGTAACTGTTGTACTTTTTTTCTTGCACATGGCCAGGCATGATCCATATCTAAAAGTACTGTTAAAAGAAGTTACCTCCTTCCCTTTCCCCAGCTCTTCATCATTTCCTTCCTGTGGGATGTTACCACCTTCCAACTTTGTCGCCTTTGGCAAGAGAGTTTTGCTGAGCAGGTGGGAGGAGGCTAGGAATAGTAGCAGTAGTAGCATCTTCCAACAGCAGAATTAATGAATCTCCATTTCGCTCACAGTGTCAGTCTCTGTCACACACTTTCCTAGTTCCTTCCTTCATGCTTCATAGGAGCTTCCCATAAATACCTGCAAAACTCAGTATTATACTTCCTTGTTGTGATGTCTCTAGAAATTCCTCATTTAAAGGTTAGGCTAATGGTGTGCTATCATGCTGGTCACTATTGTCTGTTTCTCTGTGTACTCTGGCTTAAATTTGTCTCATATTGCAAGCTGTTTAATACAGTTTAATACATCATTGACTAACCCTGGTCAATGTCTGGATTTCCAGTAAGGTACAGGTATATAAAGAAATAATAATCTGTTACTGGTAGAGTAGGTCCATGTGAGAGTGCTACGATAAAACTAGTTGTCTGTGGGATCACCAGTGCTGGCGGAAGGGGCCGCACACTGAGGGACAGGACATCTGAGTCACAGCAGTGTCACCTTAGATCAGATGAAGGTGTTGTGGGACCTCACTCGTTTGTTCTTTTGGAAGTAGAACAAACGAAGGTCTGATACTAGAATAAGACATATCTGAAAGGAAATAAGCCAGTTTTAGAAACATTAATCAGATTTGTCTGGATTTGCATGAGAAGTTACTCTTATGAGTGTATCAAAAGTTTTGCTGAATAAAGCAAGATCAGGAAATGAGAAAAAGGAAAAAAAAAAAAACCTATATTACTTGACAGCCCAAAACTGTAACAGCTGAGTTACTTTAAAATAGGTTCTGTGAATCTCTTGTATGAACCAATAATGAACAAAACTGCTTGAAAGCTTAAGAGGCCCCAACGATGTATAAAATTTTCTGCATACTTGATCATAGTAAAGTTTTAGCAAGAAGTTACACAACATAAAGAGAATGCCAAGATTTTGTAGTGTTTAAAATGAGAGAGTGCGTATGCTGGGAGATAACAAATGGCTTTACTGTGGTGGTTTTTGGTTTAAAAAGTGACGTGCAGGATTGTATTATAGAAAAAACCCAACAATACTAGAGCTAATAATGTGGAGTGATGTTTCTGTATATAGTAAACCTTATCTCTTCTGAAAAAACCAAAAGCATAAAAAGGCAAATGAAGGCTATGCCAACAGATTTTAGATAGATAACCCAAATATAATATTGTATTCTCTTTATTTCAGGCAGTAACAATTCTGTTCTGATTCTAAATGTGTGTTGGTTTTCGCATTTTGCTGATATATTAGAGAAGCATTTTTCCTTATAAAAAGTTGCTGTAAGGTGCGCCTACCCTGAGGTATAATTGTCAAGTACTGCAGAACTACCCAAACTGTCTATCAGAGGGCTGACTGGACAAAAACTAACCCTGCAAGATCCAACCCAGTGCTGGCTAGGCTGCCTGAATTGGCTTACCTCCTGTCCACAGGAGCCCCAAGGCAGGGAAGAGGCCAGGCTGGGTGGCTGGAGGGCTGGGAGGGGGAGCACATGGCAGCCCAAGCACAGAGTAGCTTGAATTGCCGTGGGACTATGCTCTGGGAGACAGAAAATCTGACTTGCAGAAATACTAACATAATTGTGTGGGCTAGAAATTTTAGAGACACTTTCACAATATTGTTGTAACTGATGGCTGCCTAAGATTTGGATTCTGCAGAGCTGAGCTGAACCTGTGCAGTTTAAATGAGAAAAATCTCACCTGCCTCGAAAGTCTAGTCTGCAAACAAGTGTTTAATTAGTTGTCAGGTAGTTATTCTCACCACAAATACTTTGTCATTTCTCTGTGTGTTTGAGCAGTTGAATCTCCAGCATTTGTTGCTTAAGCTGAATTTTAGGATTCCAGTGAGGTTTGTATTGCATTGTACTAGGTAAGAATGAATGATCTTTTGAAATTAAATGTGTTAATAAAACAAGGGAGATTTTTTGGTACAATAAACAATGAAATGGATAAAAGGAGCATTTTGCGAAGGTTCTGAAGATCTTTCAAAGCTTTCAGTGTACTATTTGAATATTTGAATATTCTAAGTTGAAAATAACAAGAAGCTTGTAGCATCTAGCATAGTTACTCTTTTAAATCTTACAGCTTTCTGTTAAGAAACACAAATCATGCTTCTTTAAAACAGATATGAAATATCTTTTTCGTCAAGTTGAAAAGAAAAAAAGGGGAAGAGTCTATGACAGAGAAACCAGATAATTATGTTCATCTAAGAAATTCCTTTACTGGGAAATGGGAAATAAAAATCATTTGTGGTACCCTAGGAACTCAATAGCTGAAGGGTGAGCTTAAACATTAAAAATTATTTTTAAAATCGTAGTTATAGTAGTGGTTAATGATGACTCCTTTCATGATAGACCAGAATCCCTTACAAAGGGGAAAATGGTATTATGTAGATAAAATTACAAGCTTGAACAGGATCTGAACCAAACCTACACGAGGAAAATATATCTGCTGTTGTTTTAATTTTAAAAATAACTGTGCTTCCTAGCTCTGCCTGGAAGCAATTTAATGCAACAAATTGATTTTTTTTTTAAAGTATTTCCAGCCAGACCAGAAGCAGTAGTTAATAAATATCTTCAGAGGGTGAGTCTGTTCTTTATGCTTGGATTTGCAAACTCAGTGAATTTGGATATTAATATCTGAAGTTGTAGATAGTAATTCAATCTGTTTTTCTAAAGATGATCTCACATTTATCTTGTTCTCTCTGTATCAATGTAGAAATAGGATCCAGAAATCTGTTTCCTAACAAAGGTAACAGAGAATCTGTTATAAATTTCATGATACTGTGGTTTTCAAAGCAACAAGGAAAAAAACCCCACTACATTTCTTTCAAATTTTATGTCTAGAGAGCTTTTGGATAATGTTGCTCTTGAGAAAAACAAGCATGTTTTTGTCAATGTATTATTTAAGAACATATCAAGTGTAGAAAACGGTTTGAAGAGGACCATGCCAGTCAAAGACAAGAGCATGTAGAATTAGGAAAGGCAAATTTCAGAAGTATCCTGGTTTACAATTCAAAGGCCAAATTTAAAGCTAAGAGCACTTTTGATTCTGGAACTTGTGAAGGATATGTTTACACAGGAAGGGACTGCAAAAAGCAAAGGTGTCAATTTACAGCGCATTTTCAAAATTACAAAAAGTGGAAAATGTTACCTCACATTTGCTGAACACTTACTGTGCCCGCAAAGGTGGTTATTAGAAAGTACTAGTTCAGTGTGAAACCACAGAGTAAACTAGATGTAGTAACTTCTTCCTGCAGACAAGTCTTTAGTGATCAGTGAAATACTTGAAATGTCCTCTTTGTTTATACTGGCCATTGGCACGTGATTTATCGTTTCTAGAAATAAACAGAGAAAAATCAAACCTCAGTACTGTGGTGTTAGGCTCCGTAAAAATACTTCAAGTGTCTTTACGTCTGTTATGTTTTCTAGGAAGCTCAAGATCTTCTGTAACCACAGTATTATTGGGGAAAAAAGGATCGGAAAGGACCTTGAGAGGTCGGATTATCTGTTCTTCAAGGCAAAATCACCTCTAGCTGGCATAACCTATTCTCAAGAGGTGACAGGAACAGAGGTTCAGTGACTTCCACAGGCAAGCACACAGGCTGAGTGCTTACTTAGCTTGGTTGTAATTTAAGTGCATTACTTCCTCTTACAGTTTATTCCTCTACCCCTTGTAGTTGTACTTTTTTTTTTTTTTGTGACTTCTGAAACAGTTCCTCAAACTTTGAAACAACCACTTTTCAAAAATTACCTTGTTTCCTTGTAGACATCTCTCCTTGGACACGCTGTTTCCCCTCCTGTTTTCTCAGCCTTTCCTCTTACTTCATGTTTTCTGAATCTCATGGTCATGCTCATTCCTCCCCACCAGACTTGCTCCAAAACATCTTTCTTGAAGTCCACTAACCAGAACTGGCGTATTCCAGCTCAGGCTGCACCACCACCAGCTAAAGGAAGAGGATTATTTCCTATATTTACCAGATGACGTTGTTTTTATTTCCCAGAGTGATGTCTGACTGTTTTGTGGCAGGATGGCGTTGCTCAAGTTCTGATCTACTCCAGATCTTTCACACAGAATTGCTGCCAAGTCCCCGTTTGGTACCACTGCAATGGTTTGAGCACAAAACCTTCAGTTTGTCTTCATTCAATTGTGCATCTTTATTTCCACCCGCTCCATACTATTTTTTGCTGACATTTTATTTCATTTGCCAAGATCAGAGTATTGACAACACCTAACACCTTAGTGTTGCCTATGGAGTTCAGTAAGGGAGGTATCCATAGCACTGAAACTTGTGAAACTCCATCATACTTGTCAACCACTGAGAGTTAACTCTCATTATGGTTTTCCAATGAGTTGGCATTCGCCTCAATATAATTTTTTCATATTTCACCTAGGAGAATATCATGTGGGACAGTTCCCCCCCAAATTAATCATCACCTTCATTTCCTGCTTGCGCCTCAGCTTCATGCTATCATTCAGTCTAGGGTAGGAGCTGTCATATTACAGTCCTTGGGAGCTAAATTTCCTCAGCAGAAAATCTTGTGATGTGTCTAAGTCTCTGCTTCTGCGGTTTCTTCTTAAATAACTTGCCTTTCTGTAACCTAACTTTCTGTAACTCTGGTAAGGTATGTTGTCATACTGTACCAGACAATGAGCTTCATCAATTTGAAAGGCAGAGTTCAGAGCTGACTATTTTCAAAGATTCAGGTCTTTTTTTTTCCTGAGTTCAGACAAAGTTCATAGAAAACTTTCTGCAAATGATAGTTTCTCTTTCTCTCTTAATACCACGTCTACGTCAACTTAATGGATTAAAATTGTATCCTTTAATCTCATACTGGTTAATGTTTTCCTGCTTCTTTTGCTCTTTAAAATCCCTTATTGTGTGAGTGGTTGCATATTGCAAGACAAAGGCAATTAGCTAAAACCACTGTACGTTTGGGAACATATGATATAATTTCAATTTTAAGCATTAATATTTATCTGAAATAAGATATGGCATTAGAAGTAAAGTAAGAACAAATATGTGTACTTGTCATTGTCTCTACAGGGTTGCCCTCAGTTTCTGTAACTCCCATCATCCCGTCCCCTTCCTTCATTTTACTTTTCTGTTCCTGTGATTTTATTTTTTTCCTTACAGCATGTTTCATTCTGACACTTGTTTTTTTCATTTTCTTTTTTTTTCTTT
>VZTQ01008014.1:138464-197525 GCA_013400755.1 Pelecanoides urinatrix
TTTTTTCTTTCTGACTAATTCTTTGCCTATTACCTAGTACTTTATGTCTTAAGAATTCACAAATATGCTGTGGTTGCCTACCAATGGTAGGAAGTACTTCGAAGTGACCTACAGTGGCTGTTTGTAGCTGTCTGGGAAAAAAATGCCTGAAGAGTAGGTAGGAAAGTACCTCCAAACAGATGGTTTTCTGTGACTGAGTCATTAGCATGCTCCTTCACCACTGATGTTGCCTGACAAACTGCTAGAATCAGCATCTGTACTTTTTTGTATGGTACGGAAGAGCAAAGCCAGGAAAGGGTAAGATGGGAAGCACAGCTCCAGTGAGGTGGGAGTGGGCTGAGGTGGATGGGCTTGTCTGAGCCATCGACAGGTCCTGTCACTTTCAGAGCCATGATAGCATAGAAACAATAGTGGAATCTGGCTCTTCAGGAAAATACACATTTTTTTCTTCAGGTCAAAACTATAGTTACGTAATACTGAAAATTATGACCTCCTTTATCTTTGCACATGTGTGATATATGCAACCCCTTTATGGGGTTTATATGTTTTTTTCCTCTGTGCTGTTTTTCCTAGTGTGTTTTCTTTTTTTTTTCCTTATTTTTCTTTTTTTTTTTCTGTTTTGAACTGATGAAACAACTCTCTCTGGTAATTCTGAGTCAGTTAGGTCAGTCCTGGGCTTTTCTGTGCAGAGACTGCCAAATTTTTCTAAAATATGTGGTGGTTTAAGGATTTTGATGAATGTCTGAAAGGGACCAAGACTTGAGACCTCCAAATGTCTTTATTTTAAAGCCGTCATTTGGAAAGGATCCTTCCTGAGTCCCTAGGGAAAAAAGCCAATACTTTCATTTATATTTTTAGTCATCATTCTGTGCACCATCAGGGTTCCCCTCCCTTCTGAAAAGGCTACAGTTTTTGTTTTGCTGCTTTAACAAAAACGGGTTAAGTTGATTTAATGTTCTGTTTTGTGATGAAGTGTCTTACCTAGGTCATAGTTTAGCTGTTAACAAGATATTTATGAAGTGGTAAGAATTCTCTGCTCTGTGGTGAATTTAGTCTCTAGAGTGGGGCAAAATGCTATTTAACTAGCAAATAAAGTAGTTCAGTTTCAAATTATATGTCGAAGTTAAATGCAACAATTTTAATCTTTTAGTAACCCCCTAAAAAAGTAGAATATCTGGAACTGCTCAAAACTTATGTAATTTGACCTCTACTATAGGAAAAGCATTTCAATTAGATTAATATTGTAAGTAGCTCTCCAAGGAAGGAAAATTTTGGATTTAGAAACAGAGTTAAATTCATACTTTTATTCTACATGCAAACTGTAAAATATAGCTGAAGACTAAGCAGCTATTCCTGAGCTTTTATTTTTCAGTACTCAAGACTCATTTGACTGACTTATCAAATACTGTGCTAAATCCTTGTAAGTATTTGAAGCTGGCATTTGTGATATTCACTTGGGAGTGTGTTGTCTGTCATGTAACAACAGTGTTATCAGCAGACCTCATTTTTCCATAGTTTTTATTGGTGTTTAACATGATTACAGCCATAGTAGTTAAGACCCAAGCAGTAGAAGCCTTCATGTTCTACGTGTTCCCCAGACATGCAATGCAAATACAATTATTTTTCAAGGAATTCTATATGAACTACTGCTTCACCATCAAAAGTTTTGAAAACAGCATTGTTTGGGATTTCAGTTGCATCCATGAACCACTGGTGGTTTGTCACTGTGACTTTCACATGTACTAAAAAAATGGTATGTGAGCCCTTTCTCTCCCCAGCTGTGTATCGGCAGACTTTATCAGGCATGATCTGTGATGTATTGAATTTTGCCATAAAAAATAGACTAACACTTACATGATAAGTAGGTAGTTAGTGAACTACATCACTAATTCATTGGCCATGTTTAATTAGCTCTAAAGTCCCAGCTCAATTTCGCAGAAATAATTTTTACTGGATTCCCAGAGGCTTCATTTTACTTGAACTTCAGTTAACTGAACGTCCATTTCTGTGGAGTCCCTGTTTCTGTCTTGGTCTGGGCAGGGAGACCTTTGTGTAGTGTATAATAGTTGTTTTGGTCTCCATTCTTATTTTATATTTTCATTCATATGATTATAGTTCTGACTGAAAAGAAATCTTCAGGAAGATTTGTTTTCCTGACTCTATGTGTGGTTTTGCATTCAGATAGTTTCTAGTTCACTGTATGGTTTTATTGATCTGGCAAACAATACGAGTGAACTCTAACTATCTAAAGCCAAGCTTGCCTCTTTCTCTACGAGACTGGACCATGAAGGAGGTATGTGAACCATGAGTTGTTCAGAACTAAGACCCTACAAAACTATTTTTGTAAAAATGTGTAGACTGTTCTGCCATTTCCCCCCCAGCAGCCATCTGCTGAGATGAACTTTAAAATACCTGGTATCATAAATGTGTTTTGCATTTTATTTTGCTTGTAAACCAGTTATCTTACATGATTAACACTCTCCTAAATATATCTCTCATAATTAGTGCCACAAATAAAACAGTTTTGCTAGTGGTTTGCAAAGTGCACACACACCTACAGATTGTATGACAAATCAGAGGCCTCTTGTGTGTCTAGCAATTAATATAGCAATGCTGTGTAAGACTGGAATAGGTGGGAACAGACATTCATCTGTCTCTCATGTGATGACATTCTGAATCGCATAAGGAGCAGTGCTGTTCTGGAGGCAGTATCTACCTCTTATATATGACAGACAGTGAAAGTCTATTAATTAAGTTAGCATTTATACCTCTTTGAGGGTAATAATGAGTTTTTAACTGTAAGAAACCAGATTCTCTCAGTGAACATATAGTATTTTTTTTTACCTGAACAGAAGATGTATAAAAAATAGAATTCAGACCTACATGATTATAGTATAACCTTATAAAATAGGAACTGAAAGGCATTTCACTTGCCAGATATAAATTTCTGTGTTACTTCTGCAACCATTAGTGTTTAAAATCTAAAACAGAGCAGGGAGTTGCAATTCACTGACACAGTTGTAGGTGTTAGTGATATCTTGTTCTGTGGACTCAGTAATACCTCCTGAAACTCCTGTTGCAAAGTGGAAGAACTTTATAAATGTGAATTAATTTTCAAATTGCACGAGAAAGTGAGATGGTCTTATTTATCCTATAAATGAGGAGACTGAGGCAGAAGAAAGGTATGTGAAATGTGCTGAGAGCAGAAAGGTTTTAGTGTGAGCAAGAGTTTCTGTATGATGTGTCCATGAACATGTGGCACCAGGCATGATTGTGCATATACATAAAATGATTAATGGAGAACTTGGTAAAATTCTAAGGAAAAAATAACAGCTCAAAATGCTAAAATAAAAACCTTATGTCAGAAATTCCTATTGTTGATTTGAAGTAAAGCCACTAGTTTGCTTACATTTTTATCCAAGGAAATACGAAATTTAAGCTCTTCTTACTGCATTTAAATATCTTGGCATATATGTACCCTACTGCATTTAAGTAGCTTTGGCCTACTGCTGTGGTTCATTCTTAATGTTTACTGGTTAAAAAAAGGGGACAGACAATACAGCATAAATGGCAAAAATTTACAGGATTTCTAGAGCAGTGTCATGAACAAGTTAATGCCAACCAGAATTGTAGAGACACATAAAAGTCTGTTTACAGGTTAAAACAGAAAGCATAAGAGAAAAATAGGCATGTCGTAACTGGAAGGAAACTTAACACTTGTTCTAAAATGGCTAAGTCTAAGATCTTCTCTTGTTAAAATGGATTTATTAGAAAATAGGAAAATGTGCATGTACAGTTGGAGAATAATTGAATCATGGAACCATTGTAACTTTCAGTTGTAGTATATGCTTGGAGAAAATGAGTATTTTTCAAATGGATATACCTAGTGATTAGAAAGCTCCTGAGATAGTTGTTTAAAATAATTTGGGGAACAGGAAAAAGCAAATTTGGCAAGGCCTTTTTTCTTTCTGAAAGGCAATTCCACTTCCACCCTCACAAAGATGAAGTTGCAGTACTTAACCTACTTGATTCCCATTGGTCATTATTTCCATATGCCTTCATTCACTCAGTAAATAGCAAGCTTTTAAAATCCTTCTGTGAAGGACAGACTTTCAGGCTTGGGAAGAAGTTGAAATTTTTATGGGTATAGGAGGTCTTAAAGAGGAGACTGAGTGGTGGAGAGCTTTGTTGGGACCAGAAAGCTAAAATGTCATGCAGGCACTCATCCTGCTGCTCATGAAAGGAAGCAGCACCTGCACCAGGAGTTCAGGGAAGTAGCTTTCACAGATGTGTAGGATGGCTGTGAAGATAGTGGCTTGCTCGAAGACAGAGCTTGCTCACAATAAGTGCATGTAATTTTTTTTTAATTTACAGGAGGAAGTGCATACCAAGCAACATGCACATGTTTAAAAGAAGTGGCAGGACAGTTACTTTTCTCCAAGTGGCATTTTGCATACTGTTGACTACAGAAGGAGTGCCATACACTACCAGGGCATCTTGTCTGCAATTCTTTTTTTCCTCTTATCCTTTATTCTGTTTATATGATTGCAGAACATAAAGGCTGATACTGGCTACAGGGCAATACTACCAAAAGTGTAATGCCTGTCTTCAGCTGTTGTAAGTTGGCTTGATTCTATTACAGTCAATGAAGTCACATTGAGGATGTCAATAAACATTCAAACAAAGACTAAATTTAGGGTCTCTTAGACTTGACAGATGATGTTTCTAGTTCCTGAAGACGTTTTAGATTAGAAAGTCTGTGTTCAAGCCAACTGGCCTCCCCTTGAAGCAATATAGATGTTGTAAATAACAACATTCCTCTGGCCATGGATCAAGATACAGGAACTGATTTAATCTTGGACTTTTGTATGTGTCATGGTTTAATCCCAACTGGCAACTAAGCCCCACACAGCCGCTCACTCACTTCCCCCCGGTGGGATGGGGGAGAGAATCAGAAGGGTAAAAGTGAGAAAACTCATGGGCTGAGATAAAGGCAGTTTAATAGGTAAAGCAAAAGCTGTGCGCAGGAGCAAAGCAAAACAAGGGATCCATTCACTACTTCCCATCGGCAGGCAGGTGTTCAGCCACCTCCAGGAAAGCCGGGCTCCATCATGGGTAACGGTTACTTGGGAAGACAAACGCCATCACTCCGAACGTGACCCCCTTCCTTCTTCTTCCCCCAGCTTTATATGCTGAGCATGATGTCATATGGTATGGAATAGCCCTTTGGTCAGTTGGGGTCAGCTGTCCCAGCTGTGTCCCCTCCCAGCTTCTTGCGCACCCCCAGCCTCCTCGCTGGTGGGGTGGGGGGAGGAGCAGAAAAGGCCTTGACTCTGTGTAAGCACTGCTCAGCAGTAACGAAAACATCCCTGTGTTATCAACACTGTTTTCAGCACAAATCTAAAACATAGCCCCATGCTAGCTTCTGTGAAGAAAATTATCTCTATCTCAGCCAAAATCAGAACAGTATGTCTTTGCAATTGCTTATTATTGGATTTCAAAATACCTGTTTTTTGTCTTTCTATTAGCATTTAGTTAAGAGATGCCTGAATGCTGTTTGGATTACTTGATTACAGTTTATAACCATTCATTATTTGCTTTGTTTTTTTCCTAAGTGTAAATCAGAAAGGTGGGGTATTTTAGATTGCCAACAGGACAGAGATTCTTTTTGATGCTAAAGGCAAATTGATTAAAATGAAAGATAATTTAAAAATTTGGCTTTATGCCTCTAATTTGTGCTATCCTGGTAGATATGCTAATGACTTTGTAGATTTTCACACGTGTAGAACAAAGTGCTGGCTGCTTTGAAGTTTGATCGTTTTCATTTGCCTAAATGGCTATTTTTCTGGTTTAGTAGTGCATTGTCCTGTACTTCTTGCTCTCAGGTTCACTCATCAGTGTGAGGCTTGTGGAGACAGAATGTAAAGCTAGATCTTGGTTTTGCTTTTTATCTTACTGGAGCAAGCATCACAGGAAATTTCTGTCTTGAGTCTGCTTTAATTTACAGCAGTTTGCTTATGTTCAGGTTTATCTCTGTGTTTTTACTGAGGGAAGTCTTTCTGAGAGCGCTGGACTACTCAAATGCAGAGCCTGGCCAATGGCCACATGTGGGTGGTTCTTGACGGGCTGGATTTACAGCAGTGGTCAACCTGAAGAGGCAGATGTTCAGCTGCGAGATGAACTGATGACCAAATCTAATAGTGAAAGGAATGACAAAAAGTTAAAACAATAGGGCATTAGTTAGGCTAGACACTGAACAGACAAATGAAGTGGGAATATGTGCAATCTGGGATAATTAGGGTTGGAAGGGACCTCAGTTCCTCATGGGGTCCAGGCCCCGCTCAGAGCAGGGCTAACAATATTAAATGTTAAATATTCTTTCGAGTTTTATTTCAGAGATACCCTTTTCTAGACAACTTTTCTTACCAAGTACCCATTCACAGTTATGACTGACAGCAGAAGTAACTTCTCATTTCTGGAGGCTTAAAGAAAGCTTGAATTCTAAGACAGTCTCTTAACCTTGCCTTTTCCCACAGCTTCTTGGGTTGTTAGAAGAAAATAACTGAAATACTGAAAATATTCATTGTTTCTCACCCGTCTTGTTTTTAGGGCCCTGGGATATTACAGCTTTCCTCTCAGCCTGGGAGATCTTCCCCAATGACTACTCTGCCTTTTAAGTTTAACACCCAAAGAAAAAACAGATTTCACTAAAGCATTGTTCATTTCTTTCGGCACTTCTGCCTTACAGTGTCTTTAATCTTTCCTTTTTCCTGACCTTTCAAGAATCGTGATTCTGAGTTCAAAAAAGCATGAGTCAAACTTCTGACTGTAATGCTTGATTTCATGTGGACTGACTTGACAGCCTGAGGTTGTCATCAACACTTTAATTTCTCTCTATGCATAATAGGAGCGATACTCTCAGTCAGTGGGGAGTTGAGCATCCTCATTGTTTAATGCTCTGAAGATGAGGTTATATAGCTGTAATTACTGATAATACCTGACCTAAGTCTTTTCCCTTTAACAAATGTATCTGTTTGTGATTTCTTTCATTTGCATTGTATACTTTAACTACATCTCAGAAAGAGTTGTTAAAGTGTTGTCTAGCTACAAGAACTCTTGTTCTGTTTAAACCACTTTTCTTCCTAATTGCCCTGGACCTGCAGGATCTGAGCTGCCATTACATTTGCCTAACATAATTCAGGCGAATGTCCTCCTAGCCCATCTGTTTCTTTGAAAGGCTGACAAATTTGGTAATGATTTCAGGTGTATTACTCTAATCCTCAACCTTTCATAAGAGGTTTTCTCTCCCCTTTTTTTATTATCAGCAGACAGTGTTTAAAGTTGTGCAGTTCAGAGGGTAAAACAAAAGGGAAAACTAGTTCTTTGCATTTCAGCAAATATGAGCTGTTGTAATTCATGTTGCATTTTGCAAATTTGGGAAACATTTACGCCTGTGTGCTGTGCAGTTTGGCCACAGTTTTCTAACTTGGATGTTTAAAATTGCTTGTTAAATTTAAGTGACTCCATTTTCAGAATTACAGAGTATCTGCAGCTGTCAGTGGAAAAAGCATATGCTTTTGAAATTTTTAAGTATTCTTTATAACTTTTTCTCTCATCATGACACATCATATACAAGAAGAATATTTTTGGTAGAGGAGTCTACTCTGCATAGAAGTCAGCATTCATATTCTTCTATCAGAAAGATGGCTCAGTTCCAATATGCTGTTGTAACTGTGGCAAGCATATAAATTAAACGCTAAATAAATTATCTTCTTTTTTTTTTTTCTGGGATGTTTACAGTGTCACTCTTTTGATATTGATTTTGCAGCTAGTTTTAGGCCCAGGATTTTAGCCCTGAATATTCATACTCACTTGGAAGCCTGTCTTGCTGATTCTTGGCCAGTTAAGAGTTCCAAATGGATGCAATTTAATAACCCTTGTGCTGTTTTGATTTGCCTCCCACACCATCTGGTCTACATCTCTCTCCTGCTCTTTTTTTCCTTTCTTAAAGGGCAGTATTTTTTCAATAATTTAAACTTTCAAGCATGTCATCTGAAAATGTAGCTTGCTCTGAAATTTCCCTGTGCAATGTGTCTTTCGAGAAAGAAGGCTTTCTGTATACAGAGGAAAAAGAACATGAACAGGAACCTGTGGACAGGTTGGAATGGCAGGAATGTGGTGCACAGTAAAGATGTCTGTTTCTTCACACTGAAATATTATTTAAGCACATTTCAAAAGTAAAACTATTTCATGGCACTGAGGTCTCCTGGATGGCTCTCTCCACTTCTCTGCTGTCCTCTGCAACACATTCAATTATTGGAGAGTGGCAAGAGATGTTTTAGAAATCCAGCTCAGCCTTCGCTGAGATGGAGGCTAAGTGCTCTGATGAAGCTTGTGGTCTGTTAACTGGCCTTAATTATACTTGATTTAGCGATGATAACCTAGAGTGATGCTGCTTGAGTTTAGCTCTGTTTGTCATGACGTTTGGAAAATACTGTGTGAAAAGTTTGTTCATGTGGTGTGAAGGCGCAAATTCTTGACAACGTTGTTTCTGGAGTATTGTTTGCCTGCATAACCTGGATACTTGTCCTTTAGTCTTTCTGTATGTTTTAAATACTTTGCTTTAGCTGGCGTTCAGGTTATTTCTGATTTATGCCTGGATTTTGCTGGACTAATGTCTGTGTGATGTATACCGGAAAGGTTGAAGAGGTAAGTTGTGAGATGATTTTGTTCTGCCCCATGCTGTGGGTGTTACCCAGGAGTAGCTGCTGGGGAAGCAGGAGGTGAATTGCATGTAGGGTGGTCGTGGGTGGCCCTGCGCCGACACCAGCCAGCTGCCGTGCGAAGAGAGAAAGGAGAGCTGGAGGTGTCTGTCCCAGTTTTGGCTGTGGTTGGCTTGCTGTCCTCACAGCAATTCCTCAACACCTTCAGTCCAAATTGGACCCCGCCTGGAAAAGGCCATGGTGGTGTCTGGCCCCTGTGTGGTGCGGGTGTGGGTGCGGGTGGTGCGCAGGGCCCCGCAGCTGACCAGGCCTGCTTGGTCCCCGCCTGCGCGGGCGGCTCACCCCCCTGGCAGGGGAAGGGAGCCCTGGGGGTCCGGGTGGCCTGTGAGGCAGTGGCTCCTGCCGCCTCAAGGACTTCGCCAACCTATTGGCCTGGTCGTCCTAATGGATGCCTTTGGGGCACCCCCTTACCTCCTTTTCAGGTCCCTGTTTCAACACTGTGACACAAACTCCTGCTTTGTACTTGCAAGCCTCTCCTCTCAATGGAGGAGCTGGCTGTCTTGCAGCAAGACGCCCCCCCCACCCCCTCCTCGCATATGCCAATATTCATGAGCGGAGTTGTCAAGCGTGGCTTAATATTTTTTTCCCTGACAACAATTCTTGGTGCTGTGTGTGTTTTAGATTTAGATAGGAAGATGTATTTCCTTGCCCCTCTGCTGTCCCTGTGACGACAGATAAGTGATCCTAAGGCAGAAAGTCGATGTGTATGTACAGTCTTCATTTTGTCTAGCAGAATTGGTCAGTCTGGTGACATTTTGATGTAGTCCTGTCTGCTCTCCCCTCCTCCCCCTCCTCCAGTAGCCTGGTTTCCCTCATCAAAAGTCAACTTCTAAGTTTGCCAGACTAGTGCTCCTGTCTCCTCAATCAGCTTGTGCAAGGTAAAGGCTTGACTTCCAGTTCTGCTGCAGTGCAGTTAGTTTATCCCAAAACACAGATCTATAGATGCCAAAAACTGCACCTGAGCATGTGACATTCTTGTAAATTTCAGTGGGACTTAGTACAAATTATTTTGCCATTTGAATAAGTAAGTATTTTATTTTACTTTTGGTGTTAAGTCATGAGGTTTTGGCATGTTAGTAATATCAAAAAGAATTAACCATGCATGCTTTCACGTAAATCTATCCTATAATTTTCTGAATTCCATTTTATGTGCAGTCTCTAGTAGCTACCATGCTGTTATCCAAAAGCAAAAAAAAAAAAAACCCAAACCAAAAAAAAACAACAAAAACAAATAAAACCCTTACATAGCTAATGGAATTTTTAAAATGCTCTTTGTACTACACATTATTTCCTACCATTTTCTGCTGTACCGAGGGTGATAATTTCAGCTTAGTTGGGAAAAAATTCCTAATAAATCTTTCCAAAAAGAGGTTTTCAGGTTGATTTGTCCTGATGGATTTCAACAACCAGTCCTGCTTTAAGAATAGGAGTGAGGTTTTTTGTTTTTGTTTTGTTTAATTTTGAAAAGTGAGTTAAGAACTTGCTCTTTTCTCTCTTTTTTCTTCTGGTGATTTTTATACTTCTGCTTTTCAGAACAGTGGTTTGATTGACTTTTATTCCGTATATGTGACCTCTGTAGAGAATCTAAGAGATTCTTTTCCCCCAGTTATATTAGTGTTTTGTTTCTCTCAAGTGTCTAGTAAATGTTTAACTTGAAGTGTACTGGCACAGTGTGCCTCTGTAAAATGGCATCTGAGAGTCTCTGTTCCAGAAGGCTTTGTAGCCTCACCTTAAGTTAAATTTGACATCCCAGTTTCTGTAAGTAAAAAGGGACCATAGCCTAGTTACGGTTATCTGAATTTTCAGCAGTGTCAATTACTTTGATGCCTTTTTCTTTTGCATTGATGTCTTCGATGACGACCTGTTGTACATTGCACAGATGCATTTCAGGACGTGTCTGCTCCTTCTGGTCTCCTCACCCTCTCCCAGGGTGTTTTGATTCCAGGGTCAGACAAGGTATGCACTGGTCCTACGTACTTTGTTTCCTTTTGGAAAGATACTTAGGCTCTCAGGCAGGGAAGAAATGAGGATGTACATCAAGTTCTGTGCTCTGGAGAGTCAGGGTGCTTACAGCCACAAGGTGTTCTGCAGAGCATTCATTCCCCAGGATGCAGAGAGGAGATCACATCTCCCTCCTGTGCATCAGCTTTCTCACAGGGGTTGGAGCATTTACGTTGCCACTGGGAGCCACATACACATTTAAGGATCTGGCTAAAATAAAGGACTGGTTAAAATAAAGGCATATAGGATGTCTGTGTTTGACTATGTTTATCTATGTTTGACTGTGTGGCACTATGTTTATCATGATATTTGTGGATTTGCTCTTGTAACAGTGGGCCATCTTCAAGGCTGGGAAGGAAAGGGAAGTGAGCAAAGGAATTGTTGACATTGAAACCTGATTTAGAAACAGCTTTTTTTCTTGTTCCATGAAAGTCTATTAGAAAAAACTTTTTTGACCATTTATTAATGCTCCATTTTCCACCACCTTCCGCTATCCCAATTATTATGAAGCCATTAACACTTAAAAGATATTTAGCAACAGAGTTACTGTGAGGTTTTTATCACCTTGATAGTCAGGTTGGTCCATTCCTAATGAACTCCCAGTTGCAATTTATAATTTCAGTGAAGTACATTACATAACAATGTTACCCACCACCTTAAAGTGGAGCGTTTTGAAGAGAAGACTCATTTTGTGAATTCTGAAGAAATTAGTTTGCTGGGAAATGCAGTGCTCTGCAAAAAATAAAAGTATGTCCCTGACATTTTTCTGTGGTGAGGCACTGATTCTGCTCTCCAGAGACTATCAGGCCCTGTTCTTAGTAGTGCAGGAGATGGAAGAGTATCCTTCTCTCTTGTTTGACAGGCCATCATTTAAAACTGGGATTTTTGCCAACTATTGACCTAGTGTATCCAGTTTCTAATTTGGGGGAAATGTTATTGAGAAGGTGGTGGCCTGACAACTCTGGCATTTCCTGGGGTTCTCAGATTGCTGTGACACCATCTGATTGGTTTTTCAGGCTGAGTTTTACTTGGATTGAACGAGTTGTGTTGCTTGCTCTGCTGAGTGATCTGGAGACTGATTTTTTTTTTTTTTTTTTTTTAAATTGTTACTGATCAGTTATTAGTTTTGTTGAACTTTTGGGAACATTGGAGTGTTTAGGTGTAGATGTGACAGTTCAGTATCTTATCTTCTAAAGAAAGCCTCAGAGGAAAACATTTAGCTCTGCTTACCTTCTGGGAGCTCAGCTACCAGAAGTTTATCAGACTTTCCTTTTACTGTTTCCATGAATATTATTTTGGTTTGAGTAGTACATATACTTTTGAAGATGATTCCTCCATCATCTCTTGGTTAGAGTGTTGTTGGTGTGGTAAATGAGGCAGCGCATGTGCTGATACGGTCATGAACGAATGAAATGGGTTAGTGTTTCTCCAAAATTAGGTCTAAGTGAAGCCAGCTTTTTTCCTGAGGATCACTTGGAAATAGAAAAAGAGCGTGTAGGCAGCTATTTGTCAAGTAAACTTAATGCATGGATGTGTCATGGGACTCTTTTGGGATCTTCTGAAGGTCTACCTAAACCCTCAGATGATAAGCATCACCTTGCTTTCAAAACCTTCGGACTTGAAGCTGAGCACCTCACAGGTTGCCCCTGCAGTTGTGTATTGTGATGCAGTTGTGTACTGTGTTATGTACTGCAAGTCTGAGTATCTGACCACAGTGTCTGTGTCCAACTAGGAGGGAAATCTCTCCCAAAGGGGGTGTGTGGCCCAAAGCCATGTGAGGATTTCCTGTGTTACTAGATGACTCTAAAGTTGATGATAACACGTGGCCCATGCGAGCTGTTTGAAAGGCATATTCGGCCTTCACCATTGTGCGACAAAAGTATAAATAGACTTAGGGTCAAAACATAGACAAGTTGACTCGTTTGTTGCGACAAATGTGTGTATATTTGTGTAAGTGATGGACTATTGACAGTTTCTGAGCTTGCTAGCTGTTTCCATTTTCAAACAGAGCCCAATACATTTTGCTGACATTTTAATGATAAATTTGACACTTCATATTCCAAAATGTTTCTTTAAAAAAAAAACAGTCCCCACAGTGTTACTTGGCAGTGTTTGAAAATAATACTGCAATATGAATGTATTTTCCCTCTTAACAGAAAAGGAAGTCTTGAACTGTGCAAAATCTCTGTGGTAGTCATTGTACCATTCCATCTAGAATAACTAGTGTTGTCATTAATTTATCAGGTGCATACTCATTTAAGCACCGTATGAGCTTATTTCAGTCTTCTTTTTATTTCTGTTGTGTGTGGTGGCTACAAAACAAGGAGAAAGCTTGCTGTCAAAATAAGGAAGCAAACTTTTATTTTCAAGAGATGTTTGGAGTCGGTGATGATTCACGCTGACTGCTAGAGGCCAGGCTCTCCTCTTGGGATTTAAGTGTGTTACAGGGAAGACCTACTTAAGTACATAACCTGCTTATTACATTACTGACCATAATACAAAAGGTGTTCAACAAAACAGCAAAACTTTTTTTTAGCTTAATGTAGGTAGCTTTTTTGTGGTTTTATCCATGATAACAATCTACTATATTGTAAACTCAAGTTTCTTTTATATTTTTACATTTTGATGCATTAAAAGTTTTCTTCTGCTGCTTTGGGAGTGTTTTAATCAGAATTTTTAGTGAGTTTCATGTAGTCCGGAGCAAATATAATGGAGCTTTTATTCTTGCCTTTATTGACATTTGCTTTCACATAAACCCTGTAGCAAAAGTTACCATAAATTGGCACAAGAATTATACATCTAAGTCCTTTGACTGGTCCTAGTGATTAAGGTCAAACATCAGGCTTGGAATTTTGATAATTTACGTGAATAAGAGCCATAAGGTTTATCTGTAACCTGAGTGAAAAAATGTTATCTCTGACAACAAAGCAAACAAAGTATTAAAGATTTTCCTAAACAAAAGAATTGAAGTGTGCCTTGATTTGTTTATGTAATTGAATGAAAAAAAAAAAAAGAATCCCTTTTTTCTTAGGTTCCTAAGTATTTACAGTTGTTTAACAATATTGATGATAAGATTGTTTTTACTGACTTCTCAAGGCAAAAAGCACTTACCATTCTTTTCATTTTCTTAACAAGAATCCATAATATGTCAGTTACTGGTGGAAAGGCTGCGATCAAAAGAGATTTTCATTAGGCAGCATTCTAAAGTTTCGCTTGACAAATATCGAAGTTACTTTATCTTGGAAAATGTTACAAGTAATGCTGCCCTTGTAAAGAATGGTGAGCTCTATCTTCTATTCTTGTGCAAATCTTACTTGGTTAAAAAAACCAGGCCCGAGGTGATGAATGTGTCCTAGTCCAACCAGGCTGTCTGACATGATGACTCAACATCGCTGTGCTTGTTCAGCTAGCTACTGTGTCTAATGTGCAAACGAAGTAAGAGCTTTACAAGAGGTGTATGGCTGCCAGCCTGTCTCAGGAGAATGAAGTCCTATGGAAAGGATACGTGCAGCTCAAAAGTAGCAGTTCCTCGCTTCAGTCCCTGTTGCCTGGAGGGCGTTTCTGTGTCAGCTGTCAACAGCTTGTGGTGTCAGTTTTACCTGTCTCTTTGTTGCATTATTCACAAAATAATGCATGCTCATTCCTGTGGCTAATGCACATTATCTTTTGCTGCGGTAACAACATACAGCCTTAAGCGTGTTAGCCACATGCTTTAAGGACTCAAGACTCTGGAGCCTTGGAAAAAGGGCTTAGTTTTCTCTTGTGATTCACATATTTTTTGTTGGAAAAACACAGCTCAAAATACAGTTGTATAAGAGACATCTAATTTATTGTTTCCTACAAGAATTTGTAGGAATTATAAAAGTTCTTCCGCCAGCTCTGCGCATCACAGGAGGGAAGTGTTGTACAAGCATGAGTAGATGCTTCAATTCCACTCTTTTTGTAAACACAAAACTACTTCATGAGCATCACTTCCCAGGTGGATTAAGACCTTATGAATATTTCAAATATATAATAAAATATATAATAAATATATATATTTAATTATTGTTATGCAGAAATGGAATTATGGATTCAATGTTTGTAAAAATCAGAACTCCTGTGTAAATTTGATGCCCAGTATAACCATAAAGACATTCTGGTGTAGAAAAGAAGAGATTAATAACACATTCTGTATTCACGTCTGGGAGCATCCATTGCATTTTACAATGCTCTGTAAAAATGCTTCAGTCCCAAGCAACTCTGCACTGGTTCTTTTCTTCTTGACCTGGCAGCATGTGACCTGCTGAAGGTATGGGTTGTTTATGTGCTCCAAATTGGAGCGCTTTTGTGGAATAATGCCCAGGATCATGTCACATTCTGTTCCTGTATAAGTTCATAAAGAAGTCATAAGCCTAATTGCTTTGTGGTTGGGGTTGTTTTGTTTTGTTTTGTTTTGTTTTGTTTTGTTTTGTTTTGTTTTGTTTTGTTTTGTTTTGTTTTGTTTTTCCCCTGCTGCTCCTGCCACCAAGGCAGTTGTCTCAGGTTGTTCTGATTTTGATCAGATATTTTCAAAATCTCTTCCTTCAAGTCTTCCTCTGATTCTTCTACCTACCATGATGTATGTTTACCAACATGGCTGTGTCTAAATTGAGTATGAAATGACACAATATGATTAAATTAGAACTAGTGGATGCAGAACAGCTTTCCAGAAGGAGAGGAGATGGCTGAAGGAGACATTTCTGTTACTTATGAGAACTCTGTATACAAAACAGATGTATAGTCAATATTCTCCTCAAGAAAAGAGAGCTGTAACATGAAGTTAAAGTTTCATCTTTAGGGTTTCAGCATGGGGGATGAAAAACAGAGCCCCAAAATTGCACATAATTTAGCATGTTGCTAGGGCTACTGGCACTTCATCTAAAGTAAGAGGCAGAGTGACTCTTTTTAATGGATTTTGGATCAAACCCATCGGCTTAGGAAAGCTATACATAGTTTGAAGTATTTCTGTTCTCTGAAATGGGGATATTTTTTTTTGGGGGGGGTTGCAGAAGGCTTGCTTTCTGAAAGGATGTGCCTATGCACCTTATTATTAGCATTATTAGAAAACTATATGTGTATCTTTTGCTTTGCAAGTGGTGTGGTACTGGAAAATTATCTCTGTTCTCTACCATCATACTGGTGGTGTTGGGCTGAGTTCCCAAATGGTGGTAGTTGTAGCAGAAGTAATATTTAGACTTGATGTTTTACCTATTTATTTTGTAATAATTTTTGTTAAATACCACATAAGAGTTGATGAACCTGAAGAATCACTGATCCTGGAACATACTCTCAAATTTAGGTCTTTTAAAAAACAACAAAGATTTCAATAGCAGGTTATGGCAATTGATTAGGCAGACTAAAGTTTAGTTTTGCAGCTGGTTTGGCCAAAATTCAGACTGAATGAGAGCAATATTTGTGAACTGCAACCAGAATTCTGTTTGTGCATCAATTATTCAACCTCTAATTTAACCCTTACAGAAGCCTTGAGTTTCGCTTTGTAGTGGAAGGTATGTTTTGAAATGAAGTATGTTACCCAAAGGAAAAGAGAGGTTATGGAGAGAAATGATGTGTAGTAGAGCACGACTGTGTTTGCTGGGGCTGGGCCAAGGAAAAAGTAGATGCATGTCAGGACTGATTAAAGAATTCCATACTGTAAGAGTACAGTGTTTTAGGATGATAATGGAAGGATGGGAAAATCGTGAAAAGAATGCAGGTTTGGACAGAGAATTGTTTTGTTTTAATCAATTCTAAGTCTAAAGAAATAGAATTGCAGAAGGATTAAAATAACATTTTTAAAAAAAAGAGATACACTTTCAAGCTAGTATAATTTAAACTCAAACTGTCTTAAAATAATATGGTGTAGTATTTCTTTGCCTCTTACATGAAAATAACATGGTAGTGGAGATGATGGGGATGGGTGGGGGAAATCTGGGGACCATCTGAAAGTATGTGTTACATTTTTTGTAATTATACGTTCTCAGTAATAATCACAGACTTTAATATTGCTGTATGTAAAATGAAAGCAGCTGTCAGAAATAAATCTCTCTTTAAAAGGAGTCATGAGTAGCATTATTCAAAACATACTTTTCCTAGGAAAATTAGGAGAACTAGCACTGACTTGTGATTACAATAGAGGTGTTACCTCTAATTTGACATCTGCATTCAATTCCTTAACCATCCTTGAGATTTGTTTCCAGAAAATTTGTCGTCCTTTTAATATTTGTTCCTTAAATACAGGTAACTTAACAAAAAAAACAAAACCCAAAACCAAACACAAACCAACAAACTAAACCACAAAAATCCCACAAAAAGTTAAAGCATTTTTATTCACTACAAAAAAGGCTACATTTGGTGGCAGTCATTCAGAAGTGTTGCAGCAAAACTCTGTCTTAAGTCCAGAATCAGATCTTTAAGTCTCTACAGGTCTTTTTTTGCCAAATAGCGAAGCATAGTTAAAAGTCCTAGCAAAAGCATGTATTTCTGAGCAAGTAAGAATACTATGGAAAACAGGAAAAAAAAATCACTATCTTTTAAATGCATTTTGAATGTTATCTTGGTGGCTAGGATAACCAATGTACTTAGCTCTGTCAAGTTTGTCATATGTTCATGTCAGCCCATGTCATTTTTCCTTTTATTCTGCTGTACTTTGAAGACTGTTTGCTCTGTGTCTGTGCCTCTGTAGCAGAGCAGCTTCTTGCATTCACTCATTTGCTGTGTACTGGTTTTTCCTTCCAGAAGTTGCTCAGTGAATCCAAGATCCGAATGCAACTTTCTGCTCACAATCACTTGGAAATAGAAGTTTTCCAAATACAACCAATTTATGTTGCTTCTCTCTGGAAGTTTGCAGGTTTCAGAAAGAAATAGTGTTGGTAAAGCAAGGGATAAGACAGGACTTCACTTTCCTAGCTGTGTAAGTGCACGTTTATTCACTTTATGAGGGAGGGAGTCTCTGGCATGTCGCAAGATCACAGTGTCAATCATTTTGAGCTCTGCACCTATGTTGCCACGTTGAGAGAAGATGCTCAGTTTCAGAAGCTGTTGCTGACAGCTGTGCACCAGGCACAGTTACTGCTTGCTGGTGCTGTGTGGCCAAAAGCTTTTGTTCTCTTTTCATGTATAGTCATTACGGCATTTCCAAGAATGGCAACTGGTGTTGGAGGAGAACTGCTAACACTTTCTCCCTGCAAATACCTTGTAGGCTCCTCAGATGTCTTTTTCAGGCTGTCAAGCGATGCCACTGTCATACAGAGTTTTCAGTTGTTCTCTGAGTCACTTATTTAACGGACCAAAGGAACAAGGCAGACTGATGCACTGCGGTTGTTGCTACAGTTCATGGCGGGAAGTGAGTTACAGGACCAGCCAAAAAGTACAGCGTGTGAGTTTGCTGTATGCTGGATGCTGGACCTGGAGGAGGCCCGCTCGGGGCTCTGCTCCTGCTCAGGTCAAGGGCAGAGCTCCCCGTTGGCTCCACTGAGGACTGGGTCAGGTCCGCGTTTGCAGGGAGGGTTCAAAATCTCCCTCTGTCTGAAGCCTGCAGAAAGCTGTAATCAAAGGAGTTTTCTTCAAAACCTGTTTTACTCCAAATATTAGAGGGAGGAAAGTGGTGGGAAGCCAAACAATTCCAGGAATATTTGCGCTTTATTTCAATAACAACCTTTTATGTAAAATTAAAAGCAAGTCTGCAGGGGCTGCAACGCTGTTAGCATTATTTCTTAGACCCGCTTGAATGTCATAGTCCATATTTCTTCAATAAACAATTTCACATCTCATTTTTAAATTTTGTCTACTTTTGTGATTTTGGAAGCCTTCAATGGACTTTCCATCATACGCTTACATCCTGCGTTCTGCTTTGAAATGTTCCTTTGGCAGGATTTAAAATACAACAGGAAATGGAGTTAGAAGGTACGTTCCTGGAAAACTCAGTTTCAGCTTGCAGGCTATTTCAGAAAATTAACTGGGCCTGGAAAAATGGATTTATAAACCACCTGCAGCTTGCATGCAATTACCAATATCAAATGAAAAGTCAACAACTCCGTATTCTTGGGATATAGGAGTTGAAGTCTGATATGAAGACTTGATAGTATACAAGTGTTTGTAATGTTGTATCTTTGTTTTAAATGCTGTCTGAGGTGGAGGTAAAAATGTACTTATGATCTTCATGTGTACAATATTTTTAAAAGATGTTGAAAACATTTCTTTAAACTGAGAGCCTATGAACTCACAAAAATCATGGTGTAAAGGTCATGATATATAAAGATCTTTTCTAAAATAAAACTACCGACCTGATTTTGAACACATTTTAGGAAAACAGTGTATGTTGGTTTTTTCATACAGTCTTTGCTTGCACAGGAATTTTATTTTCAGTGGTGTGAGACTAGTGAGATACGTTGGTTTTAAGTACTTGACAAAAATTGCCTATTTTCACAAAGTTCTAAGTTCTTTTTTTTTGAAGTAGAAATTCTGTCATTGTAAAAGCTTCAATAAGATTTTGCAAGAGAGATTATTTGCAGTTTTGGAATATGTTTACTTTCCTTCATTTTGCAGATTCTAATTTTCAAAATATCAGACTGTTTTCTTCTAACCATGTGTACCTACTACATTTTTCCATGTACACATTGAAGATCATAAGCACATTTTTACCTCTGCAGTGTTCATGTTTAGGAAAATATGCCAACATGATACTGTCATGGTTTAACCCCAGCCAGCAAAAATAAACCCCACACAGCCGCTCGCTCACCCCCCTTCCGTGGGATGGGGGAGAGAATCGGGAGGGCACAAGTAGGAAAGCTCCCGGGTTGAGATAAAACCCGTTTAGTAATTGAAATAAACCAAAGTAAAACAGCAATAGTAACAAATGAGAACAACAACAATAACAATATACAAAGCAGATGATGCACAATGCAGCTGCTCTCCGACCACCGACCGTGTGTCCCAAACGGGGGTGCGAGCCCCCCCCAACCTGGTTTTTATACTGAGCATGATGTCACATGGTATAGAATACCCCATTGGCCAGCTGGATCCACCACCCTGGCTCTGTTCCCCCCGCCGCGGTGCAGGCATCACCCAGCAACAGCCAAAGCGGGGAAGAGAGTTAACCCTGTTCCAGCCGGAACCGGGACAGATACGTATATAGTGTAGTATATAATAAAATACTTCTAAACTTATTGAACTGACTATAAAAAAATTGATTAGAAGATTAAAAAAAGATTTTAAAAGGTTACAAGACCAAAGCATCACCTGGTAAAGAGAGATATTACAATATTTTCAGGGAACAGAAAATACACAGACAACTGGAACAAAGCAAAAAGGCCATCACGTGGGTATGGTAGAAAAATAGAATGCCATTCAAAAAAAAGAAAAGTTAAACTCACTTAGTGACACCCCTACACAGAGAGAAACTAAAAATGTTAATAAAGATTCTAGTGCTAGCCTTAACTCTGAGTATACATATACTCAGACTGAGACTCCTTAAGTCAGTCTGACAGCTGAAGTTGGGAAGCCAAGCAGAAGCAGCACAGAAGAAATCAACAGAACAATGTTTTAGAAATGGTAGCGTGAAGTCAGTTGAAGGAACAATGAGGCCCTTGTGATTCCGTCACTTTTAAATAACACATTGAACATATATTTAAAAGAATGCTTTATACCAAACCTTTCTTTTATCTACTCTCCAGTTTTTTATTTTGTTCACCTCATGTGCATTCTGTTTAAGCCTGCTGAATTTATGGTACATGGGGTTTGCTTTCATAACGGAGGATGGAACTGGGAGTACATTCATGTGTGAAGATGTGTATGTGATGTTTTTCTTATTAAAGAATTAATAAATTTACACCCTAGTATAAATTAATAACACTAGATCAGATTAGGTGGCTTCCAGTTCTTACACTGGGGTGTCTATTGCTTTCATTCCCCCGCCTCCACCACCCGGTCCTGCTGCCCTCCCTTCTTTTTTAGGTGAATGTTTCTTTTTGAACATCTGTGGACTATGAACTATAAATACCAAAAGCTTGTTTATCTGATTTGATTGCCATAGAGTTGATAATTTCTGCATTTAGTGAGAACCACGTAATGGGTTTTTTGTTTGTGGTGTGTGGTTTGTGGGCGTTGGCTTCCCCTGCCCTGCCCCCAGAGGAGCACCTCAGTCTTGAAGTCCTAAGGACTCCAAAGACCTGGAACATACAGCATATACTTCAAACCCATTTTCTTTATATGCAGTTTGAGAGAAACCTTGAATTGCAGTTGTGAAAAGCTGAATGAGTGGAGTTTGATCAGGAATTACCTTATGTGTCTGAAAGTATAGAAAACATTTTTGGAGGCTGGATGTGAGGGGTAGTGCCTTCCTCTTTCTCTTTCCCATCAGCCTCATCACTTTCTATTCCATGAGTGTGGGTGCTTCTGTCCAATGTTGGTTTCCTAGCAAAATTGTAAACAGTACTTCTGGCTGCAGGTTTTGGGGGAGAAACTGTGTATCCATCTGGGTGAACGGGAGGCTGTATGGCTCCCCACATGTAGCTGGCTCGTGTAGGGTATTGATGAGATCGCACAGAAAAACCTTACTACTCCCAGCCTGTATCTTTTGGCTGTTTCACCTTAGATAATAACTTGAGCTCTTAATTTCACAATTCTTTGCAGCTTTATAAGCTATGGGAAATTGACTTCCTTCATGGTAGTTTTACTGCCTGTGGGGTTGCAGACAGCAGTTTTAAATTTACTCAGAGTCCTGATACTGTATTATCCCAGTTGTGAATTTGGGATGAAAAAATTGCATTTGTTTTTTTGGAATATTATCTTTACAACCCTAAGGGTGTCATTCTGCAAGCAGAAGATGGAGAGACAAGGAACAGGCAATGCACTTTAAAATGAAGGCATATAACTTTAAGAAAAAAAAAAAAACATACCGCATTTTCCAGGCTTGGATGGGATATTGGAAAGTCTTCATTTTTTAATTGATGTAAAGAATTTCCAGGACAGAAGATATATGTGATTCACTGTTTTAAGAAAGTGGGGCCTGTTTTTCTTTTTTGGTTACTTTTTTGAATGATGTGTTTATGTTTTCCATTATTGCACTAGAAGTGACTTTTTTGGTCCAACCACAGATTTCTGAGTGTGTTCCTCACTGCCAACAATCAAGGCTTCTTTCTTCTGCCAAATGGATAGTTAAGGCAGGGAAAAAAAAAAGAAAAGAAAAAAATAAGAAAAGAAGACAGAAAACTTTGCTTGCTTCTAATCCAACAATTTCTCAACAAGCAAGGGTAATAATAGATTTAAATGTTACTGTAATCTTTATTATTTCTTCCCCAATTAAGCAAGGAATTGACAAGGTGGCAGACAGGAAATTATATTAAGAAATAACTAAACAGTCTGTTAATATTGGACAGTTCTTAGTCCAGAAACAGCTACAGTAATATGTAGGAAGTAGGTTAGGATAATTAAAAGCATTAGGGATATGCAAGAGCATTTCCTTCCTGACTATTCTTGAGAATGAATCCTCAGCAACTATTGATTGGTTCAGACTTACAGTTTTAGCCATTGCTCCTTTCTGCTTTAAATCCAGTATTTCATCTGTCTATTATAAACAATATTTTATGCACCTGGCTCTGATGTAGTGATGTTTCAGGTACAAACACCTGATACCTGATAAATCTGATCACTGATATGTCTCAGAAAATGGCTTAATAAACTTGTTGGCTGTTATGCCACTGACTCAGCTGCCTATCTGGTGTCTAGCCTTTAAGCAAAATTGAGAGGTAAGGTAAGGTGGTGAAGAATTGAAGATCCTGGTCACTCTCATTTTGCAGTTCTTGTTCTTTCTGCATTGTTTCTGCTAAATGTTTTGTACAGCATCCCCATAAAAGGCATAATCATATGCCTAATCATAATCTATATTGCATATGGATGCAATAGCTTTTGCTCCATGGGTGGTGATAAGAGAGGGTGGAGTCTGAGTTTTCCATGTCTTTGCTGTGTTAGTCTGCTAATACTTTTTTAGCCTGGTGAGTTAGTAAAGATCGTTCACTGGCATCTCCTTCCCATTTCTTCTAACTTTGTGCTTTTGGACTGTGTAATATCACTTTTATGTAAGTAGCCAACATACTCTTTTTTTTTTTCTACTGACAGACCCTGAAATTAAAGAGAGATTAAAGAGCAGGAGTTATCTCTAAAAGTTGGTGCTTTGTATTTTGGACCAAGCATGTCCTTTTGTGTTCTATCACGTAAATGTGTTCTAACACATAATAAATGAAGAAAAAGACCCAAGGAATCCTGCTCAGCAATAAAAGTAATTATGTGATCTTCACCCCGTTATCTGGAAAATCAGGTGTGGGAACAACTACTAATATTTCTTTTGTCTATCAGATTTTACTTAATCTGCTCTGCTTGTGATCCATGAAAATTCACTGAATGGAGGTGTAAAAACCAGTTTTATTTCTAACTGTAATATCTACCCCTCCACCTCCCTCATCTTGAAAAATACTAATTGGTGAAGCATTGTCAAACAAAGTCACCTTAAAAAAATAAACAAATCAAGATTTAGTGTTCCTCACTTGGGCTTAGTTTGGGCTTCTAAAAACAGCTGTGGCTATTTGTAAATGGATAAAATACTTTGAGATGCATGGTCTGAAAGGATTTTTATAAATTTCATAGTGCTTACAAATTTTTGTAAATTAGAACTGAAATTTGCAAGAAATGTGCTTGCTTAGAATTTTATATTCTCATTACACAGTGTAATTTCTAGGACTAAAGATGTGTTTCAGTTAACAGTGTATAAGGTTGTAAAAAGATTTTAGGTAGTAAAATTATAAAGGTTTTTCATTCCTAAGATTACATGTTCTGGGAAATTATATTCCCATTAAGATGGTGTGAGAATAGACCTGCTTGTGCATCAAGTTTCCTCAGAAATAATTAGGCTTTTTATTTTCAAATTTGTCCCCTGCAACTTCAGCACGTTTTTCATGGGCTTTTGTAATGGTTTTTGTAGCAGAGTCGTTTCCAGGTGGCCATTGTAATTTTCCTCTGCCTCACCTTGGGTTACTTATGAATGTAAAGTAAATTTCAGGTCAGAAGTAGTAAAGGATGGCTTGTATACTGTATTTGGCATAATCCAGGCAATGTGGTCACTGGGGGACAAGAAATAATCTCTTTAATGTAATTTTAAGTGGCATCTCTGGTCTTCTTACATTAGAAGACAAAATGAAAGTCCATTTGTCAGAGGTAATTTATAGTCTGAGCTCTTTCAAAAAGCAATTACTCCAAGGAGTGTGTGGCTAAAGAGCAGGGCAGTGCTGATGATGTGCTGAGGATGTTTTTTGACATGGCTTGAGGCAGCCGTGCCCCAGTGCGTAAACTGCGGTTCCATCAACAATTCTGCTTTTACTCTTGTTGAGAAGGGATACTTTTACTTGGTTAGGAAAAATGCCTGTGTATGTCAGTGGAAACTCTGTAGATGCCATTCAGAATGCAGAGAGCATTTCTTCAATAAACTCTTTACAGACTTAGTACCTTACTACTTTAGCAGATTTTAATTATCTCAGGATTAGGAAGGTACCTAAATGCACTTCTGTAACAGAGATGTTCTTTAATAGAGTTCTTTTACAAAGAAAGCTCTTTTAACATGTAGGGGGAGGGACAGCATAAACTGTAATTTAGCTCTGGATGTATTTGAAGTGGCTGTCATATTTTATTTTCTTCCAGGAAAGAAAAATAGACAGTGATCTATACTTTAAATGGTTCAGATTTAGTTTGCATTAACTAAAACTTTGCCAGTGTGTCAAATAATCTAGTAGTTAGATGCAGGAGCATGCTAGTATGAACAGGGAAATGTTAGGACTGCATGGCAGCATAGGAATGTATGTTTGTTTATATATTAAGCTTTCCATATAAACAAAGAATTTTGGTACTTTAAAATGTCTCCTTTCCTGATAAGGAAGCATTGCTGGTTCCACTCTTGATTCTGTACAGCATCATATACCCTAAAAGTCCAGCACTTGGATGTTGAATTCCTGCAAAGCTGGTATGGTATATCATGAATGCTTGTTCTGGAAAAAACAACGGTGTGCATGAGTAAGTCTGTGTATGATTTTTTAAAAGGGTAGATTTATATTAAAGATATTAAAACCCTAAGTATATGTTTACATTTTAAAGTTATTAAATGCCTAATGAGGGAAAAGTAATTACAAGTGTGATGCATGTAAACCTAAATTGTCACTGTAAAAATTGTATTGAAAATACCTACTATAAGAGTAACTGCGTAGGAAATTTGACCACCTTGTGTGAATATCCTAGTTGATAATTCAATATGATATTTCTTTTGCTAAGTTTTGTTCATAAACTTTGAAGAGAGGAAGCTAGCTTGAGTGCAATAAGTGTCTGCTGGTACTTTCAAAGGTTCCATTGAACGTAATGCAAGTGAGTCCTCAACATGTTTGGTGGCCACAGATTTGGCTGTTGCTTGGATAAATATTTTCTCCAGGTGCACAAAATATTATGCAGACTAACACCAGTTTTCATTTAAAGTCTACTCTGTAACTATAGCCAGAGGCAGTTCCACACTGCCTGAAATAATGCACTCCAGACTGGACAAAAAAAAAAAAAAAACAACCCCAACCCCAAGGGATTTCTCTTCATTTTGACATCTGTAGTTTGAACATTCAACATTTTATTCAGCTTTAAGAAATGTCTTTAACTTAAGCAACCAAACAAATATTTTAACCAATTTACCAAACCTGTCTTTTTCATATAGTGACGTCATAGTCTTAAAAACTACTCTCTTGGTGTAAGTTATGCAAAGAAGGTGTTAACTACAAACCAGATACGACTGGAGAGACTCAATGGGGAAGCTCAGTGTAATGATTGATGGACCTTGTCATTGGTAGTGGCAGCTACTTCTACTTTTGGGAAGAATGGAACATTTGTGTACTTTGCAGGGTCTGCACACTCTCCTTGTTGCATAAACCTATGCAATCCACCTATTCTGCCCACCAAGGTCTTTGTGATCCTCTCATTCCTCTGTATTTAGGGACTCCCTATGACTCCCCTCGGTTGTCTTTAATGGTGAATTTTTGTCCCTGTTGTCTTTCCCCAATGTCCATCATCATTTCACTCCAGCAGCTTGGGCTACGTCCTTACCATAAACAAAAAAGTATCTAGGTTGAAACTTGGACGCCAGCCTGCAGTTGGCTGTGGTTTATTGAGGAGCATGCTTTCTGCCATAGTTTTAGCCTGTAGGTCTAACTCCAGCAGTGCAGGAGTATAACGTGGGAGGGGAGGAGCATGCGGCAAGGAGTATTCCCAGGGTTAGTTTTGATATGGCCAGTCTCTTCAGGGGTGAGAGGAGAGATTGCAGGTACGTGGGCATGACCCATACTGTTTCACTTGTCCTCAGGGCCAACAAACTGCCTCTGGCCTTTTCTGCTCGGTAAGATTCAATGCCTGTTCAGTTAGAATACATTCTGCACGCCCTATCCATGTTTCCAGTGACTTCCAAATTTCAGCCCTCGAATTTCTTTCCCTTGCTGTCTCCATCCCATGTCTAACAACACTTCCTGCCTCCGTCCCAAAGATATCTTAACTCCCTAGTTTGCATACTGGGGTCTCTCCATATCTTTCTTGTAACTCCTGCTCACCTGTCCCTACTT
Source organism: Pelecanoides urinatrix (assembly GCA_013400755.1). Lineage (NCBI taxonomy): Eukaryota > Metazoa > Chordata > Aves > Procellariiformes > Procellariidae > Pelecanoides > Pelecanoides urinatrix. The sequence goes on from VZTQ01008014.1 coordinate 164,899, forward strand.
CTAGGCTCCCTCGCATGCAAGTCTGCTGGTGCATCCTCTCACTTTGCTCAGCTGAGGCCATGTTCTCCCTCTTCTCCCACCATTTCCAGTTTTCCAAAAGGAGTCATTTGGGATATTGGCATTTTCAGCTCATTGGGAAGATGGGTGGAGGTGGTGTCCTGCTTAAACGTGCTTCATTGTTAAAATACAGGCAGCCTAATCACAGCTTAAAAAGTTACTGATGGTTGTTTTTGTGTGAATAGTGGCCAGTTCTGCTGCTGTTTAGCTGGTCAAGGTGAGTTTTGGTTCCAACAACTAAACTGAGTTAAAACTTCAATTTGCTGTGCCAGTTCTCGCACTTGGCAATGAGAATACTGATTCGTGCCCCTGTACTCGGCACTGNGTACTCTGAGGACACTGACCCTAGTCTTCGTATACGTCTTGCCTGTATTACATGTGTCAGCTAGCCGAACTATGAAGGTAGTATCTTTTCCTCCTGGTATCAGTCCCAACCTCTTAATTTTTTCCCAGCTTATTTGGCAAATTGAGGTGTTGGTCTCCAGAGTTTCTGAAAGAGATAGCATATTACAAGTAAAATCTTTTTCTCTGGGAGCAGCTGTGCATATGGCTATGCTATTGGAGTAAAGTCAAGATCATTTTATAACTGAATAGTTACATTCTAGGCAAAGCATGTTAATCAAAATAAACATGATTGTGGGTTTGTTTAATTAATTTTTCTAATGCTACTAGTGCAAATCTGAGGAATGAACAATTTTTCACTTGTCAGTACTTTAGTGGTATATTATCTAGAGTTGTAATTGAGAGGTCACATGTCTAACTTTTTGCCTCCAAAGTTAACTCCTTTATTTTCTTGTGTTCACTTGAACAGGATTTATGCCTGATTAAGTTACTGTCTTTTATCATAATTAAAGAAAAATGTTGTGGAGGGAGAACTAAAAACTCTGTTCAATGAAAAACAGATTGTTGTGCCTGTAATGAAACAAAAGGGACCCTGTCACACACAGTGCCTTCCCCCCTACCTCATCAGAATAATCAGCAGTCAGAAAGATTTATCTGCTGTGAGAATGATTCAACTGTCCAGAGCTAAGGGTGTGTGTGGGGAGGCCACATATTCAAACTTTTCAGAAAGGAAGCTACATGCTTCAGAGTTTGCCTGAGATCACAGGAATGGCAGCTCTAGCAACAGTGCTTATAACCTGTATTTGTAAACTATATCTCACCTGTTTGCAGTTCGTGCCAAAAATGGATTAGTAGATTTTAACAGCATCTCTCTTCAGTGCTGTAAGTGAATTACTGTATACAGTGTGCGCTTGATTTATAAAGGGTTTCTTCTCATGGTGCCTTAGAGTCTCATTTTAAATAGCATAGCCTGCTTTCAAATTTTTTTTTTTTTTTAATGTATACTTCTGGCAGAGAAAACTGAACTGTTGCTGTCAGCTTTCACCTATTTGAAGTTACTCTCAGGCAGTAACACACTGGATAGAAATTTATAAGAGAACATTAAAAAGTGAAAAGAAAATGTATGTAAGCCATGTCTTTCTCGCAAAATAGTATATTCACTTTTAATCTGACAAACTATAATAGAACTTTCGTGGTTGACCATAATTTGTTATGGTAACTTAAAAAAATCTTGTGTCCTGCTGTTCTTTAAAGTTTGAAATAAGTTTCTGGTTCTACCCAAGAAAAACTGTTTCCAAGTATCAAATTCAGGGAAGATTTGAATAAATGACAGATTCTAAAGTCTTTTTGTATGCACCTTTGGCTAAATTCTTTGTACTTACAGTACATGGAAATATAAATACAAGTAAATACATCTGATACACATTTTCTCTCTTTATATGTATTTACATCCAGTGTTAGAGAGAGAAGCATTCTGGCCCAGGCCATAGAGGATTGTTAGTCTACATCAGGGCCTTATCAACTCCTAATGCTGTGGTGACAATTACACAATGTTTCTCAACATAATATGAGCTAATTTATCATCAGAAATTACAGACTGAGTCTGAGAACATATTGTAAACATTACCTTAAAATTACTTTAAGAAATAATAAGTTATGTTTCTACTCATGAATGTGCCAGTCTGGATTGTGATGTGGGCTTTCATTTTTAAGAGTTTGAAGTACAAGTGGTACAAGTCCAATTGTGAGGACCACTGTTGATACTTTTCTTTTGGTTGTTCCCCTTTGTACTCTGTCATAGGTGTTTGGTGCACCTGTAACAGAGGTACATTCCAGTTCATAATTCATGACCAGATCAGAAAAATTTGTCCAAAAAGCATGGGTGAGACACATTATATAATATTTTCTTCAATATTTCTGAAGCTGTATCTTCAGCTTCAGAGGAAAGACTCTTATTACATCTGGTCTTTTCTTCATGTAACAATAGTAGCAAATTATTACTATTTTAAATTCAAATTGTTCCTGAGAAGTTATATGGCTGAGTCTTGTTTGGAGGTAATATAGACTGATCTGGTTGGATATGCAAGGATTTAACTGCTGTTGCTCAGCTGCCATCTCTTTTTTTCAGTTGGCCCAGTTTATTTGGTATTTATGCTGATTGCCAAGCAGATGTTGCACATCAGTTTCCAAGCCATCAACCTGCAATAGTATAAAATGCAGAAATTTCACAGGTGTCAAGACCTATTTTTTAAAAAAATTGTATGTGGCAAAAAGGGAGATGGAAAATTGTCTTTATTAAGCACAGTGTTTGACACATATTTCACATTAAGAAAGAATTTAGGTATCGGCATCATATACTGTATTTGCACCATATTCTGTATCTGCAGCCACCTTCTGCCAGAGAAATTCAGGGAACTGAACAGATCTACATTGCCTACCCGTTTTGTTTGAAGTCAACCAGTCTAGCATATATTCCTAATGAAATCAGTTTGAGCAAACCTGTCTGGCTTTGCACAGTGTCCTACAAGCAATCCGTAATCATGTCAATGACTCCATTTAAGCTGTGACATACGAGGCTTTCACTGGTGAGCTTTAGTGAAGAGCTGAATGGAGATGGTGATGTTTCAGCTAAAGCTAGAACTTTAGAACACTGAAACTATAGCGATAACGTGCTAAACTTGTAATTCTGTCATCCATCTGAGCTTATTTTATCTTCCTTCCTTATGGTTCATCTTTCACCCAGTTTACTGACAAGGCAGCAATGCAATCTTTGCTATGCTGATGGAGATGATAGATTTTCTAAAGTGTCACGTACGGCAGAATTTTGCTCATCTTTATTCTTGATTTTTATAAAGGAGGAATGATTGGGTTCCAGGTCAAATTTGCAGAGCTGGAATGTAAACTGAGCACATCACTTTGGAACTCATTGACACAATAACCCTGGAATGCAGTGATGCCTCTTACGAAGCTCCTCAGAGTGGAACCATAATTAGTATAAAAATAGGAAGACTGAAGCAAACCTGTTCTTAAGTTCCACCTTTTTTTTTTAAAAGTTGATCCATTGATTTGTTGTTGGTTTTTTTCACGTGCTCTTTCAAAATTTACAGATCAGAAGTGTCATTAGATTTTTGTAAGAGTTCTATCATTAAAGAATACTTTCTTTTCTTTGGGTTTTTTTCCCCTCCTGGTATATGCACAATTTTAATATCCATAGTCCAAGTATCATTAATGGAGCGTGACAGGTGATAAGTCAACATTAGTTCCCAATTTGGCTGTAGGATTCCATGATATAAATAACTTTCCTTTAAAGCTCCTCTGTTCTGCATTTAGCAAAGAGTTTATATACTATAGTGAGATTTTAGCTTGGGATTTGCAATGGAAATATGTGTGCTTCCCTTCTTATAAATTAATTGAAAAGCAGGTTTCCATCAACATCAAAGAAACTCTGACCATAGAGGGCTACTCTACTCATATTGGGATATAACTAGTAGTAATTCTTCAGCAATGAAAGATAATATCCTGCTGGTCATATTTATCTTTACATGTTTGAATTAAGTGTTGGAGGTTTCTTTTTGAATGTGTGTTCTCAGTCACTGTCATGATCAGATACAATAAAATAAGTAAATTTGGGGAGCAAAAAAAATATTCTGGCTTATCTTTGGCTCATCTATCTGTGTAAACACAGAAATCTCTTAAAAAAGAAAAAAGAAAAGAAAAAGAAAGAGGGAGCTTGGTTCTGTTCTGGGGTGGGTAGGAAGATAACTGGCTTCTTTCCCCTACAGTTCAGGATTGTTTGACATAGAAATGAGGACAAAATTAGTAATTGGAAATATCATTTGGACTTTTCATAATATGCATGAAAAAAATTGCTATCCTATTATACCTTTTGCCGAGAGGTGAATGCGTTTCTGGAAGGAGGTGGATAGGAAAATAAGTCTTACTCCCTCTTTTCCTCCTCCTGTCTCTCTTGTTCACTGGTTCCCATTCCCAAGTAGACTGACTCCCTTGTGAATGAAGGGGTAAGAGTTGTCTTCTTCCCCGAGATGATCTGCTAGGGTCTTTGGGATGTGCTTTCTCTCTCACGGGCTGCGAAATTCCACAGTTAGCATAAACCCACATTTCAGCTGCTCACGTCCAGGAATGGAAAACCTGTGCAATGTCTACCTCACTTCCGTGGCTCTTTGCGGTAGAGAAGGGGATCACTTCTGGTGAGACACAGGTGGCTTCAGACCCTACCCATCTTGGAGGGGCTACAGAATACAAGGCAAGACAAGCCTGAGTGGTAGAGGTGAGCGCAACTTTAACACTGATGACAGTGTGCAGCAGCATTGCTGCCTAACAACAGTGGTAATGTGACTGTACACGGTTTCAGGATTAGACAGAGTTTGGCTGAAGAATGTGGATTTTTAAGGTTGGATTGCTTGTTTATGTTCTTATGTTGGCATCATTCTTTTATAGCATAACTGCTGTAGTGGAAAAGCTTAGTAAGCTTTTTCATATTGACAACATTAGAAGACAAGAAAGCGAAAAATGTGTGAGTAGTAAATGTAGAGACAACTTTAAAAAAACCCAACTTGTTCTTGCTTTTTTGCAATGCATAGCCAGTCTGGAGAGTTAATTTCTTTATTAAGAAGGGGATTACACTTACGCACTGTCTAGCAGGGACTCTGTGGTTTGGAACTGGAATTACATGACGCTATCAGCTGTAAGCAGACAAAACGATCAGATAAGTAATGGATTCATCTTGGGGAAGGAAAAAGAGTATGTCATCATTTCAGGGTTCCCCACATTGCAGAAAATAATTAGTAAGTGCTCATAGCAGTGAGATAGTTACCCTCTTTGACAAATTAGGTGGGGAGAAAATTTGGGCTAAAAGCCAGTAACTGGAAACAAAGCAAAACATAATGATTATTTCCATGTAACACACAGACACACACATATATCCGTGCGCGCCCCCCTCCCACCTTCCCCCCCAGTGAATAGTATCATTTTCCTACTGAACTTTTTCTTCATGATAAATGAGGTCTGTACTGAAAATCTTCTACTGGCATTAAATTTAAAGTGGATGAAGGGTGGGTAGCTCATCATATGAGAATAATGAGAATAAAAGGTTTTTTTGGGGGGGAAGTTTCCTATTCTCAGATTCATGTGTTTCTTAGAAACAGATATGCTACCATGAAGTGTTTTCAGATTGAGATCTATGCCCTCTTTAGAAATATAATTTCCAAAGAAGACTATTGGAAAACATTACAAAAGGTATGTCAGCAACCGAGAGAAATGAATTGTATAAAAAATAGTGAATGGTAGGGGTCAGGTCATGTCCTCCCCATTCCGGCTGTCCACCTTCCAGACAGTTGTGGAACATGCTGTTGTGTAGCTGGACCACCCAATGATCGATTAGATGTGCAGAAAACGTGCTGTGGGAGCACAAAGAGTGTATGGATTTCTTTATGTTTGGATCACTTTGAAGAAGCTTCCTAAGGTTAAGTAGTAGCATAAGAAATTTTTAGTGGAGGTTTAGATGAGATTAATAATTTTAGCTAAAAATCACCTAAAGCTAGTTTCAGTGCAGAAACACTGAAATGAATTGATTTACCTTCTGGGGTGCTTTTTTTTTTTTGCAATTGGTGATGTATTTTGTTGTTAGTATGGAAAATATAAAAGTATTAAACTAGATTGTGGAGGAGTCTGATCTACAAGAGAGATAGTTTTGATAGAATAGTACTGGTGAAGGAGCACTTCTGTTAACAGGATGATAGGATAGAATTGAAACAGACTCAAGTCTAACTTTTTTTTTGAAGATAACGCCTGTGTAATGACCACAGAATTTTTGCTATGGTCAAAGTTAATTTATTCAAGTTATTTAACATTTTTTTGGGAGGGAATCAAAACAGCAGCGTGACTAATTAATGTAAGTACAGGTTAAGTATCTTTAGATGTTAATATTTGGCTATTTAATTATATAACTCATTTAATGTTGTAAATTTATAGCCACTTACATAGAAGAAAAACATTTATTATGGTTCTGTTTTACTACTGTTAGTTGCATTATCTTGGTCAATCATTTGTATTTGTTAGTGGAAAAATTATTCCACAAAATATTAGAGATCCTAATATTCCACCTTTACACTTTCTGATAAGAAGAGACTTAGTGGTGTTTTCACTTTTCTCCACTGTACACAAGCCTGCAGTTTAAGACTGAATGCTTTTTCTGAAAGTTGGCTCATATACTTAAACCTGTTTTTCAGTATATTCACCCATCTTTAAAAGATTTCCAGCTTCACCTCATTTCCAGCGCAAAGATAAATGGAAAAAACGAAGTTCAGGAATTAACACGCCCACTTATCTCCTCTTCCTTCTCCCAGATTAAATCAGCCTCTGGACTGTGATCAGAATTTACTTTCATCTCCTGCCATTATGACTTCAGGCCTCATCTAGGCTCTGTGGGTGTCTAGAGGCGACAATTGCGTCTTAGTTTTGCTCTTTTAGGTAGGGAGAGGGAGTGGAAGAGACAACAGAGTATTGCTTATTGGAAAACACACCTCTTGACAGCACCTCTTTAACAGCTATTAAAGCCAAATTCAAGCATATTAAATCGGGAAGGGCTTTAGAAGAACGTTACTGGCTTCAAACATTAAAAGGATGAATTCCAGGTTCTTCTTACTTGTTCTGTTGTTTTAAAGTGCTTCGTGTCTGCTTAGGCGGCACAAAGAAGCTTTTACTCATTGCTTTGCTTGTGTCCTTTGAATGAAAGCTTAATCTGTATGAGTGCTTTCCTCCACGACCTGGGGAGTGGTACCTCAGACCTGCCAGTATCACGGGTCCCTCAAATTAGCCATAGCTCACCCCTGCTCTGTCCATTATCTTTGTTTTGCCTTTTCCTTTACCCATGAGATGGCTACTTTGTGCCCAGCAAGTTTTACCTATGTCTTTTCTCCTTCCTCTTCCACTGATTTCAAGGCAAATGTTGGTAGCTATTTCATTTCTGTCAAGCTCAGGAAGAGGAGGTTGGTATAATAATTATCTAGGAATTGTCTAGGAAGGAGCTTTTAAAATATCAGGAGCCTAAATACCTTCTTTTAAAATGAAAAATAAATGTCCATTCCTTGCAAATATTTCAAGTTGTAGGATAAAAACCACAATTAGTAATTAAAGGTTTAGGGGAAAACTTAAGTTTTAAACAAACAAGAGGTGATGCTGTTCAAGCTCATGCTCTAAAGCAGGCTATGCGTACTTCAAACCAGCCCTGACAGATGTTTATCCTGCTGCTTAAAATCACCAGTGAATATATTGTGTGTTCTTTGCTTATCCATCCTCAAAATAAGATATGCTCTCCTGGTTTCTAACCCAAAACCTCTGGGCTGCAAATTAAGCTGATTTCTCCTTCTTCTTCACGTAGTAGAAATTAAAACAGATGCTCTCTGTCCTCTTTATAACAACCTTTTATACATTGGACAAATGCTTACCTATGTCTTTTTATGCTTAAACCTGGTTGTGCAATTTTTCTTCATGACTCATGTTTCCTGTTGCTTTTGGAGCTGTCTGTTGATCATAGTTTTTTCAGTGGTGCCCAGAGTTGGACAAGGACCTTGGCACTTAATCAGCAGAATAATTATTTCCAGTCCTCATCAACATTAGTAGAGCAAAATAATCCTCTGTGGTATCTCAGTATGATAGCTCCAGTAAGATTTCCTTGGGGTTTAAGTCTTAGGCATCCACAGTCTACTTTTTTATTGTCTGCAGCAGCCAGAAGTTTTTCTGCAGTATTGCAACCTGAGTAGTTTTTCTTCATTTTATACGGTTGTAGTTTTTAAATGTTACTAAATTTTGTGAAGGTCAAACATTTTTAAAGTTCATCTTTTTGGATGTGAGACCCTTTCTCCTGTTTGTGAGTGTCATTTTGCACTCTGAGCCCATTCCTCAGGATGCTTATGATACCTCCTGCATGGGAGTTACTCACAGGTTTGATACTCAGACTCTAGTCTACTACTAATTAAAATATTTTATAGAATAAAATCCAAGACAGTAGACCTGTGAAATCCTACAGGAGCTTCTCTTCTGGTTTGATGGTGGAGAATTACTCTGCAGGCAGATAGTTTTTCAGTTAATTGAGTCCACCTAACTGATCTTTTTGCCTATGTTCCAGTTCCCTATTTTGAAGAGAAGGTCAGAAACTGTAGCTAGTCAAGACGTATTGCATGACTGCCATTTAGACATGCCTCTCCAATTCTGACAGTCACATAACCCTGTAGACACACAGCTGCTGGTCATTTAACCTTGCAAGCACACATGTGGTCTTTCCTTGAGATGATATATCCATCATATGAGGTGAGAACCCGGGGACACTGCCCACATCCTATGGGCCCTTCAGAAAGACTCTGGTGGGAGGAATTTGGTGGGACAGAGCATGACAGAGCAGACCCTGATGATGACCTAAATAATAACTCCAACTTATAGCAGTTGCTTGTTCTACCTCTATTCAAGCTTATGATCATATTCCTTTGTTAAAAATACCAGCCACAATTAATGACAAAATTAAGTTTGAGAAAACAACTTCTGTCTCTTTCTTCTTTTGTTTGTTTTCTTTCCCAGTTAAGTACAGACCTTACTTTTGATATTTTCTTTAAACATACAGTTTATAGAGAACATGTTTTTACTGTCTTTTGTATCCATGCTGACTATAACTCATTGCATGCTTTGGCCTTTCTGATTTCACCCATATGTGTTTCTGTAATTCCTCTATACTATGACTAATCATTCATCACAGGTCCTTATTTCTAGATTTTTTTAAAAATTCCTTTTATATTTTCTGATTATAAAGAGGCCTTTACACAGTTGCACGGGTCTCTTGCTGTGCTTCCTGTTTCTTCTGAGTTGGGACAAATTCTCTCTTCACTTTTTTTTACTCAAGATTTTCATGCCCAAGTACTCTTCTTACCAGTATCCTTAACATGTTATTGTATCCCTTTCTGAATACAACATTCTGTATTGTATCAGAGGGGTTTTTTTAATCTGTCAATCTTCTTTCTTTTTTCCCACAGAATAAAGAATTTGTAATTTTGTGATTGCCAATTTGGTTTCTTTTTTGTGACTCATCTCTCCTTTACTTAGAGTTAAATTTAAACCAATCTCACCTAAGAAATCTTCTCAAAATCTTGTTGGACTCCCTCTATATTCCTTTTTGTCTTTTCTCCTTCTCGCCCATGGATTTCTTGGTGAAGTCCCCATTACTATCAACTCTTTTATTCTGGATGCCTCTACTAGTTACTTAAGGGAAAAACATCATGCATTTCTCCCTCTGATAGGGTGATCTATAGCAGGTCTGCAACAAGACGTGATTGTCCACAGTCTTTTCACATTTTGTGTTTGCTCAGAAATATTTAAAAGTCTGCTTCTCAACTCCTCCTGAACTTCAGAGCAAGTATATGCGTTCTTGATTTACAATGTAAGACCTTCTCTCGTTTTTTCACCCTGCTCTATTTCATCAGCAAGTTCTTTGCACCCCTCCACACCAATTCCATCCCTGTGATTTATCCACAGTCTCTGTGATGTGCATTCAGTAGTAACTTTGGTTGATTCTAAAGACTGAGAAGTTCTTCCTGTTTATTCTCCTTACTTCTGATCTTTCCGTATAGACATCTCAGATGTTTGGCATCTTGCCCTATTATTCTCCCTGTTGTCTGTCCGACAACCCGCAGAAAAATTTTTGACTGAAAAATCTAATTATTTTCAAGACTCAACGAGGGGCACTTCAAATGAACCCAGTTTCATGAAGTTGCTGAGTGCTCTTTGCCAAAACTCAGGCCTCCTTAGAATATGTCTCACTGGTTATTCGAAAGTGGAGGTATGCAGCATCATTAGTTTTGAAATTACCAGCTACAAATCTAGAGTGAACTCCAGTCAATTATTTTTAATGTTATCTTAGTTTCCTGCAAAACAATTATGGTTTAAGAATCCAACGGCATAATTTGGTGGGAGTCAGCATGGAGGCAAAAGCTAGAGCTTTAATAGTAATTTGTTTTGGTGATTATTGGCTTTTGAATAGCTGCTGTGGTTCAGATTAAATGATTTGTGTTCTATGACAAGTTTTCAATAACCATATTCTGATTAACAGCTGTCTGGGGTATGATTTTAAATGTTCCCATCAAAAGCATATGGTGACTTGCCAACCAGTGAAGCCAGAGCAGTGTAGGTAGAACTCCAGCCGGTGTCCTAGCTTCCCTTCTGGGCAGAAGATAGAATGTTTCTAGGTGATAAACAGTAATTCACCTACTGTTTTCTGCTGACTCAAAGTCCTTTTGTGGCTTGTTAGTTACACAACACTGGAAAGCAAAATTGATTTTTTTTTTTTTACCGCTCTTTTCTCTCTCCCCTGATGTAGTCTTTGGAGGGAGGTTGTTTGGCAGCGCAAGTTAAAGATCCGGTATGTATGCAAGTAGGGATGGTTGGAAGAATGGAAGCCAGCAAGGGAAGTGGTAGAAATCCAAAAGTCTAACTACACAAAAATAATACTTCTGCCGAAGAGCAGTTTTAGCCTTTCTGCTCGTAATAGCAGACTTTAAGTCTTACTCATGGGGATGGGTCTGTATGAAACATGGAAATGATTACTTAAATGGGAACATAAAAGGACTATATTTGTGCTTTTTTTAAAGAGAAAGAAATGGAGACTTTGCAATATTTATAGTAGCTCATTCCCAGTGGAGTTGTCATCAGCCAAATTTTTTTTTTTTCTTTTTTCTTTTTTTTTTTAAACTAGAGAAGATTTATGAAAATAGGGATTTAAGCATAAATTTCTATATGGAATAGCTGTTTGAACACTGTTGCCTGTATAATAAATCTAAGTGTTAAGTTTTTTCTTCTTGATTTTTGGACTGTGGCCGTTATTTTTCAACATGTTACTTATTTGCACCTTACTTCATTTTTCATGTGAGTGATTCTGTCTTTGTGTCAGGTTGCATAGGGATGCATCTTCATAGCTACCCAGGCAACTCAGGATGCCTGACTTGATTTTAAAACCTGTGAGGTTTATCAAAATTTGGTTGTATATGGTTTCCCTGTTCCCACTAAACTTTCATGAGAATCATGCATACCTGTATTTCCAGAAATACCTTTTAAAATATGACTATAGGTGCCTTCTCTCAAACACCGTCCTGTACCCTTTTGGGACAAACCCTGGCATGCAAGAGTCCAGAGTTGTATCTGCTGGCAGGCCTTGTACAGCAATCAGTGATACATTATTTTTCTTTTCTGTTCTTTACATTGCTAGTGAAAAATAGCCCCATTTCTCTTCCTTGATCTCCAAGCTGGATCATTTTACTTCTTTTTAAGGCAGTTTTATGAGCAGTTTAGGGGATTTTACAAAGAGGAAATTAATGCAGGGTAATGTAAACAATGTAACAAGAAAAATAAAAACGTGAATGTGAAGTTTTATTAAATGCATATAGCTGCAATGTGAAGCGTGTGGGGTGGATTGAGGCCTCAGTTTACAGAAAAGGTTCTTGGCTCTTGCAGCACGATCTGGAAAGCTTGCTGTAAATATGCTATGCTTGTGGTTCCTTGCTCAACCAGTGGCGCCAGGAATCAGTCCAAAGCAGGGGGGAGTTTTGTTTCTTTTTTTTTTCCTAAAAATTACTTGATATTTTATTACATTAAAGTTTTAAGTGCTATTGTTCCATATTTGAATCATTATGGGCTTTGAGGTATGCCTTGCTCTTGAGGAGTATGGGTATCCTCAGGATCCTGTACAGTGTGTGTTTTCTGTATCTGTATTTTAACGTATTTTTTGACACTCTGCCCAGGATTTAGTTATTAGGTTTTCCTCTCCGCTGAAATCAGAAGTTAATCTAGTTTTCACTTCAGAGCACACAAAGACACCTCACCTTCTCTCTAGTTTTGGTGAAGTGCTGTTGTAGCACATGTAGCAAAAGTGGAATGGTCTTGTTCTTTTATCCCCACCTTTTTTGTTTGAGAACATGATATTTGTGAACATTTCATTTGCACAAACAAGTTACAGGTATGCTTTTTATAATTATGGTATCCAAATGGCATTGACTGCATATCCACTTCATTAATTTTCATTTTTCTGCCTGAAGGATATTCTTCATGTCCACATTTCACTTTTTAAAGAAACATATAAAGTAGTATAGTTCATTCCAGGTTCAGAATATCTAAGAGGCATTAAATAAAGCTGTTAGGAGCTAGCTCCTACTAGCTCCTACCAAGCAGGAGGTGAGTCTTCATGCATTTGGCAATAGGGGAATAGTGGAACCAGCTGCCAAAGGATGTTGGGGATGTTGGTTGCCAAAATGTAGTTTCAAGGGGAGTTTTGGTCAAGGTCATGGAAGAGGCATCTATTGAGGGTTACTGAGCATACATCCACCTCAGGAACTTCCTGAGCCTGAAAACAGTTTGAAGCTGGAAGACAATTACACGGAAGTGTCATATATGAATCCGATTTTGGCTATTCTTAGAGACAGGGCACAGGGCTAAATGGTCCTTTGATCTGATGCAGTGTGGCCAGTTGTATGTTTTCATGTCTTTGTTATCAATTTTCTTTCAAAGATGTTAAATGGAATAAGTCATGCATCTTGTTCCAGGTCTGCACACTAAGGGGTCATTATAATTTCCAGAAGCTATTAAACACCAAGAAACCACCTTTAGCTCAGGAAACCTTTCAGCTGCAGGCAGCTAAAAGGTGTGAGAATATACTGGAGACACCATTATAAACGCCTGTTTATTTTTTAATACTCTTTTCAAGATAACTGCCCTAGACCACTATGGGAGACTGGGTACTCATGGAGATGGATCCTTGGTTTGACACACTCTGGCCTTTCCTATTAGAGTGCCTCAGTGGTGATAATTGCATAGGTCTCAGGGGGGTTCAGCAATAAGTCTTAGTTATAGTTCCCAGCATGAGAATTTGTATTTTTTCTTTGTGACTGAAAAGCATCTAACATGTTTTAGGTTCTTCCACAACAAAGATAGCATGTCAGGAGCTGCATGGTGTATACCAGAGTGATGAGAAAAAAAAAGAATTCTTCTCAACAATGTCTGAATCTAAAATTTGATGGAGTAAGCGCTTTCAGAAAGATAGCAGTTCATGTTGTCCTTTAAAAATTTGTGTCTTACATGTCTAACTTAACCCTTAATTTCACTTTCTGATGAAAAGAATTCTGTGGGTGTGCAGTTGCTACCTGCTTTCCATGTGAAAAAAGCTGTAGTGTTATCTAGTGATAGTCTTTTTGTAATGGTAAATCTGTTCTCTTCAGTGTAAATCATCTGTTAACACTGATCATAACTGTTCATTTATGGGCTGAGGGAGAAGAGCATTCTGGCAAGAAGAAAGAGTGGTTCTTTGTATTCCTGTTGAAGTTACCACTTCTTTCCCCTCAAACTCGGGGTCCAACCTCACAAACTATGCTTGTCTAGGGAAACATAACATTTGTGAAAGGGAGGAGTGATGCTTATCTGCCCTTTCCTTCTTTATAGTTGATTAAGAAGGTCTGGAATGTTCTTATCTTCTTATTCATCTGTCATTTTTTTTCACCAAAATTGCATTACGGCCATTTCATTGCTTTGTTTTCTTGTTCATCATCAAAGAAACCCTTATGAATGTGCGGTGTCAAGAAAAATAATCTTAGTTAGCATTTGCGCAAAGTCAGGATATCAGATCCATGATCCTCAATATAAGGCAAAATATAATATGTGAGCAGTATTTATTTTGCAATACTTCCCACTGCTCAGTAGTGAGAAAATAAGCAACATGGGAAGAGAAGACTAGCTAGTTAGTATCTCTTGGGTCTAGATGGGACATGTATAAAAGACTGTCCCATTCCTGTGTCTTTATTAGAGAGCTGTTGGAGCTTGTATAGTGTGGAGGTTTCACAGCATCGTACTTCTGGCAGAGTAGACCTTTTTGCACCTGGAGCTCCTTGAGGTAATGCTATGAAGTAACCCTAGTTGAAGTGGCTACAGGTGCTCTGTGGTAAACATCCTGTCCTTGTCCTTATTACTTAACAGGAGCTGCCTGACAACTGAAAACATTTAGGGGATAAAGCAAGATAGGGTAAATTTTCTGCCTTATCACTCAGGTCAGTAATGCCTTGCGCTATTTGATTAAGATGTATGTACGTTTTTATAGCTCCCAAAGCGATGCAAGTAGAACTAGCTGCTGAGAGTTACAGCATGGCTCCTATGCTCACCTCTTGTACCATGCTGAGGGTCTTAGCCATATTTTCAGAAATGTATTTCCAGTTTCAGACGCTCTGATTTTCTTCCCCTTGAAAAATACTGGCCTTGGGAGCAGCACTGTCTTCGATGTTGTCTTTCTCTGTCTCTTTTTCTTGAGTACACAGATAACCTCTTTTGCTAAAAGTCCTGCTTCCATACTCTCATTTCCCTTCTGTACTGAAATATTGTAGCTTCTTCCTGAACAGAGGCAGCTTTGGGTGATGATTATTTTTTTTTTTAATATGATATGTTTAAAGCCTAGAAATCAGGCTTAATTGCAACATCAAGTGAATTAAAATCCAGATATTTCTTTTACTGTATATTAAAGAAACCTTTGGCTTAGTTTAATACATTTTATAGTGAAGTCTCAGTTATGTGACAGATGGCAGTCTAATAAATCAAACTAGAAGACACAACATAATAGCTTCTCGGAAGACAGTTCTCTCTTGAATGTGGTAATATGTCATAAAATGCTGAATTACAAAATGACATTGGTGCTGGAAAATGTGGAGGATCCCCTTTCTGGATAAATCCAAGGCTAATGCAAGACACTAAACTAGAGACACCAGAGCTGAGAAGTCTCTCAAACAAATCAGCTGCTCAGTTTCCTTGTGAAATTAAATAGATCAATGTCAGTTGATAATCTGTGAATACTCAGCCTGTATACTCATTACTTCTCCAAATACATATTTAATTCTTCAGATTGTGATAAAGTAAATGTCACAGAAATCACAGCAAACTCTAAATTAACTTTAAGTATAAGTCAGTATTACATTCTGTCAAAAGTGCTTATTTGAAAATGGATTTCTGTTTTGAAAATCTATATTCTATTAAATACTATATTACATGTGCTTGGATTATGTTGTGTATGCACACACGCACACACACACACATACATACCCCTGCACTCTTACGCATGGACACCCATCAGCATGAACAAACCCCTGCACAAACAAACATCCCTATACTTCCCCACCTGCAAACACATCTTTACACCTCCCTATGACACCCCACACCTATACACACACACATATTTCCTATGTACTGCACTACATACCCCTAGTCAGTCACAGAAACACAGACCTTTGCACACACACCCTCTACACACTCCACACACATGCACCTACACATACTCCTATGCACATATGCACAACTGTACACAAACCCCATCACACACTCATACCCACATGTATTTTCAGACATGCACCTACACACACATGCACCTATACATCCCTCCACACACACATGCACACAGAGTTACAGATATGTACACCCCTATACCTATGTGCCCCTATACCCACACATGCTTGCACACCCATATCTGCAAATACTCACTCATCTATACCCCCATGCACATACTCTTCTACACAGATACCCACTCTACATGCACACGTACGTCTGTTCAGAAACATCCCCGCCCCCCGCAAAACACGTGTGCATGCCACCATACATGCATGTGCACACACACACACACACACAAACACCTTACAAAGCTTTGTAAGTTAGGCCTGGATTTAGATTGAAGCATAGGCTTTACATTTCACATGCTATTGAGAATGCTGTATTATGCTACAACTACATCTGTATAACCCCACTGTCTTTAATGTTTGATCCAGCTTTTACTTATTACCAGGTAGTCAATAAATGTTTGGTGGGCATTAACAACAAAATCCATCTTCCGGCTAGGCTTTCGCAGATAGCTTGAGCTCAGAACAAGACTTTTTGTGTTCTTCACCAGTGTGAGGGGACAAGGCTGTGCTTACATGCCTGCAAAGCACAACCTCACGCGGTGCCGTACAGAAACACCCCAGGCAGCCCTGATGGCCATGGGCAGTGGAAGTCTTCCAGCTGCTTTTCCCCACCACCAGTGTCAGCAGTGCCGTGCTGGCTTGTGTGATTTTTATACTGGTCACTGTGCTGTGTTTTTTCATAGGCATGTCTTTGATCACCCTAAGAACTACACCATTGGCCTAAAATGTCCCCTGAGCTGTGGGGAAGATCACAAGGACTTTTCTGTTAAGGTTTAGAATAGAGCCATACTTAAATCCTTGCTGATGGCAGACTGTAATCAAGAGTGTTCATCACCAAATAGAAGGATTCAGACAACAGTTTTACAATTTACATTGAAAAAAAAAAAGAACAGTGAAATTAGCTATGTCAGCCAAGGGATTCCACTGTAAAATTTTAATAGTTATAATTAAATAACTTAATTTTTCTTGTGCTACAGCAAAATATATTTTACCTTTCCAGAGTACTGTGCAATTTAAATGTTAAATATTTATATCTTGAATTCAAGTCCAAAAATGTCTCCTGCTCCTTCACAGGTGCAAATGAAGAGTAGGGAGCAGTGAGCCTTACCTCTTCTTGCCTTATTTGCAAGCTAAGCAGAAGAATAAGTCCCTGTATCCTGAAGTTCCTGAATGCTGTTGCTTTGTTCCCCCAGTTCTGTGTAGTGCAGCAATCTATTTTAGATGAGAAAGAGGAATTAGAATGTTTCTTCAGTTCTCTGTGGTGATTTACAGATGATAATTGCCTCTTAAAGGAGAGAAGCTCATAGCTTACTGTAGGCTGTGCATCAGGCGTGGTCTATTATTGTGGCAGGAGTGCCACAATACCTGGTGAGTCTCTTGTTCATACTGTACAGCTCTGCACCATTGCTGAACCTGTGCAAAACCTGGGAGTCACAGAATAGTGACAGGAAGACGACAAAAATGAGGTAGTAGCTTCCATCTTAGTTTTAGGTATTGTGTTTGCCTACTGTAGTGAGAAGAGACAGAATGAAGAGGTGCTTTAAAAATATCCAAGGTGTGCTCATGTAATGAGCACCACGGGAGGAGGATGAAGGGGATTTTCTATTAAGAATTCTACATTTTTCTTCAAGCAAAAAACTGTTTTTTAAAAAATAGATTTAATTCAAAAGGCAACCCTCCTTGAATACTTTCTGCTTTGTTATAGGTGGCTTGAACACTTTTGCCAGAGACACAATTACTTCATTTTGGATTGCTTGTGCTTTTAATTTTCACTGTATGTATGGAAGTTATCAATATACAGTTAAATAGCAGCTATTGGTATGGTATGCATAAATGAACATTTTGTGTGCATTCTTTCTCTTCTGCTGTTGGTTTTTTCATACTACTAGGTTCTGAACACCTTTACAATATAAGGATGTAAACATGAATGTAACTAACAGCACAAAAAATTATTGGAAGAATTTAGGTCCAAATCCTGCAAACAATTGCTTTTATTAGCTTTGCATTGTGAACAGATACTGCAGGATGAACAGATACTGCAGATACTCCTTATGGAGGATGCACTAGAATTTATAATAAACTATTTACAGTAAGTCAAGTTTTAAAAGTTATTCTCACCCTCAGTTCCTATCATGTCACCACAATAAAAAGAAAGTGTCTTCTGAATATGAGTTTTTTTCTGAAATTATAGTGTGAAATTTTCATCTACGTCCCATGCTTTTCTTTCAAAAAATAATTTTCTTGGTCCCAAATTATGATATTTTTGATGTTTTTGGAAAGAAAGAAAAAAATAAGAAGTGAGATTAGGAAAGAGTAGTTGTATTTTTTTCTACTCTAGTTTGTTTGAAATTCAGAATATAGATTTACAGGACTTCTTGCTAAATTTTTGGGCTTGTTTTTTGGAGACTTGATTATATATGGAATATCTGTCTCAGGGACCAGGAAATACAGGAAAACAGACATTGGCGGAAAGCTAAATAATTCAAATTTTTTTAAAAAATCATATTTCTGTCTTACATTCTTGCTGTGAGATCGTGTATCTTGAAATAGTTAAAATGCTGTTTATAAACATATAAATTTATATAAATTCACTATTGGTCAAATGATTTAACATTGTTATGAACTAGTCTTGCACTGGTTCTTATTTTAAATTTGTGAAATGATATCCCAGACAAACATCAGTCCCCTGCAGAGTTTTATGTTTCCTTTTCTAGGCATCAGCATGCAAAGAGTTAGCATTACCACAAAACTCTGCAGAAAGAATTCAGCTACTATAGGTACAAACAAGACTCTTGTGTCGGAAGATAAACTACAGAGGGCTTGGTAGGATGGGAATCGTTGTCCTGCACTCTTTACATGAAGAAGTTGCTCATCTGTTATGTTAGCCAGGAGTTAAGAAATCTGATTCTGTAAGAAAAGCAAAGGTCATCTTTTCTTTCAATGCTGCTTTTTGATGTGTGTTCAGAAGCTTCATTTGTGATTCTGCCTGCTATGAACTTGTCTTGGACATCTCCCAGTTTCACAGCTTAACAGTGAGACTCTATGACTGGAGAGATTATTGGGGGAGGATCTGTATCCTGAAGAGAACCTCAGGATGTATGAGTTTGGCATAAAGCCTTGTTGAAGTCAATAAGCATGTGTCAATATACACCAACTGGAAAACATGGAATGCATCTCTGTATCTTATGCTTCCCAAATAAGTTCACTGATACACATGCACTTCACCGTACAAAAGAGTCAACTGGCGTCATCAATATATTATATGCCCAAAAAGTACCCAGTGTCTTTGTATCTAACCATAGTCCCACAGGTGAGGTTACTATGAATCATTTCAAGTGGTGTGTATGGCCCTTCCTTCATATTTTCTTTGCTGTCTCCTTCCTCCTTACTGTTTTCACTTGACTTCTCCTGCTTATGGTAAGACACCATTATAAGGGAAGGTTTTATCAAAGTGATGGCTCTTGTATTTAGTTCTGAAGACAATATAACTGCATGATCTCCTGTGACACAGAGTTTTAGTAGTATTTAATATTTGATAAAAAGGCTTATGATTTTTCTTTGTGTTAAACTCTCACTCAATTATTGAGAGCTGTGTAAGTCAGAACTTCAAATTAATCCTGAAATGAATAAACAGTAAATGAAGCTCAAGGAACATTGGTCTTACATGTTTATAACCTTCTTTGCTGGTTCATGAATGTGGCTCATGGGTTTCAGATCCCAGGTGGAACTTTTATCTTCCAATAAGCAGAATTAAATAATCCATTCTAGAAATGAAAAATACATTGATTTCAGGGGCAGTTTCTTCATTTCAGAACAAAGGATATTTTTTATTTTCTAGCAGAAAAGGAATAGAAGATGTACCTTTGTCCTTTGTGAAGTCTGTGTGTGTTGTATAGCAAGATTTAACAACAGCTTAATCATAGAATCATTGAATCATTTAGGTTGGAAAAGACCTTTAAGATCAGCGAGTCCCACCATAAACCTAACACTGTCAAGTCTAGCACTAAACCGTGTCCCTAAACGCCATGTCTATACGTCTTTTAAATACCTCCGGGATGGTGACTCAACCACTTTTCTGGGCAGCCTGTTCTAACACTTGACAACCCTTTTGGTGAAGGGATTTTTCCTAATGTCCAGTCTAAACCTCCCCTGGTGCAACTTGAGGCCATTTCCTCTCGTCCTGTCACTTGTTACTTGGCAGAAGAGACCAACCCCCACCTCACTACAACCTCCTTTCAGGTAGTTGTAGAGCGCGATGAGGTCTCCCCTCAGCCTCCTCTTCTCCAGACTAAACAGTCCCAGTTTCCTCAGCCGCTCCTCATAAGACTTGTGCTCCAGACCCTTCACCAGCTTCGTTGCTCTTCTTTGGACACACTCCAGCACCTCTTAAATGCACATGCAATACCTTAGCAAATTTATTGGATGTTTTCTTCTTCCAAGCAGTTTTTTTCTGCTTTCCTTCCTGGGCTTTGAGTAGCTGCTCTTAGGCTAATGTTTGTGACCTCTGTGACATAGACTGTTTATAGCAGGTAACTGTGTTGGTGGCTGAAATATAGACCTGAGCATCATCAGGATATTGCTCACACCAAGCACAAATTCTCACCTTGGGAATATTTCTATACCCATTAATCAAAGAAGTAATAATCTGCTTTTGTACAATGATACACCTGAGGGGAAGATGAGCATTCGTCAGCTGGAAGGAATACGTGAATGTGATGGCTCCCATGTGCTATATAGGCATTAATACAGTATATATATGCTGTTACAGGAGTTCATTTTCTTACAGAAATTATTGTTCCATCCACTTTTGAGAATTCTTTTAGGTGTACAGGCAGCAAAATCCTTATATGTTGCTAGCTGCAGAAATCAGAGCTGTATGGATTGACTGCAACAGCCAGCAGGCTCTAACAGTGTGTAAGAAGTTGAGATTAAAAATGTAGGATGTCTGTAAACACAGGTTTTTGTACTCATTCTGACTTTACTGAAGTTGCCTGTGACTCAAGTGTGAGTAGATCTGAAGCAAAAATGTCCACTTTTTCGACAACTAACCTAGTCATGTTAATGTCAATAGCTTTGAAAAAAAATTAAACTAAAATTCCTCATGCCTCCCAAGGCTCTGTTTAAATACTGTTAAAACCTTCACTTGTTTTTCTGATTAAGAAAAGTACCTGTTTTCTAAAGATTTCTATTTGCTAGTGTTGTTAGTAGGGTCATCAGATCAGATTACTTCTGTTTCCAGAGCAGAGTTTCTAACATCTCTTATGGCTAACCTGCTGCCCCTTTCAACAGTCTAAAATAAGGTTTCATTTTTCCTTCTAAAATCCTTGTAATTTCTCTTCACTTTCCTCTTTCTCTTTCCCCTTCTCTTCCACCTCTCTTCAGTTTTGGTTTTAAATCTTCCCTGGTCCTCCTCTGCATCCCATTCCAGAGATATTGCTACATTCTCTCTTTATAAGGTGTTGAATTTTAAGATTATATAGTTTCTACCTTTTCCAGAGTCCATTAAGTGACTTCTTTAAAAAAATTAGACTGAATATTCTGTTTACCGTAAAAGTCCTTCATACACATAGATATTTCTTCTGTCTTCATTTTCACGTCTCTAAAATGTCAGTATTCTATCACTACTCTGCTGTTTTTCTCCCCCCCCACGTATGCTTTTTGCTATATTTTTGTCCCTGTGCTTGAGAGAGTCTCATTGAATTTTGCCGAGATATTCTGTATGTAAAGCCCTCTAGAAAAATACAGTTGATGTATTAATTCCTCTGACAGTTGTGCTTCCTTAAGGTCTCTACATCTTCCTTTCTCTGAAGATATTTGTGTAGTCTGCCTATTGTCTACTATTAAATCCTGAGCTCCTTAGGTTAACACTGTAATATTTCTTCAATCTAGAAATAGTCTTTTTACCCAAAGTTTGTTTTTTCTTGTTCTTCATTTGCAATAAAAAGCTTTATGTTGCAAACAATTAAAAAATTCTACTGACGACTGAGACAAGATACTGGCAGAAGTGTGTCCAAGAGGAGCTTGATGTAAAAAATGTCCTTCTCCTAAGCCTATATGAAGGTGGCTTCCAAGGGACAGTCTTCGAAGTTGAGTAATGCAGAAAGACTTGGAAGTAAACTGTTTAAGCTAAATGAAAGCCTCCAAGTATCAATTTAAGAAGGCTGGTGTTCATTCGAGTTGTGTGTCAGACATTCACTTCGCAACTGTCTGTTATGTTCTTCATGCTAATACTTCAAGAATCTAGCTTTTTTTCTGGTACTCTGTCATTGTAAACACAGTTGTTATAAACTAGGTCAATTCTATAACTTGATACAGATTTGCTGTAATGGTATTCTGGTCCTTTTTGATTTAATACAACTCTCTACTACTTCTAATAGTGTTCTCAGTTCTGGATAAATTGTTAATGAGGCATGGTTTCACATGTCTTTCTGCAGCTGTATTAAATTGTAGAAAGTGTTTCTTTCCAGGGATAGACTTGCACATCTGCTTCATCTGTGAGTAGTCGAAAGTGTGACCTGAAGAGCTGTGGGGATGGAAAGCTCACTCTGTTCTGCTTTCCCCGCTGAAGC
This sequence comes from Pelecanoides urinatrix, assembly GCA_013400755.1. Classification (NCBI taxonomy): domain Eukaryota; kingdom Metazoa; phylum Chordata; class Aves; order Procellariiformes; family Procellariidae; genus Pelecanoides; species Pelecanoides urinatrix. The sequence continues at coordinate 187,346 of VZTQ01008014.1, forward strand.
TATTGGAAACTCTTGAAAGGTCTGTACTTATGCTTGGCTTTTTTGCTCAGGCTGTGAAGGTAAGCCTTGCTACCATGGAATTGTTTTAACAATTTAACAATTAGCCTTGTGTATTAGAGGCTCAGTGATAAAATTGTTTTTCTGGTAGTACCTTAGTAATAGGGACATTTCAATTTAGATGTTCACATCTTTCTTTTCTTTGTAGAAGTTCATTTAAGGTGTTTTCCCCCTCTTCTACCCTTCTTGCTTAGACATAATCCATCTAAATTTTCCATAGCCATTTTCATTTCTTTCATCCATCACTGCTCTTGCAACTGGCATTTCCTCCTGAAATGATTCTGCCTCGAAAGGTCTCTAATGAAAATGTCCGGACTGTTATGATGTTAACTCCTGTAAGCTAATGTTAAAGATGTGCTTTGCAGGGATGGGGCTAGTTGGCTGAACACATATATGTTACAGGCTGTAAGTAGGAGCAGGCAGCAGTGGTGCAGGACCACTCCTGGGGGGCTCATGGGTGGACCACACCAGAGCAGGACACCCCCAAAAGACTCCAGCCCATGGGCAACCCAGGCCAGGCCAGGAACACCCCTGAGGTGGCCCGTGCTGGGACAGGAGCACCAAGGAACAGAGGGGCAGAAACCATCATGTGAAGCTGCAACAAACTATTAAGCGTATGGGAGCAGAAGTCCTAAGCACAGGGCAGCAGACAAAATCTGTAACGTGTACACCTTCAGCGTCCTGTATTGCCTGTTGCTTCGCCAGAGCCATGTGAATAGATTAAATTTAATCTGTGGTGAAAATTAGGTAAATTAAGACTGGGGAAGGAAGAGGATATTTCTTTATGTAGGTGTTTGCTTAATAGTTTGTGTCCTTTTTCTCCATGCTCAAATCAGTGATCAGTGGTTTGTGTTGCGTGGCAATAGATTAACTGAAGTAAAATTCCCCAACTCCAGTCAGTTTTGCCTGCAAGAGGATTTTATTCTGAAAAAACCCACAATTTTTCTCCAAGTGAAGAAGTCAATGTACGGGTAGAACAATAAACGGAGTGTGACTGTGTAGCACAATTCACTTTATATTTGAGGCTGTTTGATGATTACAGAAAGTTTGAGGCAGTGAAGGATAACTCTTTAACACTCTGACCTATACTAGATTTTCTTCATAATTTCTCAAGCCTGGGAAATTCCCATGAATGCATTTACAGTATGTAGCTTAATGTTGAGGCGCTTTGCTTTTGAGTGCAGGATAAGGGGATAATTTAATTCTAGTTTTCACTTTCTGTGTTAAGAGATACAGGGAATATTGGCAGCATGTTCCACCACAAGTCTCCCTGGCGAGAGTGCTGCATGGTGTCCTCCAGCAGTACCTCTTAAGTAGCTTGAATGTTTTTCTCTTTTGGGAGGAACCAATTTGCTTGTCTTCATTAAAGGGTAATGCTGTGGTACATTGCAAGACTTTTACCAATTACAGCGCTGGCTTTGCATTGCATTGATCAGGGAGGATCTTCTGCAGTAAGGTACAAGGATTTTTTCTTACAAGAAATCTCTGAGGATACAGTGACTTTGACAGGAGAGTATGTGATAGTTTTAACATGCTATAGGAAGTTAAATAAATCATACCTGCTTGTGGTTTCATTATTGTAGACCTGATTTTGATTTGAATGGAGATGTAGTGAATAAGTATAAGGGGAAAAAAAACAGAAGCTTAGTAAACTATGTAATATGTTATAGTACCTTCCTTGTTTGTCTGCTCATCCTCACAAACCAGTATGATAGGTATGGTAAAATGTAGGACCAAATCTTAATCCTAGCACCATTATCTAAGGCCTAAACTTAGCCTTTGAATCCTCCTTTTTTAGCCCAACAATAAACAGAGAATTTGTTGCCAGCAGACATAAGGCAGAACAACATTCTTGGGTTGAACTGGAAAAGCAATCATTTCCTGGCAGAGAACACACTTGGTCAAGTTATAAAGTGGTTTCACTTGAACAGAGCCCATGCTATCAACTTTTATTAGGGTACTGTTTATCTTGGGCCTTGTGGGAGTAACGAGAAATGGAAATTTTAGGTAAACCCTTGTGCTGCATCTAAACGTTCGTGCCTTTATGTAGTATGGGACTGGGGAGAAATGTTTTATTTAATTTTGAAATCACTTTCTTTTCAATTCAGAAATTGCCTCTTGTCAAAACAATGTGTTAAAAAAGTAGAAAAAAAGAAAAGTAATTCCATTTCAGAAGCCCAGTGTTGCATTGGTAGATGGGCTTAAGAATTACGTGATGTATGTATCTGAAAGGTAAACTGCATGCTTTTATAAAGAAAAAGGGGCTGTGCACAGCTTTTATTACAACACTTAAAGCTATGATGTATGTGCTCTACAGCAGTGGTTTTATGTTGCTGTGGCCTAGCTGAGAAAAAAAGTGGTATTTGAGATTCATTGGGTCTAGCTCTTCATCTTTAGCCTCTGCACCCCCATGCCCAAAAGTCATCACACCCAGCCACGGATTTTCATCTTCAGATGTCTTCATTGCACCTAGATCTGCAACCAGGAGTGCTGGGATCGGCTAATAAACTCAGCTGGACTGAGTGTGACTTTTCAGAGCAGTGTTTGGATGTCTCCAGATAACACTCTGCAGAGCTCCAGTGCTGTAAGCACCAAGCAGAGCCACCCAAGCTGGTCTTGCACTGAATTAGGACATGTTTAGTTTTGATGTTGCAGTTAAGTTGATGTAATGTTGCTGCTGCTAAAAGGGGCAATCACATTCCCCTCTGTCCCCAGCTGTTTTCCTCAGGTTCTGTTTTTGGACCAGCATTTTTTCCAGTCTCATGTGAAACTTAGTCAAACCAGAACCCTGTGGCTGGGGTGACATGCCTGTCACCTTCTCTGTCAGGCAAGACCCATCTGGAGTATATCCTGCTTGGGTCAGTCCACATCTGCAGGATGAAGTGCGAAGCACATTGCTGGCTTCTTATTTCCTCCTCATTCTGGCGTTAATCACTGTGGCTCTTGGTGGTCATATTCTGTACTGTCTCAGGCACTCCATTTTCACAGCCAATAAGTTGTAACAGGGATCAGCTGGAAGGGGAAGAGTGGAAGTCCAAATTCTTTATGAGCTGTTGAACCCAAGGGGAAAAAAGCAGGTTTCCTAGGTCTATAAGGAACCTTCTGCATCACTGAGCAGTTTTCTGCTGTTGAAGGCACTGTGCCATATAGCCCCTTCTTAAACTTATCAAAGTCTGTATGAAAAACAGCTAATGTTTTCTTGCCTCTGCTACTCCCATTGGAAAGGCTGTTCCAGGACTTGATTGCTTTAACAGGTAGGAATCTTCAGGTTTGAGCATAAGTTTATCCACTGCTTGTTTATTTATTTTTGTGCAAGCAGTTATTTTGCATCCTGGGCTTGCTTTCCTTGAACTTTCCATGGAGAGCAGACATGAATTCTCTGATTTCATTTTGTTATGGGAAACAAGCAAATCTTGTTTCCATGTATTCTGTAAGTACTGTCTCTCAATTGCTTTTTTTAATCTATTCTATTTTATGCTTCATTTTTAAATTTATGTAATACTAATTCAAGGTTCTATATAAGATACACAACAGCACTAGTTGTTCTGTAGTGTTGCGATGTCTCACCTGATAACGTGTAACAATTTTATTTTCCTGTTTCACATCTCTGTTTTACTAGCTCATTCAGACCCATCTTCACCTCAATTAAACGATGAGTTCCCAGTATACTATGGAATTTTATGTTAATCCCTAACTCCATGATCTCATGATTTTGACATTGATTCATTCCATATTTCTGATTCAGACCTCCAGGTCATTCTTCTTAGGCATTTTACAGTGCCATCACTGTGCGTTGTGGTTAAGTGATTTCGGCATCAAACTTCTGATATTTGTTCCAGCATTATCAGTAAAAATATTAAGCAAGACTGGTCCAAGCACCAGTCTGTGGGGGACCTCCCTAATGATCTCCTGGCAGTCTTAAATTTGTTTTGTTAGTACTTGTTACTATCAGCTTGCTCCCGTAGTACCTCATCATTCATCTGACTGTTCTCATCTGCAGAAAGTGAAATGAGTGTCACAGCAATGGAATTAATGGAATTAATATAAATATTTATGGTAACAAAAGTAAAAATCAGTCACTACCTTTTGAGGATCTGAAGTGGAGAGAGGAATTTGTCACTGTCTAGGTGAAAGAATGCTCACCAATAAAATTCTCATACCAATAAAATTGCTAATTGCATATTATGGAGTAAAAAATATTCAGCTTTCTACATAAAGATGATGCTTAATTTTTTTTTTTTTCTTTTTTTTCTGGGGAGAAGAAGTGTGAAGGACAGGCTGTGTTCAGTTCCCATGTGAGTTAGAATGGTTAAGTAGCCTCTGAGCATTGACCTTCAAGGCTGTGGAGAAAGGGCCACAGATGGTGAGAATGAATTTGCATTAGGGCACTGTAGCCGAGAGTCTATAAGATTCCAGAGCAATGTATTGCGAAGAGTGATAGCAAAGCAGAAAAATACCAAAAAAGGGTGACATAAAAGGAGAATGTAGTGACTAGAGAGCTGTGAAAGGTAAGAGAGAAGTCCAGCGTAAGGAATGAGAGGCTGGGGCAGGCAGTGTGAATGGGGTAGCTGCCTTCCCATCAGAGGAGGGCATGAGGTAGAGAGGGCAATGGCAACCAGTCCCAAAGGAGAACATATGTAAGTGACATTTACTTCTGAAAGTAAATTTGCATTTTGTGTTTCTTCAGGTTACATTTTTAACCTTACAGTGATGAGAGAAGAGTGAAGAGCTGTAGGTTCTCAGGCCTTTCTCAGCCCAGGTTTTGTTTTATTAACAATAAGTTAATAAAAACAGTGTCATTTGTTATAGTTTTGGTGTCTTGTCACTGGAAAAGATAACCTCTGTCAGAGGTTTGGTGTATCCAACATAATCCATAGACACCTGGATCCCAATTAACATAAATACATACCTATTTTAATGAATCATTGGGAATTTTTTTTTCTCAAGGTTTTTGATTTATTTTGAAGATCATAGTTATTAAAATATGAGATCTTAAATGAAGAACCTCTTTTCTAAACACTGGGACATTTCTAAGCCATCGTATGAGTGATCCTACTTGCATGAGCAAAGCTGAAGTGACAGAAAAATATTCTGGAGAGCAAGGGTAGAAATCCTTACGCTAACTTCACAGGTGGCGAAAATGTACTGCCTTGTTCTACTTTTAAAGATATGTATGGCTTTATTTGGAATACAGAATAAAAATAGACCCTCTCGCCTGATTTTGCCTGTATTTCACTTACACCAATGAGTGTTTCTTTGCACTTCATTACAGCACAGGGCTCTCTGGGCAGGCGATGAAGTGCAGTTCCAGGCACTCTGTGGCAAGATGTTCTTCACGGGAAGACCATATAGTTTCATTTGCCATATCCTTTTCTGGCAGTGCTATTCTGCACTGCAGCCATTGCTTTCTGCTGCTTATTCCAATCTCCAGAGATCCCATCAATCAACTGGTACAACAGAGTGTGCACCCATGTAGTTAACTGGATTGCAAAACTGATTTGCCTTAAAAACAACCTTTTCTTTTTCTCTTTTGCTGGGTTATTTTTAGCTTGGTTAGTTGCGTGATCCAAATCACAGCATGGCTGGATAAACAGATACACCTCTACCATAGATATACTGAGAAAAAGGGGTCAGGACAGGGGAGGTAAAGACTGTTTAAGACAGTGTGGCTTCTGAAGGAAAGGTCTCTGAACGTGCTTGAGAAGGGCTGGGTTGGCAAGCAGACTGCATAGAAACAGTTTTGTGTAAAGTAATCTTTTCTGTGAGGTGGGAAAATATTTTGCTAGGTTGTTGCGGATGTGAATTTGCCATTAACAGAGAGATGTTAATGAATTGAAAGGAGCTTGGAGAAAAGCAACAAAAATAATCAGACCCTGTGTATATGTGTACAAATGCATGAAAAGGATTGGCTAAATGTGAGCATTTTGAGGAAGTGATGATGGCATAGGAATACTTTCATGGAGTAAGCATCACTCAGAGTAAGTGGTATGGTAAAATAATGAACAACAACAGTAAACTTAAACTTTTTTTTTTACTGTCAATGTGATGCATTGTACCATCAGATGGCTTCTGTCACTGTCAGGAATAGTTTCTCAAGGGAGGTTCCATTTCTCGGAAATCATAAAACTGAGCTGGATAAATACTAGAAAACATAGTGTATGCATTAATTCTCCATTGGCAGAGACATGAATGACTGATCTGTTACATATTTACATCTCTTAGCAACTGTGAATCGTAGGTGGCAAATACTGTTGAAGACCACAACTGAATTTCAGATGGGAAATTAAAAAAAAATGCATAGTATGCTGTGCAATCACATTATTGGCCATGCCTACTACTTTTTATCTGCTTGCTTGTTCCTTCATATTGCAAGCATTCCTTCACTACAGTCAACTGTGAATGAGATACTGTGCTGGATTCCAGTGAGGCTTGAGGCTTGTAAACTCTGGAAAGTAGCTGACATCGGAGGTCAGTGTGTAATAATGTTAAGCTACACTATCTGCTTATAAAGGAACCTCCTTGTGTAAACAGAGATACTGGTGATCGGAAAATTTTGAGACAGGAATTTTCAACTAGTTTCCTGGACAATGGTGAAATGATTTGTAACCTTTCTGTTGTTCATAATAGAGTGGACACGGGAAAGTATAATCCTGTACTGAACCAGCAATACAGATTTTCACCCCTCTGTAGAGTATAGATACTTGTCAGTCTTGGTACTCTAGGACTGTAAATAACTGATAGACTTTGACTGATGTTTTCAAGCAGCGTGCATGAGGATCTCATTTTGGTTCTCTTTTGTCTTCCTTCATTACATAATCAAAGCATTTATTTTGTTTTTCATTTGTAACTGTAAATACTGTTAAAAAGTACAATTTCCTTTACTGTCCTTATGTTTCTATTCAGGTCTGTTCCTCTTGTGTATTTAATAGTACAAATATTGGAGATGAACTCGAAGAGCAAATTTGAATGAAATTTCACCTATAATTTGCCCAAATCCTGGTTTTGATTGTGCCTGGCTTTAATTATGCTGAATTCCTGGAAGCTGCTATCAGACCGTTTCGTTCCCAAGTGTTAAAAGTATCATGAAATCAAATTACCTTGTAAGGTTACGTTTGTATTTGACTGAGTACTGGAAAAATTAGATTGCATTTTGGTTTTGGATCAAACTCTTATTTCCTTCCAGGCACTGAAGAGGACTAGATGTTAGGCTTGATTTTTAGCCCATCTGTATTAAATATATAATATGGAGATATGGTTTGAATGTAATTGGTTATGGTTTATGTGTAGCTGTGGAATTTGAGAATCATCTAATAATTTTCCCTTTAAACAGACTTTTAAAAGTACTAACATGGTATGCTGCCTTCCTTGAAGACTGCATAATTTTAGATTCCTCACTTTCATGCAGATTTTTCCTCATCCATCTTGTGTGTTAGTTAATCCTGAAATTTTCTTAATTTAAAGCCTAATTCATAATATGTTACATTTAGTCATGTGAATAATCCTACTGATTGTAACTCAATGTGAAAGCCCTTTGCAGAGTCAATTTGACTGTATTCTCTCCTGATCTTCTCCTTTAAAATGCATATGTATCAATGGTGCTGTACAAGAACAATCCATTTTATTCTCTTTAGGATTACGTGTTGCTGGTCTCGCTTGTACATAGAAGGATGAAAGGTGAAATGTGTTGGACTTGTCCTGACTTTGATAGCTCGGCAAGCACAGGTTTTCCTTTAAATTCCCCCCAATTTCCATAACAAATGAAAATGTCAGGTTTTATTTCGTATTTAAATTGTTCTTGTAACAAAGAAAATCGCATGAGTTAACTGCTGCTATTATTAACTGTGCATCTGATTGCCTCAGTTGCCTCAGTTGCCTTTCTCTGTAGTGCAATGTACAGGCAGACTGTGACAATAGCATGACTGGGACAAGAAACAGTGGCTTATGTTAGCAGTAGAAGTTAGGTTTATTCTTGTTCTCTTCGGAGACTCTTCGTCATCACAGGACGGTACTGTGAGGATATCAGAGTCCTGTGGTCGGATTAGATTGCAGAACCCGCATTTTATGCTACAACTTCAATGCTTACTTTACTTTAAGTTCATGAGCCACATAAGTCGTTAAGGGTGGTTTGGTTAGTAAATTAGTAATCCCACAAGACCTTTCTCTTAGACTTTAGCATTTTACTCTGCACTTTGTTTATTTTTACCTCTTGTATCTAAGGACTTAAAAAATAAGCACTACAATTTTAACTTCACTGAGCAATAGAGACAACCTACTGAAATGCAAGCATTTTTTACAAAGTTACTTAATCATGTTAAATTTCTTTATTCAGTGCTAGTCCTGAATCCAGCATATTCTCTAGTGTTGTAATGGTATATTATGAATAGTCCTTAATCTTGTATCTGGTTCAGGATATTTGCTATGTACAATTACTCCACTATTGTTCATAAAACCAGCTACTTGTAATTACGAGATATAGGCAGTTAGGTTGATAGATAAGTTATCACCTGATGTAAAAGAACAAACAGAAATGTGATATTTTGATGTATGTGTGATATGTCACGCCACGTGTTCTTGAAGGTCGTGATGATTTACTCCAGTAGGTTGCACTTCTAACATGCACAAATGAATGTATTTCTTGAGATGCAACTAATAGTGCATTAATTGGGCAAATACTTACAGATTGTGGAGGGCAATACTTAACTAACTTAATTTCTTAATTAAACAATTAGTGAAATGAAATTTCAGATCATCAGGGGTCGAATTCTTCCCCATATTCAGTGTACTCTAAACACTACAGCAGCTAAAACCAGATTTCAGAAATCTTCTCTGCTTTGCAAGGCTTCTGTTGCTTGTCATACCTTACTAAAAGCTACACAATTGCATTCTGCAGCCCTCTAGATCTAAAGCACATGCAATTTTTCCAAAGGCAGGCAGATAAACTCTTCCATTTAAGGTGTTTTTTGATATATATGTATGGGAACCTACTGTTTGGCTGTGTTGTTATTAAACGTGCTAAGATTGAGTTTTAGTTGTGCAGAGGGGGAAAAAAAAAACCCGTCTGCAAAACAGCCTTCAATAACCTTTGCTGCCAGAATAGTTAGCCCACTAACTAATTGCAAACACATGGGAATATTTATAAAGAGCAGGGCATGGGCTCAGAAAGTGACTGATCTCCTGCTCTGGTTCAGCGTATATGAATGACAGCCCTTAGTAACCCTGTTCCCTGTCAAAGCAGGTTTGCTTCATCAAACTGTGACAAAGTACAGCTGCTCTGCAGGCAGTGAGCACCCCAAAATATTTCAATGAAAATAGCTTATGCTAAGGGGTACAGATTTTGAAAAAACAGTTAACTTGCTAAGAATTAAAAAGGACAGTTTACTTTTAGTTTCTGTCATCTATCAGTGCACTGTCTGAGTTTGGAAACTTGAGGAGAATCTGAAAAACTTCTGTATTTCTGTTATCTTTCCAGTGTTACTTGATGCTTAGAGAGAATAAGTAATGGTTGTAATACAAATGTTGGCCTCTGCACAGCAGGGCCCTGACATCATAGCCTTAAAGCTTTGAACACAAAGTTCATTTTCTCTTCCCCTCTGAACCGTTCTCCTCCAGAAGGGTCATGTTTAGTATAAACAGAACATGGAAAGAAGAAGAATAAAAAAAGACTGTCAAGTTTCTAGTTATTTTCAGGTAAATGATAGCTTATTCGCTGTGCAAAGGCTGGCTTTGTTGTTGTTGTTGTTGTTGTTTTTAATGTAAAGTGGTGAGTACAATAAAGATGTATAATTATGATCCATTTGCAACATCACTGTTGAAAAGTGGACAAGACTTCCATTTTTAGTGATGTTCAATATGTTCTGAGGACTATTTTCATTCATTTTTGGGAAAATATCACAGGTTATTACCAATGAGGTTTTTTAACCAAGTGCCCAGAATTTGGGGTGCTGTCATGAGCAGCGCCAGCTTCTTGAAGTCTTTTGGTATCTACTGAACTACTTCTGAAATCTCAGGAGGATTGGAGATTTTGAATCAACTCGTAATGGTATTTGGCATTTGTTCAGCTACCTCTGTCATCACCAGAAAGTACAAAGTTACTTTCACATGCCTAACAGCAAGAAGGGTTTTG
>VZTQ01008015.1:0-48764 GCA_013400755.1 Pelecanoides urinatrix
AGGACATACCCTCTTTGAATTGCCAGACCTCCCGGGACAGTTTCTCCAAGTTGAGACAGGGGAGTAGGAGACAGTTTCTTCAAAATCCTACAGTCTGCTAACCACATCATCCACCGTTGGTGCTTCTTCCTCTTTCCAGCACAGTACTGCCAATGAATTGGCATATGACGCTGGTGCACTTCGTACCAACTTCCATCACACGGGTCTTGTGCACTGGACTTCATCTGGATCTTTGGGTGTTTTTTCGTTGTCCAGGTCACTATAAACCACCTCTGGCATGCCTAGTTCTCTCAGGTATTGGATACCTCTCTCCATAGTGGTCCATTTGCATAGGCGATATATAACATCTATTTGGCTTCCTTAGCCTGTAATTGCAGGCTACTGGCCCCACTATCCCAACATCAGAGCAGCCAGGTATCAATATGCTCACCTGGACGATGGCTGAAATCTTTCTGCTTATCTCCCAACTCACTCAGGGATAGGGATCATGTGGTTTCGGTCTCGTTTACAAGTTCTTCCTCTTCCTCCTCCCCTCGTCGTGATGGCCCTGCTTTTCCATTATCCCTTTCTAAACAACCTGACTTTCACCTCCAAGATTTCTTCTTCTGTACAGGGGCGATGGATACCAGAAAGGGCTGGTCCTCTGGTTCAGCTGTAGTACCTGCTGTGGGGATTGGAGTAACCGTAATACCCGTCGCAGGGGTTGGAGTAGCTGCAGTGCCTGTCGTTTTGTCATCAGAATCTGAGACCTTCTCTCCCCCCTGAGGGTTTTGAATAGTGTTGAAAAGGGCTCGGTAGGCATGGGCCAGGCCTCAGCACATTGCAGTAATCTGAGTCTCTCTGGAATTGCCAGGGTGACAGCATATGTTTTCCAAATATTTTACTAGTTTTTCAGGATTCTGCACTTGTTCAGGGGTGAAGCTCCAAAACATTGGAGGTGACCAATGTCTTAGGCACTTGCCCATACTATCTCACACACCCTGCCACTCGGGGCAGATCTCTGGGTGGTATTCTTAAATAGTTGTTTAACCTTAAACAAGGCCTGAAACACATTCAGGAGACATAGCAATAGGAACATGCTGGTTTGAACATCCCAAGGATATTCAAAATCCTCAAGAGCTACTGCAATCAGCTTGGAGGAGATGGTGAAAGTGAAGGAAGCTGTCTCCCCCGTAAATTGGCTCTCCAAGGAGAAGAAGTAAAAAGTGTAATTATTAATCGTTTCCAAAAGATAGCTCCCGAAGAACAGGAATGACAGCAGTGCTGAGTACAGTCTCCTGACCAAAAAATTTATCATAACATAAACCAGTGTCACACAGTATAACAAAGCGATGACCTTAACCGATTTCCCAGAGATGATAAACCCCACATAAATACTGATAATCAGCAGTATATACAGCCAGTAAGGTGCTACATACCAAAACTCCAAGAACAGATCCAACAACTCTGAGAGCAAATAAACCAACATTGTGACCAGCAACTGCTAAACTGATATAATGAATGCTTATAACAAATCTGTTTTAGCTCATTCGGGTCAGATGTGTTGTAATCTCCTCGTGCCCCACGTTGGGCACCAAAAAGGACTGTCGTGGTTTAACCTGGCAGGCAGCCAAACCTCACGCAGTCGCTCGCTTACTCCCCCCGCCCCCAGTGGGACAGGGAGAGAATTGGAAGGTTAAGAGTGAGAAAAACTTGTGGACTGAGATAAAGACAGTTTAATAGAAGAGAAAAGGGAAAATAATAATAAAAATAATGATAATGATAGAATATACAAAATGTGTGATGCACAATGCAATTGATCACCACCCGCGCTGACTCATAACCAAATAGCAATTGCTGCTTCCTGGAACACACCTATCATTCATATATTGAGCATGATGTCACATGGTATGGAATACCCCATTAGCCAGCTAGGCCTGCTGTCCTGGCTGTGCTCCCTCCCAACGCTTGGGGGTTTTTTTGTTTTGTTTTGTTTTTTTTTTAAGCTGAATGTCCTTGACTAATAGACTACTCAGCAACAACTGAAAACATCAGTGTGTTATCAACATTCTTCTCATACTAAATCCAAAACACAGCACTAGGAAGAAATTTAACTCTATCCCAGCCGAAACCAGGACAATACTCTAAAATGACCCTTTTTATAAATCTGCAAAACACCAAACCGTATTAAGGCAACCAGAGCACCCTGTCCATCTTGGCTTAATTTGTGAAGCATAGGCTCTATAAGATATTGTATTACTTCTTGCTCCTGACATAGAATAAATATATCCTAACAGTTTGTTACTCACTTCAGAAAGAGAAAGCTCAAGGCCAAAAATTCTGATGTAAGATTCCATCTTGTTATTAGATATTGCTTGATTACTTCCTCATGGAAATAAATGGACTATCACATTCTAGCTTGAACATAGCTGTAATTACATTTCATACTAAATTTTGACTTTTCCAAAACCTCTGAATCACAGTGAAAATATTTCTCATTAATTCTTATCAAATAAAACAACTCATTTATGAAAAAATGAAAACTAACATGAAGATACTTTCAAACTACATTGACACACTAGCATCAGTGGAACATCATATGAAATGGTATGGTGTGTCACATTGGATTATGCAACACTACTGTAAATATACAAAATGTAAGTGACAGAAAATTCTCAGCAGAAAACATCTATGCTTCTATTTCAAAATAAATATCAGAACCAAAACATTTTGAAAAAAAAAAAAAAAGATAATAACAAAGATTTCTGGTGACATTGTTACCATTATAATTATTTTAGATTAAATGAATTTTCATTACTTTTCACTTTTACAATAAAAATATTAAAATAATAATTAATACATCAAGATACATATAAGATGACTTTATAAAATATTTTAATGACATTGTAACACAACATAAATTGAATATAGTGGCAACATCAATATTCTTTTCAGCTCTCATCATTATAGTATATATATTTTTTATATATATAGTATATATATAAAAACCATCCTGTTTGCTTCAGCAAAATATTATGCTTTTAATTTTAAAATATAGCACAGCTACAAAATTAGCGAAACTGACTGATTAAACTAATTCAAAATCAACTTACATAGGCAGGACTGCTTGGATCAGGTTCTGCATAGTTAAACTAAACTACATCGTCACAGATTAGAAACAGTTAAATACCTTCTTTCATTACCATAGAAATCAAAACCTGTAATTAAATTTGCAATCCAGAGACTACCTCTCTGGGAATCCATTATATATTTAATACAATTCATACGGAAAACAGAATTCACTATGTATCACTAAAGCACATGTTGTAATACATACTCCTTAAAAAAACAAAAAACAACAACACACACACATAGGCATTTGGGAAGATCACAGCCCCGATCAAAGCCCCGATAAAACAAGTCCATGTAAATGGACTTGACATTTTATTCTTTTTCAATTCTTGTTTTAGATTCTGCTGAGAGAAAAAAAAAAATATTTTCACTAAATTAGTTGTCAATACTTTTTTTTAAAGTTTTTTCTGGATCTGTCTCCTCCATTATAGTGCCCTGTCCATTAAGTTATGGGTATTTTGGAAACACTTCAAAATCTTTTTTTTAATAAATCACTTCATTTTGCATGGAATGGCTAAATATTAATTGGTTCCCAAGGAAAAAGAGGAAATAAGATGCCATACTGCAGAGAAGGGCACCCACTAGTGGGCAGAGATCTGTGTTTCCCCTCATTCCCTTTATTTCACAGATACATAGCATTTCATATTCAGTATTCGCTTAACTTATTGTCTTCAGTAAATTCAATTTGTGAGCTCAACCACAACAGTTTCCAAATGTGCAAATATGTGACAACAGTACTACTGAGAGAAGCTGTATCATTCATATCCAGGCTTTACATCCCAACATGTCCAAAAAGATTCAGCCCTGTGCACACATTTGTGATTAAAATGTGTTTTTTCCCTGTTTTTGTTGTTTTTTTTTTCCACAGTAAATTTTTTGTGATACAAGTCTAATGACCGAATTACCATATCAAAGAAAACCACAGTGGCAAAAAGCACTGTTAGGTATCTTTTAAAACTGTATAGGGAGAAGCCAGACTTTAAAGAACACCCACATCCTAGATTATTTTTTTCCCTCAGGGCTTAGAAAATTCACATTAAAGGACAATGTAGAAAGCTTGCCACAATTTTTATGAAAAAAGGATTTTAAACTTGATGACCATACCGTTCTTAAATAATAATTTTTTTTTCTCTCTCTAAACCACTTTTCAAATATTGACTGAGTCTGGAAAATAAGTATCTCTAAAATTAATTTGGCAAGACTATCTCTTGACATGGACAAGGCAATAGCAGAGGTGCTCTCAAATCCTTGACAATGAAAGGATAATCACAAAATACTTATGCATGTATCCAATCTGTTCAATAGCTATTTAAAATCTATTTCAGTTCTGTTGCTATCACAAATGACTCTGATGTTTTTCTTCTTTCATTATAGCAAAGGATGTGACATATTCATCAAATGTTAGAGGTCACTGGGTAATTCTGAGGGAGATATTAAGCTCTCTAGAGGAATTTCATGTCATCTTCTTTGCTTGCTCAGTTTCTTTCTATTCTTTAGTATGATCTCTTAAAATTTCAGGCATTTTTATACCCTCTTTGCTATGCTGTAGACCAGTTACATGGTGTTGCCATTGCTAGCAACAGTCCACAGGCATTGAACTGAATTTACAAAGCCTCAGGACTAAGGCTTGCCAGGTTTGTTTTCTCTTAACTTTTTTTGACCTACCTTGGTCACTTGGTTTAGATGTAACAGCAATTTTTCTAAATGACCACGTGACTATGGCTAATTTGTTTGTCTTTGTATGGTACTACCATGGCTTTACAAGTCTACAGGGAAAAACAGGACTGGTGTGACAGCACAGGCCTTGAGAAGTGGAGACAGAGGATGCTGTGTAGAGGAGCACAGCCCCGGGATGACAGGGGATGAGGCACAGGGCCCGGAACCAGAGATCTCACAGCTATCAACAACTCGCCAGGTGTCAGTTAAAGAAACTCAAACCTAAAGCTGGACAAAACTGGTTTTAGGCTAAACACAAGTAAAAGCCATCAAAGCAAAACTGAGTGTAGCATGAAGCTGTAGACCAATAAAGATAACACAAGGTATGAAAGCATGTTAGCAGACATGTAAAAATGACATGAATGGATTTTAGAGAAATAGGGAAGAAACTATCAAACCATAAACTTTAAGATCCAGAAACACAGGTGAAGAGTGAGCACAACACCAGGCAATGGAGTAGAAACTAAGAAGTGCACATGTAACAGTTCTAACTCTGTTATTAGTACTGAAACTTTTTTGGCATAAAAACATTCTTTCCTTTTCTGCAATAATTAGATCCAGACTAATGTTGGTGAGACTGCTCAGATTTCAATTATGCCATCAATACATCCCTGGCTTTAAATACAAGGTGTGTTTTCTCTTTGCCCATAAACAAGATCACGAACATTATATCTGACAAAGAGATCGGAGTAGTATCTTTCAACAACACATATTTATGAAAATTATTCTTTGAACTTTGTTCCTTGAAACCATGAGTTCAGATGTTTTGGATCTAGACTTAAGGAGTCAAAATTTATGACAGCCATTGCCACACACCTAGAACGGGTTTGACTCCCTTGCACTGGAAGAAGATTTGCAAGAAGAGGCTACATTGACTTAGACCTGCAGTGAATTTGTCCCACAGGATATGTTTAAATTAATTCTGCTGGAATTTGTTTTAATGAACTGTTCATAAAATGTTATGAACAGCTTTCATAATTGCCTAGAATTTCTGCTGAAAAAATGTACATCAGTAGATTCAAAGCACTACCTGGACTTTCCCAGTCTGTCAATATCTGTCAGAGTCATTGCCTAGAGGGATACCTAAAAGGAAGAGGAGTTAGATGGAGAATGTAAAAACCTGTCTGTCAGGTGAGGAAGAATTTATACTATTATTCTGTATTTCTCTTTGTTCTTTTCCTTTCTATGCTTATCTGCCTGTGTTTTTGCAATAATTGCCATAGCAATAAAAAACAGATAATGTACATGACGGTTCATTCTAATGAAACTGTGAAGAGATCATATTTTTGTGCTATTTCTGTTTCCTACTAAAAGAAACAAGGTATTAATGTCAAAATAAATGCTATTCCATTCAAAACACATTTCTACATTTCAGCAGCTCAGAATACAGTCTGTTAGCACAATACATTAAGGTAAAAGTAATCAGAGTAATTATCAAAATCTTCATGATGTTCCCTGAGGCACTGGTACCCATTAAGATTTATGTTGTTAGAGTTCCATCCACCTTACTTACTTGCCTATTCTATGGCAATGACAGACAAATGAGAGCCTGATCAAGACTGCACTGAAATCATTATTTTAGGAAAAAGTTTAAATCTTTTCAGGGTAAAGTATAGTCTGTTGAAAACTGTACATGTTTATATCTGCAATAAGACATAAATCATAAATATGGATCTTCCTCTCAAACTCCATAGACAAATAGAATTCCATTATGGATACTTGGAGAAAGAAGCGATCACGCTTTTCTGCTCTATAAACTGATTTACTGACTTATATTCTTTCGTATCTCCTAGATACTGAGGTACAACAAAAGGAAGTATTATGCTGCTTACCAAGCTAGCTGATGGTCAATCAGCTACATCTTTCCCTCTGAAAATAAAATTTCCAGCAAATCTTTCTATACTTTTTTAAGGACCAAACCTTTACATCTGAATATTAACATACATATTTAAATGTGTAAAGAAAAATATATTTTTTACCAAAAGACTAAGTGATCCCTAAATGCTACCCTGTTGTAATGTCAACCTAAAACTGAACACACAGAGCATTAAACTAAACATTGTTGTTGGATAGGCTTAGCCTCATTTGTCATCAGATTAAGAAAACAAATCCGAAAGGACTCTTAACCCAAAGAAGTAGAAACTGTATTATCTTTCTTGATTTTGATGTTGTTAAGAAAAAAGTCTGATTGCAGTTATTCTCATACCTAACATCAGTCATCAATCTCTGGTTCAGAGAGCCATGAAACGCATTGTGGAATTATATTTGAAGGGGATGTTAATAACAAGCTTAAAAAATGTGAGTACATGGGTCTTTCAGTGCTACCCAAAATTTTTAAGAGATTTTTTTTTTCCCATCTAGTTCCTGAGCAAATTATTGATATTGTCACAATGATATATAACTGAATAATCTTTGTAGAAAAAAATATGCATATTTTGGCTATAAAAAATAATTCACTTAAATCCGTGTTTCCAAAATATGTTCCCTCATGGGACATGAACAGTGATATAGAAGATTCCAAAAAGGAACTCTGATGTTCTCCATCAGCTTTATCTTTTACTATAAAAGCTAAATCAAACGCAAAGGATGCTCTACTTGCAAGGGAAGCCTTCAAAATGCAAGTGATAAAGTGTTACCTAGAGAGACATTTGCCTGAGGAAGTAAAGGGCCAGATGCCATAATTCTGAGCTGTGAAATGTCCTGTTTATTTCATATGATGCAGAAACTGAGAAAGAGATTTTTATAATTTAGCATTATTAACTATTTCACTCATTCTCAAAGCATGTAATAAGGTATCAAACTAGGAAGATTATTTCTCACAGTGTTTGAGTTGAGGGGGGGAGGCATGAAAAAGCAGAGGAAGGATGTGTGAAAATGTATAAATTAAGACATATAAACTTGCAATACAGCATGATGGGGTTGCAGTGGGGGCTTTATTCACTCCCCTAACTGTAAAGCACAGATAAAAAATACTTCCTTTTCGAAAAACTTTAAGATATGTAGATGGATTTCAATAAGGGTGAGGTATGAGATAATAAGAAATATAAATTGGCTAAGAGTAATTACCTTCTCTGACCAGTAGATGAAGGCCAAGATGAATAAACCTATCCAAATACACATCTTCATCCACTGTCCATTCTCATTTTAGCATCCTGTTAGTGATTTTTCTTGATGCCTTACTAAGGTGTGGAAATACCTGTAGAAGCAACAGCTTCACAAATTCAGGGTTCTACCATCTTGTCCACAATTTTGGCATGGTGTTTAGTTGCTAAAATGATGACACAAAACCCTGTTGAATATTATTAGATAAATCCTGAATTTGTTCTTGTACTGCACAAAGTCAATGCAGTTGAGTATTTTTTTTTAATATGAATGAAATAATTAACGGAAGAGCTAAACATGGTAAACATGACAAAAAAATCACCCTAGGTGTTGACATTTTTCATACATTAAGAAAGTAATTGGGCAGATGATAGAAAAGCTAATGACTGGTTTTATTTTTATTATTTTTATTATTTTTATTTTTTTTAGAAAATAGCAGATGTTGTGGTCTTTTTATTTGCCTTCTAGGTATTCAGGCTTCAATATTAGTGGCCTCAAGCTTTTCTTCTTAATCATAGGACTAGAAGTTTATTTTTAAAGATGAAGGCTGACCTTCTCACGCAGTGAAATTATTTCAGAACCTAAGACTTTAGGAGACA
Source organism: Pelecanoides urinatrix (assembly GCA_013400755.1). Lineage (NCBI taxonomy): Eukaryota > Metazoa > Chordata > Aves > Procellariiformes > Procellariidae > Pelecanoides > Pelecanoides urinatrix. The sequence goes on from VZTQ01008015.1 coordinate 8,529, forward strand.
CACTAGCTTCTTTGAGATGAAGTAAAAATGTGAGGTTGGCAAAACAGCTATGTGTTTCAGATCTATGGTATTTCAGTGGTTTAACTTGACTGCTTTAACTTTCTGATGTGAGAACTGACACAGGCTCTTAGTCTCAGAGTCTTACAGAAACCTCTTTTGTGCCATGCTAAGCATTTCATTGAGTAGAATTTGGTGATACCTTCCTGGGAGTGTAGTTCATAATGCTGGACTCCATCTTATAAAGAAAATTCAGAAGAAAATTTCAAAGATGATTGTTCAGAATATTGCCAGGTTCTTTTAGAACAAGAAGGTGGAGGGTTTAATGTTTAATGTGGATGTTTTAATTTTTAATACCAAATTTACTTCTTTCAATGTATTTGACATTACACAGGATTTTGATTTAGCAGAGTCATACGACAATGTACTTAAATCACAATGCAACTAAAAATTACACTTAGCAGAACATACCAGTTGCAATACGAATATGTTTCTCAGTACTGATCTCTATAATATGCTCACTGTCATGATGCTGGGTGTCCCCTGTCTCCAGGTAGGAACAGATGGCTTGAAGCCAGCTCAAACCTATTCCTTTCTTCAAGTACTTTTTGTTGATTTTTTGTTTTTTATATTTTATGATAAGTTGAGGCACACACCCCCTCCGCCTCCAATCCCACACTTGCTGAGTCAGGAAGACATTTGTTTTCTTTTGATTAATTCAGGGTCAAACATTTACATAACCAGATGTTCCTATCAACTGATATATCTATTTATATATGATAAAGGATACCCTCTAGTTCCCTTTGTGTTAAGTCTGTCTGTCTTTGCAGCAGGAGTGGTCAGTCACTCCATCTATTCTTCCCTGAGCTTCATGAGCACATTGCCCTTGCCCATCATCTCTGAACTTTCTTCTGTTGTAGGATTGTAATTGATCGGTCACAAACAGCCATAGAATCCAATATGGAACAGAAGAAATTAAGGTCTTCCTCTTTTATAGTTGGTGGCACCAGTCTGCGCTCTCTATGTTATAATGTTATCCTAAACTAGTATCTCATCGTAGTAGTGCTTTGAACACCATATAATATATTTTGGCGAAAGTCATGAGACTAGCAAAAGAGGAGGTGCTTAAGCAGCTAAGTGATTTTTTTTTTCAAACCATTCTGTTTGAGTAAAATACCTATGGTCTGCCTAAAGCGTGCTTATGCACTTTAATCACTTCGTGAATGTCAGTCTTACTGGCTTTTCCGAGAGTGTCACAACTTAACAGGTTTCTAAGTCAGCTAGACATGTGAAATGAAACATGTGAGTCTGCAAGTCTTCTACAAATTCTTGAAAGTTTAGCAAGCTCTGACACTAGCCTTTTTGGCATACAAGTTTCAAGAAGGTAATGTTTGAAACAGAGTAAGCTCAGATTTTCTGAGTAAGGCATATTAATAAAAAGTGTTTGAAAACACTCTTACTTTTCCCCACTGTTTTCTTTCAGGATGAGTCATTTTCTCTGGTCCTTCTGTTTTACTCCAGCAAACTTCAGTGATTAGTAGTGCCTAGGAATACCAGTTTAGTTCAGAAACTTACTGTATAAAGTGCTGTAAGAAGAATGGGAGGATGTCTGCCCTCAGAAGTTTCTATCTGTGAATTGAAGTAAGGAGTTACATTTGTTGGATGGAGAATTTTACTAATACAGATAATTTGAATGGTAAAAATATAAATTATAAATTAATTCAATTTCCATGTATGCATTTATGTGCACTTACCATACTTTCTAAACTTCTTAAGTACATTCTTATACAAAATTGAGAGGTTTTAAAACACATCATATGTAACTGTCATATAAAACTCATTTCTGTGAAAGAGGGAGTTATTACTGTTCCACTAGAGATCAAAACAGGTTTATTCATTGACTTTTCAACATATGTGTCTACTGGTTTCCACCCCCACCTCCTCTGAGAAATGTCGTAATTTCTCTCTTTATATAGGTATTTAGAAATCATAAAATGATACTCCGATTAAAAGCTTTATTCCAAACTGACTGTCTCAAGTAACTTAATGAATAATAGCCAGTATTCATTTAGTAGGTGTGGAAATGCTACTAGTACAATATTTTTGTGTGAAAAATAACACTTATTGAAATAAATTAAAAAGAAATATGCAGGACAGGAAAATAATAAGTTGCAGTTTTACTCTTTTTTATTATTATTTTTTAAGCACTATTACTTGTCAGAAAGATTCAGCAAAAAGAATTGAGGACCTTGTTCCCTCTCTCCTCCCAAAAAAAGGGAAGATTTTTTTCATAACCACTCCTAGAATCTTCACCTGTCTACAGTTTGTTCCTATGCATTGCACAGAAGATTTGGAAGCTTGGAATGGGATTCCCTACTCAAGCAGGAACTTAATCAAGTTGGGCAGTAACGAAACGTCAAGGAAGTAGAGCAAATGGCCAGCTGACATAGAGATAGGCACTCGTATGTGGCCAGCTGCACCTGTTTATTCATTTGGGATCCCCAGTGTGTTAATAGTCTAATATTTTGCTAAGGATTCAAGAAACTGAGTTCAAAATTATCACTCTGATGCTGTGCAGGATTTGACTTCAGATTGAGTGCTCTGTTTTCCATGCAGAGGAGTACCCCTCCCAGGGTATTTTTTCAGTGTGTCTTTTCTTAACATAAATAATTAAAAAGTTACAGAATGAGAAAAAATGACTCATCATCTCACTGTTCAGGGAACCATAGGAAATGTGAGTTCACGTCTCTCCTCCAATATGTTGTGTAACATCATGTATACATGCATTTTTCTTCTCCCCAAAGCCCACAATATCTTTGTGACTAAAGGTAGGCAGTCTTAAGGCACTTTATTTTTGACATTCATGTTAGTCACATTTTAGGTTTAGGTAGAATTTTACCCTCTTTTTCAGATTAGTCTTGTGGAGGAAAGGTATTTCATTTTTTGTTCAGCAGTGAAGGGAGTCCGGGATGTGGGATTTAAAAAATTTATTGTACCAATGTAACAATTACCCAGTGTAGGCAATCATTCAAAAATGTTACTTCCTCTGTGGCAAGGACTAGCTTTGTCACAGTTGTAGTGGGATTCCTGCTGTTTGGTGTATAGAGGTGATGACTATAGTTTAGGACATGTAAGCTCCTCTTACAGTTCTGGCCATTTGGCCACTCTTCATGGAGTCAGGATGGGGTCAGGAACTGCAGAGCAAACATGCTAGCCACAGAGCTGGAGGCATCCCATATTTCCGCAGTATAAGTTCTTTACAGAAAAATAGAGAAAACCTGAGGACACAACAGCAGTTGCAGTGGGAAAGGGATTGTGGTTTTCCTGTCTTGATGGACAAAAATGAAGAACAAGGAGATGGTATACTTGTATGAAATAGCATGATTAAAAGGCATTCTGTTCTGGACAAATCACTGCCAGATAAAATATCACAGCCACCTAATAAAGTTAGAGTTTAGTTAACTTATCAGCTATTGCTACTATCTTATCTTTCATTTTGTGGCATTCACAAATGGTAATGCATACGGAGAAATGGAATCCAACCATATCATCTTTACATCTTCTGACTCTGCAGTTCTGACAGAAATAAGTGTTAAAGGATTATTTTATAGTCAATGAAGTCAGCAGATTTTCTTCATGATACACTTAAGAAAGAGTTCTGTTGAGTAAAGTGCCATTAAGACACTTTTACTCTGAAAGAAACAACCCAATTTATTTTTTACTTCCCTTAATATGCTTGGAAAATTGTATGGAGACCCTTGAACAACCATCCTGCGCTATTTCTTACAATCTGTACAAAAATGATAATGTTAGAAGATGAAAAATAATAAACTATATAAACATATTTTGCTGCCAAAATATATGTAGTAAAAAGCCTTATAGCAAGGTATTTCCTAAAGAGCAGTAAGTCCATACACCTGTGATCTTCATTCCTGAAAATTCTTTATCTAACCAACAGTATAACCAAGAAACATAGAATCACAGAATCATAGAATCATATAGGTTGGAAAAGACCTTTAAGATCATTGAGTCCACCACTAAACCATGTCCCTAAGTGCCACATCTACAGGTCTTTTAAATACCTCCAGGGATGGTGACTCAACCACTTTCCTGGGCAGCCTGTTCCAATGCTTAATAACCCTTTCAGTGAATAATTTTTTCCTAATATCCAATCTAACCCTCCTCCGGTGTAATTTGAGGCCGTTTCCTCTCGTCCTGGATGCCTCAGCCTCACTGGATCTAACATTGACATTCATAAGGTATTATAAGGCACTTTTCCCCATAAGTTGTTATCACTAATACAATGATCTTGATTTTCAGTTGTGAAAGAAAAAATAAAAAATTATGAGAGAAAATAAAAAATTAAGAAAATAAAGTATACACAGTGCAATGAAGTATCACCCCAAAATAATCATCAATGTGGCACCCAAGAGAAGAAACTGTTTACAAGAAGACCTTTTATCTTACATTTGTGAGACTACAGTTGTTAGCAGACACATCTTCAGAGTCACCTTTTCAAAGGGCAACCATCTAATAGTATAAATTTTCTGTTCACTTTGATGTGATCATTAATACACAGATTCAAGTCATTTAACACTAAGTAAAAGAGAGTAGGTCATAAAATCTTTAGTAACAAAATCATAACAATCCAGTGAGAACAAATTTTCAACACACTACAGTGAAATAAAGGCTGAGGAAGAAAAATTCAGAGGCAGAACAAGAACCAAAAGAGATATAAAGCAATATGATATTTGCAATAGCTCTGTTTCAAGCATAAAGTTCTCACTAGAATGGAGATGTTGTTCAACAATGTTGGAAATGAAGAAGCACATAAATGTTGGATGCACTAAAAATCGAAAGTACATTACAAGTTGCATTTCATCTGCACTGCATGGGCAGTAATGTAGAAGATATGTGATTTGCTGACTAACAATAAGAAGTGGCAGAGATTAAGATATCCTTGAAAATGCCCTTAGTATTCCAGCTGACCTTTTCTCTCTAAGAAATAATGCAGTTTATTTAACATCTGTCTTCAGGCAAGGAAGACAAAAGGACATGAAATACTGACCAGTTTTCCTGCCAGATCGTACCAATTGGCATGCACATGGCAGTGATTTGAGCTGGACCCTTCAATCAAAATGTAAATCATGTGTCATTACTTATTATCTAGGTTCCGAGGAAGCTCTCTGCAAGCCAGAACTCATGGCTGACAGATTTTTTAACACTAAATGAGTAGTGGTACCGGCAGACACACAGACTAAACACAGGAAAAATGATGTGCAATTTATTAGCATACCAAAGGGAAACAAGACCATATTCCCAGAAAGCCAAGCCTCAAGAAGTGGTATGGATTTTGACATACTTACAGAAGCTGAAGCAGACATCCTACATTGGAAAAGATATTCCCCTCATACAGCTTTGCTAACAGTAAACACAGTGACAAAAAAATACTTTATAGAGTTCATCCTGTCTCCAATCAAAATCAGAGGAGTATAGAAGAGATGCCATGACGAATTTGAAAAAATTCAAGTAATTTAATCAAGGAGTATGGTGGTAAATGATACAGATTCAGAGGAAACAAAATACATTATGAAATTCTCTCTGAAATGCAAAAGGCATAAAAGTAGAAAGTAAAAGATAAAAATAAGGAGAAATACTCAAGAAATACCCATGTTATTTGGAATATGACTTTGCAAGAGAAGAATCCACAAAAATTAACTGTGGGAAAAAAAAAAAAAAGAAGAAAAAATGCAAAAGCTGGAATATGTTACATGAAAGCAGATTTAAGATTTCAGGAAACTGGAGACTGAAAACACACAGGATGCGCAGGAGCAAATGGAAGGATTTATAAAAAACAAAGAACATAAAGGTCTGGCAGATCAGAGTGTAAGAAAGGATGCATTGTCAAAAACAGATCAGAAAATAAAACACATAACATACTCCTGGTAGAAATCTGAATATACGTTCATAGTAAAGACAAGGAGATAAATAGAACCTAACCTGTTATTCTGAATGTTTCATGGATTCCAGAGAAGAAGACAAGGTGATTTGTAAGGAAGAGGGAAAACAGCAAAAAGCTGACAGAATTCAGGAAGGTTCAAAGAGAAAAATTATTTTAACTTTTAGCAGTTCACTAGAATTATTAAAATCAAGCTGCAATCTTACTTCAGAGAACCAAGGAAGCTGGGCAGCTGGAAGTGGATACGGTTTCTTTCTCTGAACAATACCTCAATGCACAGTAACAATGATATCCACAAAATTAGAACAGGAAAACTGACTAATATAATTTATTTTATATAAAATGTACAGATTTAGGACACAGAACAAGATATGGTAACATAATAATACTGTTTGATAATTAAAGCATTCACATCAGCAAAAAACCAGCTTGTATGTCATTTGTGTCATCTTACTTTCCATGCCAGAGCTCTGAAGACACCACCAGACCTTACAGGCCCCGCTCAGCCTCCCCGGAGCCTCTCCCCACTCTGCCCAGGGCCCAGGACCCCACTTCAGCCCCCCAGGACTATCAGTCCTTGCCCCATCAATGCTGCAGCAGGGCCGGGCTCCAGCTTCCCTGGCCATGGGCCCTGCTGAGCCATGCCTACCCGCAGGCCCACATCCCAGCTCAGTCTTGGCCTGTCTTCAGCCCCAGGAAGGTGCCTGATACTGGGGCTGGGGTTGCCACGGCTGCCCCCGGCTGCAGCAGTGGGACAGGCCTAGCTACGAGGCCCAACCCTACTGCCGCTGGAGGGCCCTTTCTGGTCCTGGTTTCTGGATCCCAGGGAGCTGCCAGCCACCTGCAGTGGCAGTTTGTTCTTCAGTACAAATACAGTGTGGTACAATCTCTCATTACATGAGCCCTTGCTAATTTTTCCTGTGCTATGAGCCTACTCCTGAATCACTATGTCAACAAAACTGATGATGCCGACTTAAAAAGAAACTATTTGTTTTCTGCACATGTGGTGCATACTTTTTTATTTGCTTACATAAACTATTTATACTCTGCGGTGAATATAGATTTTTTTTTTCTGAATGTGTACCACTAGAACAACAACTTCATTTTTACAATATTTTTCCAAAACAAGATAATGTGATTATTCCCATTTTACAGCTTTGATATGAGATGCAGCAAAATTATGGTGAAAAGCCTGTAAGTTGCTTTCCTAGACTAGTGCCACTAACTATATGTTTCAAATCTCCCACTGACACTGACTCCTGGGGCTGGAAAGCTAGAAAGTTTTGATTGTCAGATCTCAGTATCTCAAATTCAACAGCTGAAAATTTCACCATTAACATGTTATAAAACTTAGTGAAGTTTTAAGTGCTAAAATCATATAAGAAAACTGAAGGTAATAAACCATCATATAAGAAACCAGCAGATAAAATCCGAGTCCTCAGACAGATTTCAGCTGCTGTAACCATGATTCAGTCTTTTCTTTATGTATTTAGTTGTCTTATTCCGCATGTGACTGCCCGTGTCTACAAAAAAATGACAAAAATCATCCAAGGAACAATCTCCATCTATAGGCAATACCATCTTATATTTCTGTAGCTTATAAATTTCCATATAGCGAATTACCATGCCAAACAGATCCCTGTGTGTCTTCATGAAAAAAAAAAGTCAAAAGCAACTTTTCTATAAACAATACCTACCTAGATGTGTATACATATTTTAAGCTACATAATTTTATTGGTGAACTAAATTTATGTGAAAATGCCAAGACATCATTTCCAAATGTGAAAAAAGTAGTTTAAAAAAAAATGTAGACCTGACTTTTAAAATTTCTAATAGCTTTTACAAGCAAAAAAAAAAAATCTTACATCCCTTAGACAAGAAAAATTACATATCTGCATTTGAAATATCCTTTCTAGACCAAACCCTCCAAAGTTTATTGCACCTATTTTCCTTTAGAATAATAAAAATTACTACAAAATTCCTAGACTTCCACCAATGGCCAGACATACCAGACAAAGGTAATATTGTACTTGCAATCTTGCTATATGCAGAAGATGCACTATATGTATATATATGGAGCCAAGCATTTATTGTTTGCCTCGTTAAAAACTTAGCAATCCCATCAAAATGCAACAGTTAGTCTAGTTACAATAATACTTGTCGCCCAAACCAATATGCAAAAGTTTCATCAATAATACCCTTAAAATTTATACAAAGTAATTTTTTTTTTTTCCTGCCCCTCTTCTTTGGTGTTAGGCTCATACTTCCATTGTCCTTCTGAGTCCTGAGTTCAGTGGTATCAGCGTTCTTTAAGCAGAGAAATGGTGGAATGTCCAGCTAGTCAGCAGTATACCATATTCTTCACAAGGAAGAATTTAAAGGTGTTGGTGGGGCCTCCTTTCTCCTCAGTCTTGGGGTCTTTTTAGTTTTACATTTCCTTACCACAGTTTACTTCCTTCTTACTGATTCCTAGCTGAAGTTTGAAAGTTGTATATTAGCCTCTCCCAACCTCAGTTGATGTAAAGGACTGTTGTTTGTTTTGTAATGACTACCTAGGTTTGTCAGATCTTTAGCATATATTCATGTATTCATAGAGCTTCAGTAAGTCATTTAGATTAGGCAATAGTAACTTGACCACTAGCCAGTTGTTAAAAACATATTAAACAGCTAAAATCATGCCAAGGAATTTCCACAAAAGTCCTAAGACTATCAGATCAATAAGAAGCCCACAGATATTTTTAGTAATGGCAAAAATCATATTTAGTAGTCTATGTAACAGCTACAAAAGTGTAAAAATCATGGCTCAAACTTCTAAAAAATTAAGTACGTGCTATAATTGATAATTATTTTGTTTAAGTGATTTTAATGGTCAAATGTTTTATATGGCTGGTCTTTTGATTTTTGTTTTCTAATTCAACATCCACCTGTTGTGTATCTCTTAGAAAAATGTGTAGTGAAATGTGATTTTTCTACTAGTACAGGAATTCCCTTAAATTAGTAATATGAATGTCACTGGACAGGACATTTAGAAGAAGTATATTAATGAAACTAAAAAATGTAACTTGGAGCATGCAGTCCTGTGAGCTCTAACACCTTTATTCTGTTAAAATATTGTATCTTTAACAATATAGACTGTGTTTTTTGAGATGTTTTGTGACAGGGTCTCCTATGTCCTGGAAACAAAGCAAAACTTCCCACATATTACTACAATCTCAAATATACCCTTAACCAGGAGACTAATGATTTTCCTCACTTTCTGAAATGTCCCTGCAGAGTGACTCCAAACATCTGCACCAGGTCAACCGAGTTGACACCGTCAGACAGCCTGGCAGCTCTACAAAGAGTGTCAGCTATCTTTAGGTCACTCTTAACCCACAGAGGTACTTTTGTGCAAAGCCAAAAGACCAGTTTTGTGGTCTTAGACTTGGAGAGGAAATGATTGCAGCTGGGTATTCCATAAGACCAGTTTACTTTGAAGTGAAGGGCAAGGAGCAGTTAGTCATAGCTGCTTCGCTTTTGAGACAAGACATTTGCATTCATATTTAAAAAGATGGCCATAGTATTCTTCTATTTTATAGCAAACTGAAAGTTTTTACATTGAAAAACCTGAACAGAATCCTCATTGAAAACGGAGACAGAAACTTCCTCTCAGACTGGAGAAAAAACAAGAATAAATCCTTAAAAAAGCCAGAATTAATGGAATATGAGTACAGAGAAATGCCCAAGTCAGGAACATGCTTTTTTTCTTTAATTTTCCTAAAATGCTCTGTGCTTCAACTTCATCAGTTGCGGGGCTTGATGTTATGGCTGATTTTATTTAACAATTAAGTTAGTACATGTTTAAAAGATTTGTTCTATTTGAGTAAATAGTCAAAATGTCTTTTGCTTTGAAAAGGCTAGACTCAAATCAATAGAAATTAGGCACTTAATTCAATGAAGGAGTCTGGAAAACCTCACTCATGGTTTGGCCACAGCTTTAGAGACCATTGGCAAAAAAAAATCTTCTGTGGTGTTATGCTCTTCATCAGAATTATGTCTCAGTATAGCGTCCTTAAAAACTAAATTTGCTGAGTTTTATAAAATTAGTATGATTTTTGGTTTGAAATAAATGTTCAGACCTGTAGCAAGGATGAATGCCTGTGTGATGTGATGAATAGGAGTAAAACTACCTAACACTGGTTTGGGCAGGAAGTTTTAATATATAATCTCCTCAAGTTTCTTCCAGCCTGAATTATCATATGATCCTGTGACATATGATAAGAAGTTGGGGCAGAGATTTATGGTGACAGTGAAATGTTGGAGATGCACAGGATGAAGGCAAGATGAGGCTCAGCCATCAAAATGTCTCACTTGAGCTCTAAATCTCTTAACTCATTTAGCAATGTAAGAGATATGGTGAACATGCAAAAACTCTTATGCTCTAGCTTACGCTTGTATGTAATTCCAGGATGCACCAAACCTTAGGAATAGCATTCAAAACTGACAAGTGTCTGTATGGCTGCTTTTTTAGAGTGAGCTGCATAGGATTTTTCTTCTTTCCTATTTAAAGAAGCAGATTCTGAACACTGAAAGTTAGTCTCCAGGCAACCATCCAACTCTTTGGTGGCTGGGTAGGCACCACTTGAATCATGTCTCTGTGTAGCAGTTAACAAACCACTGTCTGATGCAAGACACAGATTGAAATTACAGCAATGAAAGAGGCACAGATTTCCTGGTTGAAACTAAATGGTTGCATCTTGACTGTGTTAACATTTTCCAGTGCAACATGTGCAAATGAAAAAATATGGTGGAAGCAGTCTTACATGGTTTTGTGTTTACAAATTCATATGCAAAAAGTTACTGAGTTCTAAAAATGGAAATTCTTTAGAATCACACACACATGTGTATGTATATGAATATCATCTGCATAGGAGATAAATATACACATATGTGTATACATATATGCATAGCTACAGATATAGTTCTGTAGTCAAATATATCAGAAGAGTAGAATATAACTTATGGCAGCAAAATTCCGATGTATAACTTTGGCATTTATTTTTCACATGATTGTGAAACAAGTCCAGCAGTTAATCAAATCATATTATCCCTTTAAAAAACTACCTATCATAAACCTTTCAAAGCATGCCATATTTAATGCCCATAACTGCTACTTATTTGTTTGGTATTTTTTGTTCTCATGTAGAGTATGATACTGATTCACAAGCGGAGAAATACTAATAGAGCAGTCCTAGGTTTAAGTCAAAACCTGTCCATACAAGAATGTCTACATTTAATTTTCTATATGTCAAAGCTTTATTTTTCAGGGGGAGGGGGAGGGTCTTTGCTACCTTTATTCTATTTTGATCTATTTACTTTTATTAATTTCATCATTTTTATGTTCACAATGTAGTTGAACCTTTTTTAAATCTGAAATTAGGGCAAGAATAGTTAAAACCCATTGTATTCCCAATATGTCACTTATTTGCTGATGAAATAATGAAGTCACACATTGTGTTTGGTTTCTTAAAAAAATGTTTGATTTTCTTTTTCACTTTGTCATTTTTTTTCACATGAAATAATCTAAGAAAAAATATAGTTTCCCTTAGTATTTTTGGTTTATATTCAGTATCCTACCACTAAGATATCTAAGAACCCTTTTAGACTGTTTTCTATAATGAATAGTAATCTTTATTACAGGAATAAATTTCTCCAGTATTAGTTGTAAAAACAATAATCTGCCATTCTATCTGAGCAAAATACATCTGGGAGAACTGATTTACTTGGTCTTTTTCTGTTTATCCTAGAATACAGTATAGGGGCTTTAACTCTGCTTTCACATCAGAGTTCAGAACAAATACATGTTAATGTTCTTGAACTACAATTTAGATTGCTTCTTATGCAGGAGATGGCCTTGGTTCATCTAAAATATTCTGTTGATGCCCAACAATAAAAAAGAGAATATTGTCACCTGACGTCTTTTTTTCTGGTGTGCTTCATATAATAATAAGCAACATGTCATGTCAGTTCTGACTCCCTGGCACAGTTATCTTTTATTCCCATGTCCTTAAAATGTACAGGAAAGGTTACTAAGACCTTACAAATGACTAAGGATTCAAGATAAGTTCCAACAGAAAACAAGATCACAGTAATTTTGCTGTTCAGTCTATCAGCATAACGAGAAACAGGAATGATCTTATTAACACTCACAGTGCAACTGCCAAAGTCATGGAGAAAAGGTGTAATGTGAGATTTTGGAGTGCTGGTTAATTTTTTCCTACTATATTATGAAGGAAAAATTCTCCATATAGTTCATTGACACAATATGTCGATCCTGTGAAGACTTTTGCTGCATAAAAAATGCTCCAAGCCCTATACCTTTGTATAGGGTATTTTGTCTTCTGATCTCTCAGGATTTGATGTCATGAGGAAGTAGTAGTCTCCCTCCAAAACTATGACTACATGTGTTCCCCTACACTGGAGTAACTTAGTGTTAGACTGTAGTTTATGCTGTCAAAACTTGTGTGTGTGAGCAGATGCCAGATTTCCACAGAGTTGATGCACAAAGAGAAAGTGCTAGAGCTCAAACTGTCAACACCTCTATTTGTGAGCAGATGCCAGGTCTCGGCAGAGTTACAACACAATGGAAAAATGCTTCAACTGTCAACACCCTATGTGGGAGCAGATGCTGGATTTTGGCAGAGTTAAAAGCAAGAGAGGAATATAGTATTAGCACTCAGCTTGCAAGGAAAGTCTGGGCTTTGCCAGAATTTATATCAAGAAATGATATTGCATAAGATCTCTCCACTGACCATTGCCTCAGATCATACATTGAGAGTAGATGCCAGGAGTGAATAAGCATTTGGCACCCTGCTCTAAAAATTTAAATCAATGTAAATTGGGAGAACAACAAAAACAAAACAAAACAAACAAAGAGCCAAATAGTTGTCTGTTTTCCCACTGTTGAATCTAATTTGTGGTAGCAAGGGGTTGTTAAACAATCAACATGTATCATTATGGCTTGTAATGGTGAGAGAGAATATACTTAAGTAAAAAGGCTAAAAGACAAAACCCTCTACAATCATATATGAGGGTGTGAGGAATGGGTGATTTAGACCACTTAAAGAACCATCACTGAAAGTATCAGCAAAAGTGATTTTATTGAAATATGATGTTTTAAAAGAACGACTTAACAAAGTTCAATGGCAAGGTTCACTCTATTACTTACTTCACAAAGAATATAACAATGATTCAAAACTACCAAGACAGAATCAAAGTTACCAAGACAAAATCAAAGTTACCAATACCGAATCTTAGTGCACTATAATACAAGGTTATGTGCGATATCAGCCACTTACCAAAGATCTGCTGTTTCTAAGAGGTGTCTCTGCCTCAATGAGCAACTTTGAGAGGTGTCCCAGCTCAGGGGGAGATCACCACCATGCAGCCAGCTGCTTAGCAGGGAGACCTCAAAGAAAGCCCACTTAGGCTGTCATATATATGGAATAAAGTGGTTGGCTTGTAGTCAAGTTACATGATGCGATGGGAAAGGTATGTATGAGACTCCTTGTACCCACAACTTTCTTTGTTCCTAGATAAATTACTCTTGCAAAAGCCACCTGCTATTCACATGTTAATCACATGATCAATGTTCCAAGCTCATATGCATCAATTCTCACCATCTCACTCTGTTCCTTTATGGGTTTTCAGAGAAAGGATTGGAACTAGATAAGTTCTTGGCCTAGTTACAGCTTAGGCCTTTACCTCCTTTGGAGCCGGAACCAAACTACCGCTAGTTTAGTTAAGGAGCTGAGTGGACACTGTTTTGTCCTTCAATGCTTGCTTGTCCAATTACCTTTACAGGTAGGTGTAGAGCTGCAAACGCATAATTTGGGAATATCAATGCTACTAAACACTAAAAGGATTTTTGGGTACTTTGATTCAGAAAGAAATATGAGAGTAGTATTTTGAAGAAGTCCATTCCAAGTGATAAATTGAGGAGAATTCTGATGTGCTGTTTGAGACCTCTGTGTAACTTCATCTATACAAAGACTCTCAAGAAATAAAAATTGTTAATATTATTAGTTTTTATATATATACTTACTACTTACAGATTTAAATGGACTTTTCTAAAAGAAAGTTATACTTTTTTTTTTCATCTTGGGAGGTGCAAAGTAGTTCTCAGAGACTCATGATGGCATTTAACATCTGATACGCATTCTTTTCCTATAGGACTGAACTCAGCACTTTATTAGGTATTTCAGCTACTGGTTAGATCTTCCATTCTACTGGTTAGATCTTCCATTATAATTCATCTTTTTCAGTTGTGAGAGGAGAAGTTGAATCAGACTTGACTAAGCAATGGAGAATACTATTTCTAGAGATGAATCCCCTGACTCAGGAGAACCAGATTCTTCCATTTTTGCCACACAGTAAATGCTGATAGAAATAAGGGGTAACTCTGGATGGTGTCTCTGGGACAGAGTTTGTTGAATACCCACCCATCACTAACAGAATTCAGAGTAGCCAGTGTCTTAGGAAATTGAAAAATGAGTAAACTCTTCTTGTTCACTGTATATAGGAAGTAGGTAAACATGGCATTACCCAAATGAAAAGTGGGTAAACCCATGTTTATTCTCAAGTACACCAGTTATATCAATATGTCTTATGTCAGAGTCAGGTCAGAGCATAATCAGGAAGCTTTAACTGAATACATAATGTATAATTTCTGCTTATTATTTGCTGACCTTAGGTGACTGGAGCCAGCATAGTCTAACTCTTCACTCATAACTTTCTGAAAATGTCACCTGTCAGTCTAAATTGTCAAAATTTATCTCCATTCCTGAGTAAACAAGGAGCTATGTTTTTCATTTTACTGAAGAATAATGAAAAATTAAATATTATGTAACTTTCTGGGACTTTCTTTTAAAGTAACAGTTAATTAATATAACCAAGCCATTCAGGATGAGAATGCCAAAGGTAATAGATCATAAAAAAGGTATTGTAAAAAAGATAGAAAACTGTGTTAGAGCTGTAATAATACATAACATTGATTTTTTAAAAAGATATATCCTGCTTTATTTCCTATATTGCATAATATTCAATCCAGAAGTCTCAAGGACCACCTAGAAAAACTTTCTTCTGATGTGTAATCCAAGCTTTAACAGAATTATAGATTTATTAAAATTAGATTAGACATTTCTAAAGATTGTTCTTTAGCTGAGAAAGAATATTTTTCCATAATATTACTTACTAATAGAACACCTTGGACTGGAAAACAGAACCATAAAACACAACCATAGTTTCTATTTAGAAAAAGGATTAAAATGCATAACGATAAGGATGAGCTTTCCTTCTTTTTCAATCTATGTTAGAGGGCAATAGTTTGCTTAAGCATGATCTTTCTATATTGCTAAAAGTACTATTCTACTTAGTTTCTGATATTCAGTGGTAAATGGATTCTTCAGTGTTCAGTGGCTAAAGTGGATATGTTTTTCTTTCAGATACACAAAGCCAATTACAATGAAGGTGTGCTTCCTTTAAAACATATATTGTACAATACAGCAAATAGGACACAATTATAGTTTGCTGTAATGGCCAACTGCTTGAAAAACAAAGACAATATACTAAACAAAAAATGGTAAATCATTACCTAATTTAAGGCCCAAGGCCTCGCTTAAAGCAATTAAACTATGGATGCTTCTGTTGATGACTTTAGATAAAGGTTATCAAAAATTATTCTTTAATTCATCTCTCCACTAATGCATGATTTCTTGTCAAAAATAATTCTCTATGTTTTTCTGTGTACTGAATTTTTAGTAGTGCAAACTTTCAGTATAGTCCTTCCATAAACGCAATAAATTGTTCCAAAATAAGTTAGATGTGCTTGTGGTTTGGGGATGACAGCGGACGGAAGGAAAAGAGACCCTATATTTAAATCCTAATGTAATTCTTAGTAATCTGTCACAGGTCACAGGAATTCCTTTTCTGAAACAATATATTTTTAACTGACTATTCTTTTCTATATTCTGGAGGGTTAAAACACATATTTTATAAATGGAAACACTACCAACACCACCCACCTCCCCTGCCCAAGACACACCAACCTTGGGTCCCCCTTACCTAGCTAGGGATTTTCTGCACATTTTTAAACACCATTCTGGATTTTAAGCAGAGAAATTAACTTGTTCCAATTATATGCTACCATAGTACATTATTATACCACCAGATTGAGTGGTATGAAATGTCATGCAAAATATGGTAGCTGTGCTTGCACTATAATGATTGAAAAATTATTTAAAAGCTCATGTTTAGTTTGCAGAATATTTTGGAACATTCAGAAACATTTACTATTTAGTGAGACCTGAGATATGACTAAATGATATTTGGGAAACTAACAAATGCAAATATGAAGACATTACTAAATACTTTACATCAGTAAAGATTGTATTAACAGTGTTTTCCACAGTAGAAGCTTCCATACAGAATGCATTGAAAGACTGTGGTTTATGAAAACCCTTGTTATTACTTTGGGAACATCATTCTTGTTCAAAAAGTGGAAGCATAATTTTTGCAGCCAATGAAAAATTTGCCTTTGTTTTCATATCATGTCAAGATGTTGCAGATAACAGTCTTACACGTACATTTTTTTAAATTGTATGTATGCAAAGCATACAATTTTTTAAAAATTCTTGCAATTTTCTGTTTTCATGTTATCCTAGAGCTAATGAAAATAATCACATATAGAGTTCTGTTTTAAAAGAGCATATACTTGAAATTTCATACACATAAAAATATCATGCATGACAATTTCTTGTAGACCTGATGCCTTTTCCTGATATTCAACATACAAATAATCCACTCGCATGACGTTAAAGAATTCCTTTTATCTCCTTGGAATCGACTTCTTGAAAATACTATACAGCTAATGATTGTATAAGGTCCCACCAGAATACCCACAGAAGAGATCTTGCTTCAATTTTGCAAACATGAAAACTGCCTTGGTAGGAGAATCAATATGTTTCTTCTCTGCAAAATATGTAAGAAAAATTTGGGGAATCTATGTAGCTTACATGTATCAGCTTGCAATCTGTAGAGCTATTTGCTGAGACACATTAGGTGACAACATACACGTATGACAACATTTAGGTTTGGTGGACCAGATGCCCAGCTGTGAATAGAAGTGAGTGGAACTATTTATCTGTTGAACTATCTTCTGTCTTCAACTCATGTAAAAAAACACTGTTACCACCAAAGTCTGAGTGTTCTCACTTCTGAAAAAAACAGGTCCTAAGTGGACACTCTGGTTAGAGATATTCAACAAATGAATAATCACTTCCATTACATCATTTAGCCATACTATCACAAAAGGATGGGAACTTGAGAACTGTCTACCAGCTCAGGGCACCGGATGTACTCCCGTTAAGTCGTACGCTTTTAGCTGACTATTGAGAAGCTGTCCCCTGCTTCAACTAGAACTTTGCTAGGTACAGCTCTACTATAGGAAAAAAAAAAAAAAAAAATTAGGGAAAACCTCAAGTATTCCAGATGCTAAGCCAACCAGATAACAAAATATTCACATACTTAACAATACTTCCCAGTATAGTAATTTTGCTTTGCATACAGCAAAGTGCTTGTCCAAACACTCAGCATAATTTGATAATTATCCATACTATAAACGTTGGAACTATTATTACCTCACTCATAGAATTCTGTGTTGAACCACCTACATGAAATTTATAAATGTTTAACAGATTATATGCAAAGATTATTAAGGTACAACATAGCCACCAGGTCAATAACTAATGTAATTAAAAGTTAATTTAAAGTTATGCAAAAATGCAAGATTAATATTAGAAATTACCTTGGTTTACAGTATGTGAGGGGAAGAGAAAAGAAAAAAGGAATTGTGAAAAACCCACACAACCTTATCTACAAAGTTGCAGATCAAATGTTTGCCAAGCACAGTTTTGCAGATAATTAACAGTCTGTGTTAGAGAAAAAAAAGTATTTCTGTGCTGTATGTAGATGATACTTCACACTTCAGAAGTACTTGCTTTCTGAGGAATCTAATTAATCTTCACAGCATTCCTGTGAAGGAAGTCAGCATTATTATCACCATATGATAGATACAGAAAGGGATAGATGATAGGCCAGGTGTCACCAGATGACAGGTGATTTAGCTAACATCATAGAGGAATTTTGCAGTGAACCAGTACCTAAAACCACATGACTAACTTCTGGGCTTTTGAATTCCAAACAGTTGTCTGTGGCAAAACTTTCTTTCAAAACTATGGTGGAGACTATTTCTGTTGCATTTCTCAGAATCATATTGTCATCCTTTTTCAGTTCTATTTCAAATCACTTCTCTCTACGTTTATGGCTACCACTCAATTATACAGGTAAATCTGAAAAAAAAAAAAAAAAAAAGATTTTTCCACCAGGAAAGAAACATCATGATAAATGGATTAATACAACAGGTACAGTTTCAGGACAGCTATTTTCATGATCCTGACTGTATACTGTCAAGTCTGCTGTTTACCTTCAGGCTTCTTTGCTATAATTCATTTTTCTAGGATATGCTGATATATAATGCTTCTAAAACCATATAGGCCTGAATCAGGTTGATATTAATTTAATTTGTAAAGGTAAATTGCTGCAGAGATTGATGTAAAAAGTCCCACTGAAAGTGTATCTGTATAACCAAATCAGACAGGATATAATTTTTTTAAAGCTAAAGAAGTTCACTTGTTAAAGAAAAAGAACAAAATACAATGGACCCTCTCATTTCCATTTGATCAGTTCTGTTCTTCAGATGCATGTCATATTATTTCAGAACTTGAGTAGGGTATTTGAAAAGCTACAGTAAGACATTTCCAGTTTTCTTTCTCGGCCACACAGACATGTGAAAGTGTCCTGGTTTTGGCTGAGATAGAGTTAAATTTCTTCCTAGTGCTGTGTTTTGGATTTAGTATGAGAAGAATGTTGATAACACACTGATGTTTTCAGTTGTTGCTAAGTACCCTGCTAGTCAAGGACATTCAGCTCAAGAAAAAAACAAAACAAAACAAAAAAAGCATTGGAAGGGAGCACAGCCAGGACAGTTACCACAGCTGGCCAATGGGGTATTCCATACCATGTGATGTCATGCTCAGTATATGCATGGTAGGCGTGATCCAGGAACTAGCGATCACTACTTGGTTATCGGTCAGTGCGGGTGGTGAGCAGTTGCATTGTGCATCACTCATTTTGTATATTCTATCATTATGTTTATTATTTTCCCTTTTCTGTTCTATTAAACTGCCTTTATCTCAACCCATGAGTTTTTCTCACTCTTACCCTTGCGATTCTCTCCCCATCCCGCTGGGGGAGGGGGAGGAGTGAGCGAGCGGCTGCGTGGTATTTGACTGCCTGCCAGGTTAAACCACGGCAGAAAGACTGCATAAACCAGCCCTAATAGTCAGTGGGATACGCATATGAACCACTGCATTGGGTTTATGTTGAAGTTCCTGTATTTCTCTAGTGGTTTTTGTTAGTTTTCTTCCACTGTGCTTCAGATGGTCTCAGATGGAAAACATCACACCCCTATGAATTTACTTGCTTATATCTGATTTTCTATCACGATTTTTTATCAGCTAAGTAATGAGACCTGACAGTAAAGTTCTATGTTCTTGAAACACACTGCAAGTGTAAGATAAAAAGTTTTCACCAGATTGTACCCTACTAACATGATAGTACTTGTGAAAATCATTCTCCATTTTCTTGCAGTAAATTACAAGAAAATGAATGAAATCTTCTGGCCCTAAATCAACGAAAAAAAAATCTAAGACCATCATAAAATGTAAACTTTTGAGTATCTCTTGACACTTTCACCTTAAAAATAATTTCAGCTGTTTACCAAAAGCTGTTTATACCCCATGCCTGTCTTGTGTCAAGTCAAGCCTTGTACCATTGCTTGCCTACCAGGACTGCAGATGATCAGGTTTTAGTCTTAGCTGTGAATAGCCATCAATGTTTTTTCCCTGCTAAAGCACATCTGCACTGAATTTCTTACTAGTTAAAAACAAGTTGGTGGTATTTTGAAGTACAGTATCAATATTTAACACAGGAATTCCCATCAACAAACAGCCCCAAATGGGGCAGTGAATAGTGCAGAACTGTTTAACAGTGGGCAAGGAGACCCTCATTTCCACTGTGGGAAAATTATCACCACAAGCCCTCTGCCAACTTTCTTCTTCCTCTATTATATCTACTCTCTGGTGGATGTCATATTAGAGACTGCAGCCAAACCACCCTCCATTCTTCACCTACTGGTGCATGAAGGAATCTGTGACAGATGCTGCGGCATCATGCAGTATTCAAAGACCAATATATTAATTTAATAAGTGGGTTTGCAGCATTATGGCCTTGCCAATGATTGCATTCCTGGTTAAATGGAAAGATAAAGATTGCCTCCTACAGGAACTAAAGATGGTATTCAATATAGTGTCAGATTTTTTTTTTACGGCATATATCCAATGAAACAACAACAGAAAAGAAGCAAGGTAGGTAAGAAATTTCCGATTTTTATAAGACTTCCGATATTAAAGAAAATCATAACAACAATTCTACTTAATACAGTAATAACAATGGGAAAAAAGATTTCAGGCTAATAGAATGACCTCTTTTGACAGAGTGAGGTGTCATCTGAAAACTGAAACTTTTGAATCAATGTCCAACCGAAACTTAAGTTAGAGAATTTTTTTTTTTTTCCAGATTTTGGAATACTTTTCATGTCAAAAGTGAGTTATCATTTTATAAGGCAGAAATAGACATCTGTTGCTAGTAAACTCAAATGCATCTTTTCTGGTTTACCTTTGTTGCAAATAAATAACTCTGTTGTTTCGTGAGACTTGATTTACTGGACTTTAGTCCTATGATTGTCTGGCCAAGATGCAAGACGTAACTCAGACTTGTTGAGGTGACCATTGTGACTGACTAGATAATCATAGCAACGGAACAAGGTCTGGAAGAGAAGACACAGTAGATGTCACTCCTGCATAGGAAGGCAGGTAAGCACTTCAGATCCTGAAGCAGGTTGATGAAGAGTATCTTTGAAAATTGTAGCAGTATACACAAAACCTCTGGAGGACATTTTCCTAACATCTTAAGTGGCTAGAATTTAGTGACAGGAGTTGTTTTGAACAAACACAGGCAAGAAAATACAATTTCACCAACTATTTTAAGGAACATTGAAGCTGGACACTTGGGATCCTTTAGTGATGCTCTTTTTAACATGTAGTTTTATTTAAATGCAAATATATGCTATATATAATGCTTGGTCAGCTGAGGTCATTTATTGAAAAGGAAAAGAAGTTACAAGCATGACTCCCCTACCTTATTCCAAAGAACTCAGAAAATAAGAACTTATGGTTTTTAGTCTGTATTTTTGACCTGTATTGAATACGCTTCAAATTTGGTCTAATAAAGGGATCTTTGCAAATGAAGTAATACAGACTGCAAGAACAATACTAAGTTTGTGAATAAGCAATCTGCAATCTGGAATTTAAAGTTTTGTCTGTAGTTTTGTGTGTATTTTTTTTAAATTTTAGAAAGTCACAGAGGTTAATTTTAAATTAGTTTGTTTATTTAAGTAAAACAAACATTGATGACCTTATTTATTTTATTTGTGTGGCCTTAGCAGATTGAACTGATGATAACTCTAGGTTTCCCAAGTAACAAAATTACATTAGTAATAAATATTTATAAGCTAGATGCTATGCTGTAAATCATAAATTGAAACAAAAATGTGAAATTACTATAAACAAAATGCATTTAGGATTTTTTCCTGGTCTACTTATAAATATGAGGGAAAAATCGTTTATAAGATAATTAAAAAATTAATTGGTTTAGCTTAGATCTAAATTATACAGATTTAAACAAGATCTACCCTATTTATGAAATCGGTCATGAACACAAAATCAGGTGTATTTCTTGTTTAGCAGAATAGAATTTTTATCCTAATGAATGTAAAAATCCCGGGAAAAATAATTAATTTTTTCATTAAATGCCTTTTCTGCAAAGCATGCAGCAAAATTTTGTAAATTTATCATGATTTATGTAATGTTTCATACTTGAAAACTTAACTATAGATACCACTTTTCCATATAAAGGTGGGGGGAAAAAAAAGAAGATATGTAAATAATCAAATCAACAGTATGAAAACCAAACAAAACTAAGATTTTATGCTGCATTTTTAGATCAAATATTTATAGAAGCCAATCTTCCACTTCATACTTGTTCACCATCAAAATACAGTACTATCACAACAGAATTAACGTGCATTATGTCATCTGTACCTACCTCACTTTTTTTAGAAGCAGACTGACTCCATTAAGATTTAGTCCAGGTTTCATAACCCTGTACAATCTTTTCTACTTATTCTAGAATTATTCTAGGCATAGAGATGCACTAAGTTTAAAAAAATCACTCTAAGACCCCAACTAAATTAGTGATAAAGTCAAGAACAGAATGGAGACTTCTGAATTCTTTACCATTGGTCTGATCAAGAAACAGATTTTTTCTCCTACTTTATAGCTTCTATCTATAGCTTCTAGGTTACATTTTCTGTCTTTTCTTTCAATGTCTGTATATAGACACACACACACACAAAAAGATATATGCTCTAAAGTCTCTTTCTTTGGAATCTTTATGTTGATGTTAGTTCAGAACACACACATAAATTATAAAAACTGTGACTTATTCTTTACAGATCACTGAAAGTATTAGACATACATACTTCCCACTTGAACATTTAACTCTGCTACAAGTTGTAGTTCTTTTTAAAAGAACTCTCCAACCAGTCTTATATCAGAATAAATTGTCTGCATTGACACACTTGGTGTCAGTTCAATGACTAATTGTGAATTTAAAAGACTGCAAAGCTCAGTATCATCTTAAAATTCAAGCATCCTTTCTCTACATCTGATTAGTCCATGCCAAGGGGCAATGAGCAGTCAGTGGGAAAAATACTGCTCCATTAAACAGTATCTCAGGGCTTCCAAAGCCCATTTTTTTTGACAGGCAATCTTTTTCTCAGAATCTGAATAATTTCATTCCTGAGAAAATATGTTTTGATTATTGTAAATGATTATGTGTTCTTTTCCCCCCCCCTTCTCATGTGAAGGTTCAACACTGTCCTAAGGCACACTTCCAATACACTGAGGTGGACAACAAAAGGCTGTCTAAAATAAGGACTATTCAGTACCGAGTCATTGCATAAATTGTGTTTGAAATCTGTAAGCCTGATAGTCATACACTTATGTCTGTTGTTTTCTCTGTCTAACCTCCTAGAAGATAAGAGAGTCTTGAATAATAATATCAAAAGCAAAGTCTTTGCAAACTAGTGAGGTACAGAGATATTTTAATGATGTTCTTTTTCTCTTTTTACTGTATATGCTTGCCTCAAATGCTTTTTTTGAGGCTTTTTTAATTTTACAAAATGGCTAACACCAAAATTTTATTCTTAGTTCAACAACTCTTAACTGTGAAAAGGTAAATGGCTTCTGACTAATACAATACATGACAGTGTCATGTCATGGTGTGTCAATGCCAGAGACAGTTAAAAACCTGTGTCTTCTGTGTTCGGAGCTGAATAGTCACTGTGATAGCTCACTGTGAGATATCTTAACAAACTCCTTACATTCAGGTAAATTTGGCAAACCATCTGAAGACTGTTTCCCTTGACAGTGCTTCAAGAGGGTTATGCAAAAATTTGAGTCAACCAGATCACTATTTCTGAACATTTAGATCAGTGCTTTTTCTTGTCCCACTCTTTATGTCTGGATGTATTTTTCTGATTCCTGTGTATTTCACTACCTTTTAGTTTTTCTCAAATTTCCCAGCACCCACAACTTTTCATCAGACTTTCATGGTTAATTACTACTCCAACCTCATATATACTAAATTTAGTGTCTTTCAGTTTATATAAATTTTCAAACAGGAGAAAAAGAAGTTAACAAGATGAGCATGTACCTTACAATACTGTGGTAGGTTGACCTTGGCTGGACACCAGGTGCCCACCAAAGCTGGTCTACCACTTCCCTCCTCACCTAGACAGGGGAGAGAAAATATAACGAAAGGCTTGTGGGTCAAGAGAAGGACAGGGAGATCACTCAGCAATTACTGTCACAGGCAAAACAGACCCCACTCACTGAAAGTTAATTTAATTTATTGCCAATTAATAAGAGAGCAGGTTAATGAGAAATAAGAACAAATCTAAAAACACCTTCCCTCCCACCCTTCCCTTCTTCCCAGGCACAGCTTCACTCCTGAATTCTCTACCTCCTCCCCGACAGTGGTGCAAGGGATGGGGAATGGGGATTGCAGTCGGTTCATCACACATTGTCTCTGCTGCTCCTTCCTCCTCACACTCTTTCCCTGCTCCAGCGTGGGGTCCCACAGTTCTTCACAAACTGCTCCAACGTGGGTCCTTCCTATGGGCTGCTGTTTTTCATGAACTGCTCCAACATAGGTCCTTTCCATGGGGTGCAGTCCTTCAGGAACAGAGCGCTCCAGCGTTGGTCCCCAGTGGAGGCACAGTTACTGCCAGAAAACCTGCTCCAGCGTGGGCTCCTCTTCATGGGCTGCAGTTCCTGCCAGGACCCTGCTCCAGCACAGGCTCTCCATAGGGTCACAGGTTCCTTCAGGGCACATCCACCTGCTCCTGCGTGGGGTCCTCCACCAGCTGCAGGTGGATATCTGCCCCACTGGGGACCTCCATGGGCTGCAGGGGGACAGCCTGCCTCACCATGGTCTTCACCATGGGCTGCAGGGGAATCTCTGCTCCAGTGCCTGGAGCACCTTCTCCCCCTCCTTCTTCACTGACCTTCGTGTCTGCAGAGTTGTTTCTCTCACGTATTCTCACTCCTCTCTCTAGCTGCAGTTGCTGGTGTTGCGCAGCAACTTTTCCCCCTTCTTAAATATGTTATCACAGCGGTGCTACCACCATCGCTGATGGGCTTGGCCTTGGCCAGCGGCGGGTCCGTCTTGGAGCTGGCTGGCACTGGCTCTGTCAGACATAGGGGAAGCCTCCAGCAGCTTCTCACAGAAGCCACCCCTGTAGCCCCCTGCTACCACAACCTTGCCACGCAGACCCAATACAAATACTTAGTCAAATGTGTATTTATTTGTGTAACTTTGTTGGTAAGTGCCATGAAGGAAACTAAATATGTTGCAAAATCTTAGTAGCATTCCAAAGATTTGATCTTTTTTTTTCCTGTGCCCTCCAATTTCATTTCTTTAATTATTCCTTGTTTCTTTCATATAACTTCTTTCATTGGTGGGTTTTGGTTTGGGTTGGGTTTNCACTCACTGAAAGTTAATTTAATTTATTGCCAATTAATAAGAGAGCAGGTTAATGAGAAATAAGAACAAATCTAAAAACACCTTCCCTCCCACCCTTCCCTTCTTCCCAGGCACAGCTTCACTCCTGAATTCTCTACCTCCTCCCCGACAGTGGTGCAAGGGATGGGGAATGGGGATTGCAGTCGGTTCATCACACATTGTCTCTGCTGCTCCTTCCTCCTCACACTCTTTCCCTGCTCCAGCGTGGGGTCCCACAGTTCTTCACAAACTGCTCCAACGTGGGTCCTTCCTATGGGCTGCTGTTTTTCATGAACTGCTCCAACATAGGTCCTTTCCATGGGGTGCAGTCCTTCAGGAACAGAGTGCTCCAGCGTTGGTCCCCAGTGGAGGCACAGTTACTGCCAGAAAACCTGCTCCAGCGTGGGCTCCTCTTCATGGGCTGCAGTTCCTGCCAGGACCCTGCTCCAGCACAGGCTCTCCATAGGGTCACAGGTTCCTTCAGGGCACATCCACCTGCTCCTGCGTGGGGTCCTCCACCAGCTGCAGGTGGATATCTGCCCCACTGGGGACCTCCATGGGCTGCAGGGGGACAGCCTGCCTCACCATGGTCTTCACCATGGGCTGCAGGGGAATCTCTGCTCCAGTGCCTGGAGCACCTTCTCCCCCTCCTTCTTCACTGACCTTCGTGTCTGCAGAGTTGTTTCTCTCACGTATTCTCACTCCTCTCTCTAGCTGCAGTTGCTGGTGTTGCGCAGCAACTTTTCCCCCTTCTTAAATATGTTATCACAGCGGTGCTACCACCATCGCTGATGGGCTTGGCCTTGGCCAGCGGCGGGTCCGTCTTGGAGCTGGCTGGCACTGGCTCTGTCAGACATAGGGGAAGCCTCCAGCAGCTTCTCACAGAAGCCACCCCTGTAGCCCCCTGCTACCACAACCTTGCCACGCAGACCCAATACAAATACTTAGTCAAATGTGTATTTATTTGTGTAACTTTGTTGGTAAGTGCCATGAAGGAAACTAAATATGTTGCAAAATCTTAGTAGCATTCCAAAGATTTGATCTTTTTTTTTCCTGTGCCCTCCAATTTCATTTCTTTAATTATTCCTTGTTTCTTTCATATAACTTCTTTCATTGGTGGGTTTTGGTTTGGGTTGGGTTTTTTTGGGAGGGGTTAAATGCTAAATACTGCCACATTCTAATAATAGTAATCCCAGAAATAAAAATCATAATTGCAACGATTTTATTTTTTAAGTGTTTTTGGTGCTTCTGTTACTCCAATGGGACATCAGTGATCCCAGAAATATTTTGCAAGTGACAGAGTACATCATCTTTTATAGAACCTTCTTTAGCACTTGCTTTTTTGCATGCTTCTTCAACATTAAGTTTCATTATACTTTCTGACATTCTGTAAAAATGAATTAGTTTTGTGCATTTGGATATGATTTTGTTTATATGATATAAGTGGTCAGATATTGAAGGCAGTGGGCAGATAGCGTGATATTATGTGGGCAGTTAAAAAGCTTTTTAACAGATTCTTTTTAAGACGTCAATCTTTTCCTTTTGATGACTATCAGAAGGCCTTAAAAAATATTATCTCCTTTTCTTATGTAATCTATTCTTTACTTATTACTGGCTTCAGTGCAGTTTTATGTATAACTGGAGAGTGTTCATAGCAATTCAGGTTGGGAAAATCCAGGCCTTATATTAGAGTCTCACAGATCAATTTATTTGTTTATAGTTATTTGGGTAGTAAAGGTTTATTAATTTTAAAGCTTTTTGTGACAGAGACATTCTGTTGCCATGTATATATTTGTACCATTTTGTGTAACAGAATCTTCTGCTCAGTGTCAGAGAAATACATTTTCACTGTACTTTTAATAAATGTCATGTCTAAGTTATATTACCAATGTGATCTTTTCCTATTTAATCTAAGCCAAAGTAATTTTAAAGTGATCGGGTGGGAATGTCAAACACTGCATGAGTTATTCATGAAGGAAACTATTAGAAGTCTGTTTATATAAGAACATACCCTACCTGTTTTTGTTCTGGCTAATAAAAGCCAAGATAGAAATCAGACACTAAATCACGTAATTCTGTTGCTTAGAAGAGGCTGGATGAGAAAGAGACAGACACAAGAACTGTTCCAAAAATCTTGCTGAGAGTTGATATGAATGCATGCAAGCCTGCATATACAAAAAAAAAAAGACACTTTCCAGAGGCAGGAATTAGTTAGGTTGATAAAGGCTTGAAAATTGTTGTAAAGAAATATTAAGATGGAGGTTTGAGGAACATAAACATATGAGAGTACACTATTTGAATCCTGCTTTTCTTGCAGTATATCTTCAAATGAAAGAATAAATAATGCTTAATTATGAAGAAGTCATTTTTATGGGGAAAAAAAAAAAGCTTTAGGAGGAAAAGGACAGGTGCAGACAGGAGGGTATACCCGTTTTGATATATATCTGAA
This sequence comes from Pelecanoides urinatrix, assembly GCA_013400755.1. Classification (NCBI taxonomy): domain Eukaryota; kingdom Metazoa; phylum Chordata; class Aves; order Procellariiformes; family Procellariidae; genus Pelecanoides; species Pelecanoides urinatrix. The sequence goes on from VZTQ01008015.1 coordinate 36,275, forward strand.
TGACCAAAAAGAGGACCTAAGTTTGTGTTGCTATGTAACTGAAGCATCATAATTGATGTAATAATAGCAGTAATAATATCAACACTAACATTTACCAGTAAAATACATTTTGTTCATTCCTTAAAGTTTATCAATAATTAGAGAAGGCATTAAAAAGGTTGATACTTTTGTTACCTAAAACTTAAGGACTGTTGCCCCTCTTACTTTGACAAAATACTCAACAGTGGAATAATTTGGTATTATATTCCTTATTTTATATAAAGATTGTGGACTAAAGAGATAAAATTAGCACTTAGTTAATATTTTCAGGATACTTTCTGTAGATAATTTCTGAATAATTTGACATAGGTTAATATATTCGGCTTTTGAAATTAAGTTTAAGTAAGCAAAAAAAAAATTAGAAGTATCAACTGAACTTAAGAATTTTTTATGTTCTTTAAATACTTAATCTAATTGTGCAGCTTTTTTTACAGTATGATAGACAGCATATTGAGGAAGTATTTCCTTTCAAAGGAAAGAGCAGTTACTGGTGCTGTACTTCTCTAGAGACTTGTTAAATGGTAGCACACAGTAAAGGAAAAAAATTGTAAGTCTATTGCAAAACAATTTTTCAGGTAATAAAAATTTTATAAACCTTCAGAGAAATGTATGTTGGTGTAATTATAATGCAGGATTGCAACTTCTTGTCTTGTATAAATTAGAGGATTTCAGAAGGAAATTTCTATATAGAGATAGGAGTTTAAAAACTTAACAGTATGTTTAGTGTAATAATCTTACTTTGAAATGTATTGTTTACCTTTCCTTTTTGTTTCATAATATCTGTACTTCATAACTGTACTCAAAAGGTTAACCTATACCTATCTTCATTGTAAAATAATTATTTCTTTTGTCAGAACTCGTGTTTATTTGCCTGCAATAATTGTTGCTTTTATTTAAAAGATTATGCTAACTGCAAAGGTAAATGTGTGTGTATTTAATATAAATATAAAATATATTAAAATACATTACTTTTTAATAGTGTTTAAACACATATGTTTGAGTGTTTAAACACATATGTTTGAATACTCTCAACAGTTTTTAGCTGGTCAGATTATATTTTTTCTTTTTTTTTTTTTTCTTTCCCCCCTCAGTATCCTCAAGTATGTCCTTTCTTCCATTTCTCTCCTTTTTCTTCAGGGAAGAAAATACTAGGGGTATTGACTGTGTCTTGGAGGGTGGTAAATACATAACAAACAATTAAATCCTAATAAATAACTAAACCACATAAGGTCTGTTCTGAAAAATACAAAGATACTTCAAAGTTTAGAGACCTGACAAAAAAAAAAAAAAAATAGAAGCAAAGCAATGAATTTTCACTCCAGCTATTGATACAATCTACATCACTTCTCCACTCCACCAGCTACTGAAAGCCAAGACCACATGTCTCAACCTTAATATGAAGAGAGAGTGGAGGTGCAATTTTCCACTATTTATTTAACTTCAACTATACAAATCCTAGACTATACTTCACCTTTTCCTTCTCTTCTTAATTACAAACCCATACATTCTCAACAATATTTTCTGCTTCTTTTTTTCTGGATTTTTAGTGCAATATTTTGTGTTTAAAAGCAGAAAAGGAGAAAAGCGACAAAATAATTCCATCATATGAAGTAGGAAGGGTTCAGTGCAGAACTATTCAACTCTAAATGTTGACCTACTGCAAAGGCAGAATATCAGAAACTTAGTGAGAAAACAAGTCTAACAAAGCAGCTGTCCTTGGAAAAGGAGAGAAAAAAAAGTATATTTTATTCCTTCAAAATGTAGGTGGAGATTTTTTTTTTCTTTTCCCTCTCGCTTCAGTCAACTGTAAAAAAGTAAGATTTTTCAGTCTACTGGGCCAAGGGATTACCAAAGGGCATGAAATATCAAATTATGTTTCTGTCTTTTACAGCTAGATGTGTTTAACTTCCTCATTAGAATCACTGCAAACATTGCTATGGATCGAGAGAAGAGAAACTGCCTTCATTGGATTTACTTCTTTGTGCTTTCTTGGGGATGTAGAGAAGATGGAAAAATGGAAATAAATGGATTGCATAATTGACACATAACCGCTATTTGAAGGTTATATTCCCACCAGGATGCAATTTATGCTATTGGCCAAAATGGCAAATTCCCAGTCCAATATGTGATAGAGAGCAAAAATACCTTGAGTACCAAGATTAATTATGTTTCAAGTGTGGCAACAACTTGTCTACAATAAAGAGCTTCAAATGCCTACTTATAAAATGCATCTTATAGAGTCCCATAGACTTAGATCTCAAACTCTTCATGGGGCATTTTATTTCCCAGCCACAATTGTCAAGCATTTTCAGTGCATTTGGCTCTATACTGGAAAAGTTTTGCAAATTATTCAAGGTTAGCATTCTAGGCTTCTCCTTTTTTAATTTATTTCCATTTTTTAACACACACACACACACTCAATTCACTAGAATATTCAGTATCCTGTCACAACTGTTTCAGTGGCATGTCTCTTTCTCTCTTAAAATGCATCAAATTATATTTTGTTTGTAGCACAGGCATCAGAATAATTGAATAAAGTTCTACTAAGACTTATGAAAGTACAATGCTTACATAATTTGCCAGATATTAAATACAGATATACAGGTTTTAATGTCAGAGCCATAAATTATAGGACTGTAAATTTGCTGGCAGTATTTAATTTTAAACATGAAGAAGAAGAAACGTATTTCCATATGAAATGTTAAAAGAAAATGAAGATTATTCTTAATTAAATGCCATACAAAACAAATTTCACACTCTTTTCCAGGCAACAAAGGATAAACAGTAGTAAAAGTACCTCTCTCCCACCTCTGCTTCCCAATAATAAGGTATTTGTGCTTCAAAATATGAACAGATTGCAAATAGATGTCACAAATAAGATATTTGTCTCATGTTTCAATTACTCATTAAACAAAAAAAAGCAGTGAAAGCTAAACTTATGCAAACTCAAACCAAGCTGAACTCCTTTGCAAGGACATAACTCCTTTTCAAGTTCACAACTCACAAACTGTATGCCATCTTTTGCTCTTTGGGTTAAATAAAATTTAAAATCTTTTCTGAGGAAAAAGAACAGAAAATAATTTGAAAACTTTGTCAAACATTTTAATTTTTTTTTAGAAAACATTGACATGTTATAAGTATTTATTATAAAATATATTATAGAAAAAATATTCAAAACCCAAGATATTTTAGTCTACTATTTTTTCTGTTGTTTCTTTCTTTTTAATTCAAAATATGTCTAGTTATTAAGAATTCTTATTTTTGAAACACAGCACTTTCTTCAGGAAAATATGAAAAACGATAAATGTTGATGAGCTTTAATTATAATACCAGAAAAGAGTAAAAATTAACCTCAGAGTCCTTTCCATGCTGATAGATAATGAGTGTGTTGAATTCTACTATTCATGTCAATATACGCCTGACCAACTGAAATCTGCTTTCTGATCCTGCTAACATAAACAGGAAATATTTTGAAATGGGTTGACAATATGTTGAAACATCAAATTTATGTGTGCAGATGGGAAAGGAGTGAAGTAAGTTCAAAATTTCTAAGAGAAAACACAATTTAATGGTGATGATTTAATTTGTTTTGTCTTTATTATTTATGTTGTCTCTTTTAACACTTGATAACCCCAGAAACTGTATGACTGAGGATTCAGAAATCCATTTCTTCATAAAATTCTCATGCTGTAACAAATTTTTAAAAATAATTTAAAACACCTGATTTCTTTTTTTTTTTTTAACTTGGAAATAAAATTCCTGCTGGAGATCTGAAGTCTCAGCTTCCCAACTACCACTGCAAAGCTCAATGCTTCTATGCCCAAAGAAGTCCTACTCAAGCAAATGATGCCAGAACATCAGAAATACAGAGCTTTCCGCCAGCTCAGCTGAAGGACTTAGATGCCCTGAATATCCTGACAAGAAACCCTCTCTCCATGGAGTAGCCTGGCTAAAGATAAACCTCCTAGGTGATGAGGTATCCAGTTTTATGGCAGATAGTCAACATTTTTGTTGATTGCCAAAGAGATACGCTTGCTGGCAAGAAACCTTATCCTGGGAAATCTGCCTGGTTTCTGTCAGATGATTCAAGAAAATCAACACCTTCCTACAAAATTTAACAATTTTATCAAGCTGGTACTTTCTGATAGAAAAACAGAAAAAAAAATTATGTTCATTTTAGTCATAAGTATTCAAAATTAAGAGATCTGAAAAAAACCACAAAGATCTGTTCTTTTAGAAAGCTGCCTAAGTATGACTCAATGTCGAGGCTGACATTCTGAACCCTGTCCTTAACATTGACTCAATTATGTAAGTTTAATGAGATTATCTTACTTGATAGGTATATCTCCAATTTTGCATTATCAATTAAAATATCATTTAACCAGCAATGGAGTCTGCGATAATAAGTTATAATTTTGCAATTTTTAGAGGGGGTTAGCAGTTCAGGTTTTTTGTTTTTTCGTATTACTTCTTTGGAAGATTATATAGGACAGTTCAACAGTTACAAGTGTATAATAAAATCATCAACGTAATAAAATGTCCTCTTTAGTTAAATAAATTTTCATGTTTTTTACCCATTGTACTTTCCAGCTACCATTGATGGCTTTCCCAAGGTATATCTCAGTCTTTGGTGGAGAAATGTATCCAATTCAAATTGACAAATTTGAGCAACATATTTTGGGGGAGCAGGACAAAATAGAATGAAGAACAATTTCATAGTCGATCTGGAATTATAAAATAACTTTGATTAAAATAGTTTAGGTGTCATACTTCTCTCGGACAAAGTAACAGTCAAAATAATTCTGAAACACTCTCTAGTCTTTTCAGATATGATCAAAGTCAAAGCCTAAGTGACCTATTAAATCATTCTATCTGTCCCCATGTTGGCAAAAAAATGCCAATGTATTTATATTATGTAGAAGTGGGTGAACTTTTGACATTGGAGAAGTCTCAAACCAAGAAAATGTATAGGTAGACTTATAAATACTTTTTAAAAAAAAGCTTTCCTAATCCTGCTTATTTACTCTTCATCTCTGATTTTGTGAGGTTTTAAGACTTGTTCCCTTTCCTAGTGCTAGGTGAATTTAACATTATTTTAAGAAGATGTACTGGCCTTGGCATGTTTCAAATATTCCTAGACCATTAGATATAAGGTATTTCTCATCATTTTATTACCCCACTCCAACCTCTAAGATCAGATACTGTAAAAAAACCTATATAAACCATATAGCTACCTCAAAAGAGAAAATAATATGTGGGTCTGTGTCAGATCAGAGACACCAGGGTTCTAGATAGTTTATGTGTTCCTTATATTGCAGAAATTAGTTTGAAGGTATGACTTTAGTCTTCATGCTGCATATATGATATAGAAAAGCCCATCAGAGCGTGGAGTTTCCATAGTGTCGAAAATCTATGAATTTTTGGGGGGACCTTTAAGCGTATTTATTCATTTATTTAATCTAAAGCTTCATTTTTGCTTAGCCCTGTGTTGAGCATAGACTATATTAAAGTAATCGAGTGAATTATTCATAGCATCATAGAATCATAGAATGGTTTGGGTTGGAAGGGATCTTAAAGATCATCTAGTTCCAACCCCCCTGCCATGGGCAGGGACACCTTCCACTAGACCAGGTTGCTCAAAGCCCCATCCAACCTGGCCTTGAACAATTCCAGGGATGGAGCATCCACAGCTTCTCTGGGCAACCTGTTCCAGTGCCTCACCACCCTCATAGTGAAGAATTTCTTCCTTATAGCTAATCTACCCTCTTTCAGTTTAAAGTCATTACCCCATGTCCTATCACTACATGCCCTTGTAAAAAGTCCCTCTCCAGCTTTCTTATAGGCCCCCTTCAGGTACTGGAAGGCTGCTATAAGGTCTGCCTAGAGCCTTCTCTTCTCTAGGTTGAATAACCCCAACTCTCTCAGCCTGTCTTCATAGAAGAGGTGTTCCAGCTCTCTGATCATATTCGTGGCTCTCCTCTGGACTTGCTCCAACAGGTCCATGTCCTTCTTATGTTGGAGGCCCCAGAGCTGAACGCAGCACTCCAGGTGGGTTCTCATGAGAGCGCAGTAGAGGGGGAGAATCACCTCCCTCGATCTTCTGGCCATGCTTCTTTTGATGCAGCCCAGGATACGGTTGACTTTCTGGGCTGACAGCGCACATTGCTGGGTCATATTGAGCTTCTCATCAACCAACACCCCCAAGTCCTTCTCCTCAGGGCTACTGTCAATCCATTCTCCACCCAGCCTGTATCTGTGCATGGGTCAGATTGCACTGACCCATGTGCAGGACCTGGGACTTGGTCTTGTCTTCATGAGATTTGGACAGGCCCACCTCTCAAGCCTGCCAAGGTCCCTCTGGATGGCATCCCTTCCCTCTAACGTGTCAACAACACCGCACAGCTTGGTGTCATCAGCAAATTTACTGAGGGTGCACTCAATCCCACTGTCCATGACACTGACAAAGATGTCATCTGGGACAATGTCAAATGCTTTGCACAAGTCCAGGTAGATTACATCAGTTGCTTTTCTCTTATCCACCAATGCTGTAACCCTGTCGTGGAAGGCCACAGAATTTGTCAGGCACAATTTGCCCTTAGTGAAGCCATGTTGGCTGTCATCAACCACCTCCTTATTTTCCATGTGCTTCAGCACAGTTTCATCTGATGGTCTGTCTTCTTTGAAACTGTATCCAATTCAGTTTCCAAAATAAGTTGCTGAAATATGCTCCATGGTGACCTATAATGCTACTGCTTGTTCTCCTGACTCCAGCTTTCAGTTTCACTAGGCAATCTTTCCAATCCATTTTGAGCTACTACAGCAGACACTTCTGATATTCTTTCTATCAACAATAATGTTAATTTGACCTGTTATTCATTATTTTCTACACAGGTCTTGTTTTCTACTTTCCTACTAAAGAGTGATTGTGTGACATAATGGTCTCTAGTAAAATCATATTCAATCCTCTGTTGTTTCACTAGCTAAAGTGTATGTTCAGGGCTGGTAAGTGAGCTAAGACTTAGACCTTTGGTTTTTTGAAGAAAGATTTGATAGACCAGAGTCCTTTGGTATGATATTGTGTTCATTAAAGCTTGAATCTGCTGTAGTTTTCTTCATAAGAAAAATAACAAAACAAAATGAAACAAAGAATAATAATACTTCAGATTCAGACCCCCTACTAACTATAAAAGTAAGAAGAGGAAGCTGTCATTTCAAAGTGCTTTCCTTTCTTCAAAGCCTCTAAGCGGTTTTAATAAGGCTTAGCAAACTTTTAAAAAGTTATTTTTTAACTGAAAAAATGTTTCTTTAGTCTTCTAAATTGAATTTTTTCTTCCTAAGAGAGAGTAAATTATACAGAAATTCTTTCTTTGACACCTTTTCTTCCTGAACACTTTGTTACTTTTTTTTTTTTTTTTCTGGTGCAATTTAAACTTCATTTAAAGTGACCAGTACAATATAATGATAACAAAACTTTCCAAAAAAGAAGATTATAATTCTGTGTTCTCACACAGTCAAAAATTTCAATGAAAGTAAACTTTGTGTACCTCTACATGTATAAAAAAGGACCTTTGAATTTTAAATTGTTGTGTTTTGGAAAGTGATCCTTACCAGTTAAAAAAAAGAAAAATAAAAATTAATGAGTTTGTGTCTGTTATCTCTAAGAAAGTGAACTTCTTTGGTTATATTCAATTCTATTATATATTTGTAATTTTGCACATTTGTCATGTAATAACTGGATAAAGTTATAATGATTTAGATACTGATTTTAGGTTTTGAATTCTGAATTTTTTCAGAGGTACATTTGGAATTCAAATGGACTCTGCTGGACCAGAGTGAAGGAAACAGACATCAGAGTTAAAAATGTTTTCTGTATTTCCTTCCTCAGTTGCACTGGATCTATATTCTGGCTTGCTTAGAAGCAAGGTTCTGGTTATGGAAACAAGACTAATTAATTCTATTTTAATAAAGTATGAAAAGAGTTAATTTTTGGTATCATAGCAGTACCACATGGGTAAGCCACCATTTTCCACTTAGGAATTTGGCATGAACAAAAAATGAAATACTATCATTTTATTGCATTGTAAGATCTTAATTCATTTTAGTAACTAATTATTGATGAGACAGTTAGAAAAGTTTATTTTACATCTTTAAAAATACAGGGGCTCATCAACGTGTCTGTGAGTGTCTACGTACAGGTTGATAGGATTATTTAATACAAAATCAATTTCTTTCAGGACATCTTTGGATATGGTAAATTTAACTAGCTCATTGAAAGACTCATTTTAGTTGATGTTGATACATCAATTGATGTCATTCTGGTGTTGATTTAAGGTCTAATGAAGCAAATAGAAAGCCTTGACTGCAAAATAGTTGTGAGCTTGGTTAATATTAGGAATTGCCAATGAATGCCAAGAAATGCCACAACACAATGTATTGTGCTGTTATATTTCTGCAATTGTGTACTTGTTGTGTTGTGATTTATCTGTGTTAATGGAAATGTGATTTGAAGTTGTTTGTTAAAAATAAGCCAACTGATTAAAAATTAATGTATATATATGTAAACACTTGGATGCATAGTGAAACTGTTTTCCTTTAATGCATCATTTGTTAAAGGAGAATAAAAAAACCTGAATGTATTCTTTCCATCCATTTTCTCAAAAACTGTAAAATTATCTATGCCTCTTTACATGTGTAGGTTCTTCTGCCAGTACCTTTCAATCCATTGTTTTTTAGTTCTCCAGAGTTTTTATCTTCTCTCTTTGGAATTTATAAAAAATAAACCCAGCCACTCTCTAAGCCTTTATTTTGTTTGACCATACAAGCCAGTCGACTCCTCTCCATTCTCCTGGTAATCCTCATAACCCTTTTATGCATTAGTTCCTGTAAGACTTAGTATAAATTTAAGTGAATCAAGAATATGAGTGACTATATGGTACATTGTATTTTGGAGGATGCATTATGGATATACCTTCGTAGTAATGCTCTGGAGTACCTCTCCTGACACATTTCAGGGTTTATGTTTGTACATTTTACAGTTTGTACTTTTACAACATTGCAATGGAGGGTCATACAGTAAGTTGAAACCTGTCCAATTCATCATGCTTATGTTTGGTTTTCCAATCTGCATGAGAAAGGACTTGTTGACATTGGGAAAGTAATTGTAAAATGAGAATGCTGTGAATGTAAAGCTCAATAGATCTTTGAATATACTAGTAAAATTATGAAACTCTCAGAACAGATTTTAGGCAATATTTTTCTCCTAGTAAATAATACTGAAAGAAACAGGAAATTTCTAAATACTTACAGAAAACCAAAAATACATTTTTTAAATTTTAACAGTGAATGATTGCAAAAAAAATGAGATATGTTAATTTAGCATACTGTAGAAAGAAGATGTTTTAGGGCATCTGGCTTGTCAAAAGCTGAGAAGAGAGGCGTTGAGAAAGTAAAAATCAAAGTCAACAAATACAAAAAACAAAGAAAAAGAAACAGAGAAAGGGCAGCAGGTCATTGGCCTCTTTTATCCTACACATAGTTATGCAGCACAGTAATTTTGAGTCTACACGGGCTTTACAATCTAAGTGAGACTAGTTTTTTAAACAATATGTATTGCAATGAAAATAAGGTCTAAACATGCATGTTAATAACTTTTTACTGCAACATAATAGCAGTTAATTATTTGTAAGAATGTGAGAGCTAATGCAGAGGTTTTGAAATGGTGTAGGGCGCATGTACATGTGTGTGTGATTGTGTGTGTGACAAGGAGTCCAGCTCAATGTCACTCTAAGCACAACTGGTCATTCAGTGATTCATAAGCCATGGGAATTTAGGGGCAATTCAGACACATAAGAGACTGTGGACCTTCTTATGCTATTTACTGTTTTGAAGTTTCAGCTGCTCTGATAAAATTTTAAAGAAATATCTCAAGGAAATTTAGAAAAATTGAGAAAAGTTTCAAATATATCAATACCAAAAAGAAATGCAAAAATTCATTTGTCTAAAATTTCATATTTAAAAAGTCTTATTTTTACGGTGAGCCTCTTGATTTTTTGAAAGCCTAGTTAATTTATTTTCCAAATTTTAAGTTTAATAATCCTTCCTGGCCATTAAGGGGAATACAAAGTAAAAAGACTTTGGTGGATACACATGGATGTGAGGAAAAGAAGATAGAAAATTTCTTGTTGTTTTCTGTTCTTGGAAAATTTACTCTCTAAGAGCATTCAACAAGCTTCATATGTGAAATTATAGAAACATATCTGGCAGGTCCTTCTTCAAAGTCATCGGTCTAAAAAGTACCTCTCAGTTTTCTGACTGCATTAGATGTTATTCTCCCATTTTAAAAAACCTTTTCATTTTTAGTATATTATTTTTCTGTGACTTTTTTCTTTTTCTTCTTTTTTCTGTAACTAGGAAACATCTTTATTTTTTCACATCTTTGAGCACTTTCCAATCCTTAGATTATCTTTCATTTATAGTAACTCTGTATTCTTTAATAAGCTGTTCTCTGGAGATGTTAAACAGCTGCATCTCTCAGTGATTTCTACTAAAGAAAGAATATTGTAGAAGTATATTTAATGTGTTCTTCCTGTCATTGTTATGGGAGGCAGAAGTGCTGTGAAGACAGTTAAATTACTCTTCATATATAAAAGTTTGATTATAAAAGAAGTACCAAATGCTTTTAAGGCTTTCTGGTATACCAGTGAATATGATGACTGTGTTTTATGGACATTTATGAGAGTTTTAAATTTCCAAGTCACATCCATTTTGGAAAGATGCACTTGCGTAACAAAATTTGTAAGGTTTGAGGTTTCCTGGTCCCTTTTAGACATCTCTTCATTATGGCAAAAACAGGCAAGTAGGTGAGACTTGTCAGTGTGGTCACTCCAAGTGACTTCTTTTCAAGTGATAGTGACTTGTCTCCAAGATTGAACCTTGTAAGTAAAAATTAAATATCTACTCTAAGCTATTCTGATATGCTTCCTCCCTGAAGTTCTTTTCTTCCAACACTTCTCACATATTGTGTGCTTTTAATCCATGCAGATACAGAGACCTCCAGGGCAAAACAGCAGCTTGTTCTTTGCGTGCTCATTTTAGTGTCAATCTGTGTCCCAAGCATACCCAAGGATTCCCAAGTTTTACCATCTTACACATGAATTGTCCAAAATCATTCCTAATTTGAAAGTTAGTCTTTTTTGTTTCCAAATTGTGAGTAAAGAAAGAGATATACCAATTGACAAATACAACTATTGTTGTGAATGTGAAAGTATATTGCCCTCATCAATGTGTCATCATTTTAGGAGTGGAACACACTGAACCTCATTTCCTGATTATATGAAAATTGCATGTATAATTGTCATTCAGTTTCTAGATTCTGTATCATATGTTATTTCATTTTGAGGCTATGTATTGAGGCTACTCCTTTTTTTTTTTGATACTAAGTGTCACAACTAGGTTTCAGGGCTTTTAGTACTCACATATGTGAATACTGAATGAGTAGTTGGAACATGGAACTTAGTGTAGAAATAGTTATTAAAGGCTCTTCCAATATATTTAAATTACCATGTTCAAAAGATACTCATAGTTCAGGAAGGGCAGTCAAACCATAGAAAAAGAATGCCTGAAGCAAATTAAGTTCAGAGCAATTTTTGAAACAAAATTTTGAATCCCTGCTTAGTGTTATCAGATAAAAGTGTAAAATAGGCTTCAAATTGGGTAATTAATACTGTATAAATAATCATCTCTAAAGGTCTCTTTTTTTTTCCTGAAATAGTCCTGCACAGATTAAAATTGCTTCCCCCACCATCTCCACCTCCTTTCAAGGAGAAGGTAAGGTACAAATTCTTACTGAGCCCTTAGGGCTCAATTCACCTGAAGAGTAGCTGTGACCTTCTGTATTAAGCAAGTCTATAAAAAAAACGGCAGGTGGTGTGTCCATGCCAGTTTGATCTATTTAGCTGCAAGGTTACTTGGCATGCAAAGTACACTTTTGTTCTATTGACGTAGGGAAATCTGGTCCTGGGGAGGGGAAAGGGAAAACATAACTGTGTTGTAGGAAGTGCAAGAAACAGAGGTTTTACAGATGCTGTTTAAGGAAACTCCAATAAATTATTTAACAGAATAAATAGAACCTAGAGCATCTTTTACGTGCACAGCAAAAATATATTGCCCTAATTTTAAAGAGTGATATGGAAATTTATAGCTCTGCCTGGCTAGTTACTACTAACAGTTAACCACAGAAGGAAAGGGGGTGCAAAACTGCTTACAACTATGACCTTTGATGAGCCTGACCTAAAACATACCAAAATAACTAGGAATCTCTTTGTTCATTTAATGAGCTTTTGCCATAGTAAACTTGCCTTTTTGAAGTACAGTGGCAGTGCCAGAATACAACATTAGAGAATTAGGTCCAAAGCAACTCTTCTTAAGCTGTCTTTGTGGTAGTGTGTGTCGT
>VZTQ01008016.1:0-22751 GCA_013400755.1 Pelecanoides urinatrix
CCCACTGAATATGCGCAGTAAAAGGAAAGACACTGTGACTTGAAGTGAAGACAAGGCATTATGAGAAGCAATAGAAGCAAGGATGACTAAGCGCAGATATAAAAGTACTGATAACTTGCTCAGAGAATATAAAATAGTTACCGTGTGTTAACTGAGCTGTGCTAGCTTTGTGGAGTTACCACCTAGCACCCATCTCTGCGCAGAGGTGGAATAAACAAATATCTTGGCTCTGGGTGTGAGATTGGCTTATTGCACACAAGGTAGCAAATCCCACTTGAGGGACAACAATGGGACATGAGTTTTCTTTTCCAGTGCCTGCAGCTCTCCCTTTTTTGGTGCAAATGTACCATGCCTTTTTAGTACCTATGGTTAGCCAGCTCTTCCTGTGCTGTCAGCCGTTGAAGAACAGGGAGTCCCAGCTCTGCTTGAGTCGAATTTCATTGATCAACAACTCTACGTCTGCATTAAAAAGTTTCTCATGTTGCTTGTGAGCTGCCTACTCTCCTCAGCTGTGTGAAAGCTGCTCCCTGCCCAGCTGTAGGTCGTGCAGGACAGGCCCATCCAGCTGTCCTGCTGGATCCCCAATCCCCGGGGATCCTTCGCCAGGCGGTGACAAGATGGTGCCTCAGGCACCTGGTGAGCCTGAGGAAACCCCCTCAGGTCACTCAGTTCCGAGGGTTGACTTGTACTTTGTTTTACTTTAATTAAATATATAGGCTTTTTTCGTTACCTATGTCAATTGTAATTTGAAAAATTAACTTTTTAAAAATTAATTTAAGAAAAAATTAACGTTTAAAAACTTGGATTGCAATTATGCCTTCACGTGTGTTAAGCGCACAGCTATGTTACATTAAGCTGGTATCTGCTACTTAAAAACGCACACTACGCCTGCCGCCAGGTGATGTTTGATCTCAGGGGTGGGGTTTTGCTCGTTATTACACCCCGCTCGGCGCCCCGCGCCCTGCTTCCTTCCCCTACAGGCCAATGGCAGCTCCGTACGCAAATACGGCCGCGCATCCGGAGCGGCGATTGGTTGAACCGGTTGCGTGGGCGCGGCTCGAGAGAGGGCGGTACCCAGAGCGGTCGTGAGGGAGCGGGCGCAGCTCGCCAGCCGCCATGTTGCGGGCTCTGCGGCGGCGGTGGGACGCCTACAAGTACCGCTTCGTGCCCTGGCTGGCCCTCAACCTCCGCCGCAAGCGCAGGTGAGGTGGAGGGGCAGTTTCTGGGCGCCACCGGGCCTTTCTGCTCTCCGGCGGGATGAGGTGGCGGCAGCCACGCCTGGTGGGTGTCCTGCAGGGTTTTTCGGCCTCGAGTAGCTGTTGGAGCTGGGTGAGAGCTCCTCTTTGTGAGCGAGGAGCTGCCGTGGCCCAGACCCTGCTCCCCGCCTCTCGGGAGTGACCGAGGGTGTCGCAGGAGCTAACTCGGGTTTTTCACTGGGAGTGGCTGCTTTACGAAAGTGGTTCACTTTGCGAAAGTGCTGTCACTTCGCTGGCGTAAAACTCTAATACTTGGATACTTTAAAAGGGTATTTAGCGGTACAACTAGATAGATAGGGTTTTCTTTTTTTCGGTAAGATATGTTTGTCTTCTTTTTAAAGGTGAAAGTAGTGCTTGAATTTAAATCAGTACGACCTTGTTATAAATAGCATAAAGTAAAATCTCTCTAGTCAGCATAATGTTTGTCCTCGCCTCATTTAAAGTGTGATGAACTATATATATTTTTTTATAAATTGATAGTCACATATATTTAATTTTTGGTATGTTTGTCACTAAGAGCTCAGTGGGGTTTAACCTACGTGCCTTGCTGTAAATACACAGATGATGGTGTTATAGTAGGACAGGTATGAAAGAATATTCTTTAGCGTTTGGGTTTGTTTGAAACAATAGTGCATATAAGTTGGTACTGTGAAATGGCTTTTCTGTATTTTATTTAGGAAAAATGCGTTCTTAAAATATTTTATTTTCTTTACAGGACTCTCCGATATGTTCCCGAAAGCTCGCAAGACAAAATTATCTCTGATGAAGATGTCTTTGAAACACTACTGAAAATATTTAAAGCTCTGTTCATAAATGACTTCAGTAGACAAGCACATGTTTTGGCCTTACTTCCAGAAATCAAATGTAAATATCTGGAATTACTGACTGTTGAGCAGAAGCTATCAAAAGGAAATTCATGTAACCATCAGAGTCAACATGTGTTTAGTCCAGAGGAAGTTCTGTTTAATACACTAGGGTTCAGTATTACTCGACACCGAAGTTCCCTGGTGTCTGCTGGAACTGGAGTCTTTGTTACCAAAGGTTTTGTACCGAAGGGGATGGTTGTATCTATGTATCCCGGTAATGGAATGTTCTTTTTTCTGATTAAGTTAGATGTGATTTCTAACCATCTAACTATAGAATGCCAAAGTTCTATGCTAATTTTTATTTTACGGGTTTTATTTCTGTCATTTCTTAACAAAATCACAAGTTGTGGTGAATGAGAATATTTCTTTATAAACTAACTAGAGCTATTTTGGAAATAAGCAAAGCAATACTTGGGGAGGGTGTAATTTTGTTTATTAAAAAAAAAAACCTTTCAGTACTCAAAATTTGATTTTTCAGCAGCTAGAAAAGTTGTTCCAGATTCTTTAAACACAAATGCATGAGAGCAGTTTCAAGTAAATGAACAATGCAGTTTAATTCTTTGGGCTTTCTGTTTTGGATAAGGATGTGAAAAATGAGGTTCTGAGATCTCCACACAGATCAGCAGACAAGGCTATAACTTTTTCAAAGCACAAAAATACAAATTGGAGAACGAAAATAAAACCTTTGCTTAGTGGAACACTCTTCCATAACATATGTTTGGGAAATCAGCACATCTCTGTCCCTCCTCCTCCTCATTTCTTCAAATTGTATTTGCTTTCATTTCTTAAAAGGATTTGTAGTTCTGTCAGTATGGCCAAACTAGGACAGCTCTGCTGAAATGCTTTGGATTTGTTTCATCTGTCGACAGAATCATCCACTGCATGTGGTCTCTAGCTTGTGCCAGCATTGCAGGATCGGGACCAGTCCAGGCATTGGGCAGCGGAGCATGTTTTGCCATGCCAAAGCAGGCAAAATTACCATTGACTGTAAACTGACTAATTGTCAAATGACAATCAAATCACAGGGAATGAGCCTGTGACCTTGCAGCACATACTAAATGTGAGTGTAGACTTATTGAGAGTCTCCTCTAGCAGCTCATCTAGCAAAACAAGAGGATGAGCTGTTGAAATGCCTTCCTTTTTCAGGGGTATGAAGGAAGCTGCAGGGCTGCTGGCTGGGGAAGGGACCCTGTGGAGGGACCAGGTCAGTGCTCTCCTGCCTGGTGTTCGGCAGTAAGTGCAGCCTGCCAGCAGGGCCTTCACCTAGCTCCTTCCGATATTGCAATGAAGGATTTCTACAGAGGGTTGCTGAAGATGCAGTGGATGTAAGGGATGCAGGACTGCAATGTCATGAAAAATTGCAAGCCAGTCTGCTGTGACCTTTTTGCGCTTGGAACCCAGGGCGGGTTAAGTCCTGTCCACAGATTTGGGAAATGGTCTGCTGAAATGATTTGTCTGTTCTTGGTTTGGCATTTTCCCTCTCCTGTACCAAAATCTCTGATCAGGAGGTAGAGGGGAGTGTTTCAGGTTCTTTGGTGTCTGTGTGCTTTCCAAAGAGTCCTGACACAGTAGTAACAGCTTAATATCTTCATCTGTGCTTTCCTGAACAAACTTCATTTGACCTTTTCCTCTCTGAAGCAGGCCAGTTGTCTGTAATGCTTCATCTACCTCTCACACTGATACTGTACACAGGCCGTCTCTTTAATTATTTCCTTCAGTGGCTTCTCTCTTTGGAATATCTCAGCTCATGTAGGGGTTTTTTGCATCTCACAAAGATGTATCTAAAAGCTTGTAGGTTTACAAGTGTTAACGTTACTAACTGAGAAAGGAGTTGCCTCCTACCCCCACTGCCTCCTTTGAGTTTCTGTGTGGAGGGGACTGGATGATATTGTAAGCCCATTCTGACCATTAACTTATTTTCTTCTGAAATAATCATATCTGTCTTGCAACAGGTACGGTATACAGAAAGCATGAGCCCATCTTTTTCCAGTCCCTTGGCAATCCCTTTATTTTTAGGTGCATAGATGGCGTCCTTATTGATGGGAATGATAAAGGACTATCAAGATCAGTGTACAGGTAAGCAGTCAAAAGAAGTAGGGGATTGTCACTCAGCTGATTTAAAACAGTGGTACTAATAGTCTCAGTTCCCTGTTACCTTACCCTAAATTGAGGTATATTTGAATATCATCCACTTATGTGCATCTTGTAATGCGAACAACACAAGGGTAAGAGCTGGATGTGATCTGTTACGTACCTGTTGTGTCTTCATCTGTAATGCCAATGAGATGTGTTTTGATGTACGGAGACTGTTTCTGTACAGAGCAGGATGTAGCATAAAATTTTTTAAATGCTTCTGAACTGTTACTCATATCTGCTTAGTGGATTAAGAAAAAAAAAGCCTCTGTATGTACTTACTAATACCAAAAAGGTGAATCTGGTAACTCCAGCTCTGGTCTACAGATGAGCAGCACTTAAGGGAGCAGTAACCATCATTATTATTATTATTATTTATTATCAACTCACCTTGGAAGGGACCCATAAGGACCTTCGAGTCCCACTCCCTGTTCCTCACATGACTACCTAAAACAAAACCATACGATCAAAAGCATCGTCCAGATGCTCCTTGAACTCTGACAGGCTTGGAGCCATGACCACTTCCCTGGGGAGCCTGTTACAGTGACCGACCACCTTTTCCTAATGCCCAGTCTGAACTTCCCCTGACACAGCTAGCCTGGACTGGTTTAGCTTACCTTAAAATATAATTCGTAGCAATTTGTTTTTAAATATGATATTAAAAGAAAATAAAATCAGTAACAAGCAAAATGATCTAAAATAATACCTAATTTGAATACTACTACCTACTATACCAGATTTTAATTCTGGGAATGCATTTGTAGTTGATATTGTAATGAAACTTCACATCAGTAGAGGTGAACGAGATGTGTTGACAGTTCTGTAATGGTAACGTTTGATGTTGATTTCTGGGATTGTATGTGGTGGTTTTGTGCAGGTTCTTCCACCAATCTGAAAGACACCACACACTAGTGGGACATGTAAATGTACTTTCTAAAGTATCACCGTGTGCAGTGTTGGTCCGCGCACCGCAGACCCCCACCCCAGTGTTGTCCTGTCTCCCAGGTGGGTTGGACAGCTGTAACTTTACCCAGCAACTGTGGCCATTTCTACAGGAGGAAGTACAGATAACCTTTTTACTGAAGGAGCAGTGATTCATGTTCAGGTTGTCGGTCATTTCAGGTCTTGCAGCAGGAGAGATCAACTTGGCCCATTTCAAATGAGTGATGAGAGCTGGCTCACAGCTGCCCTGCAAAATCCACTGGCGATGGGACAGTATGTCAACAACTGCTCTCATGGTAAGTTGACAGGTATATTTTCCAGGCTTGAGTTTGTCTTTATGGATATATATTATTTTGGAAGCGACAGAGTCTGATCGTTGATACTGATCTTGGGGACAACAGTGCTGATTAAAACAAGATAAGCACTTACGGGATAAAGAGTTTCTGAGGCCTTTTGTGACAGCTGGTTGTTAGAATCCTTCAGCACAGCAACGCTTCAGATATCCTTGTACTTTTCTCACTGACTCCCCCAGTCTCCCTCCTGGTGTGTAGAACGAAAGGCACACGTCCCAAAATGTGAGATGGTGGGAAAGGGTATCTGGCAAAGGACGGTTCGGCTGAGGCAGTACACAGAGTTGCAGATCAGGTTCCCCAGTATGGTTCATGAGAAAACCATGTGCACAGTGACATGTACAGTAAGATTCTGTTGCCACTCAGTTGGAACTATAATACTTTTTTTAGACTTTCTTACGTTTATGCGCAAAATCTAGGAAACTGTTGGTATGATCTAGCTGTTGGATGTGAAGAGGGGAACTATTTATTTATTCTGTCTCACACAGTATGTGTTGGTCTTAAGGTTTGGGGGAATAAATAACTCATGGCAATGGTTGCGAGATACAGAAAGTTGAATTGCTACTATACCTAGCTTCTAAGTGGCTTTCAGAACCTGCATTACACTAAAGATACCCTGCCTCCAAGTAGCATCCACAAGGGTGGATGGAGTAGCAATCCGGGTATTGACTGTCAAGGAAACAAAGGGCTGTCCCATGAAACTTTTTCTTGCAGGTCCAATGTCCATGTAAACAAAATTTCCCTCTTCCTGCTGGACAGATAGTGATTTTCTCCCTGTCTGTGCTTATGACATACTTTGCTACCAGGAAAATTTTTTTAAATTGTGAAAGCTAATGTTGCATATTAACAACATTTAGCAATGCTGTAAGCTATTCCTAAAGTTGTGCCCCTTCCTATACATGTTGATAATCAAGTCATCCTGTTTAATGCAATAAGGATGGATTAAAGCTCCTATAGTTGTTTTTGTCTCTCTTGTGTAAATTCGAAGTAGGACTTCAGAGGAGTGTAGTAGGTCCCAACAGAGGCATGGGTTTCAGGCTTGACAAAGCATCTGGTACTTTTGCCGCGGTACATTTGATATTTTTACACATCTCTAAACCTTATTTAAGATTTTCTCAGTATCATAGAGACTTTTTTTTTTCCCCTTATTTCTAGAAAAAGCAGCCAACGTGTGTTATCAGGAGTTTGATGTGCCGGGATATTTTCCAGTAGAACTGAAACAGTATCTTCCAAACATCGTCTACAGCCATGACATAGAGAGGTTAGCAGAGCATCAAAGAGCTCATAGATTTGTATACTGTATGTGTAAAAAAGAAACACATGGTTGAAGAATAATATTATTCCATAGGAAGATGAGTTACACAAACGTGTGCACCTGTATGGAAGAGTTAGCTTTTTGAATACACTTAAGTGATTTACAAGACACTTTCTTTTTGTTCCTTTTCCCACGTGTTTGCAGATGAGATCAACATAGCTCTGAAGACACAATTTTACAAGCAGTGGTTACGCTGTAGTGCGATTTTTCTGAATCCCATAAAGCACTAGTTATGTTGTGCTTGTATTACTGTACTAGGGTTTTTCAGTATGTATTTCAAATGTAGTTAGCAACCCTTGACCTATCAAAGCCCTTGTAAGGTAGTTGAGTTTAGACTTCTCCTGTTTTCCATGTCTTCTGCATATGTGAGGAATAAGTAGATGGTGAGGAATAAGTAGATGAATTTGAAAGAAGAAACCCTAAAATTAATTTATGTTGAAATACTATGCACTTTAAAGGCATGTGACTTTTAATTACACTACACAATTACAACATCCTCATTATCACCTAAAAATCCACCTCTTTAAGAAATTAAAACACTTGGAAACCTTTCTCAGATTTTTGTTTGGAAATGTGGGAAAAGTGACCCTTAGATGAGGGTGTACAAGGAGCAATATGGACAACAAGGACAGACAGTATGTCTGGAAGTGAGTGTCCTATACTGGCATGTAGTCAAGAATAACTTTGAGATTGTGAGAAAGTAAGTTGTAATGTTGGTCCTGAATTTAACACACCAAAGAAATTGTGCTTCTGGTCCAGTTGCTACCTTCAGGAACCAAATAATCTACTTCATCTAGAGGATGTATAAGGATTTTAGAGCAGATCATCTGGACTTTTAATGTAATTCTGGAGCTGTTTTAAAACTCTGAAATTTGGTTGGAGAAAGTTATGGTGCATGTTGGAAGAATGGCTTTTCTGATTAAACTTTGTTGAGGCAAGGTTAAAGATGCATTTGAAATCTGCAGATAAATAAATAAATGCTAATAAAAGAAGTGGTAAGACTGAACTTTCAGGAAGCCTGGATGCTGTACTTGAAGTGTGAAAGCGCAGTGAGCAGAGCTAAGCAATGGGACCATTTCAGGAAGGGGGAATTTTGCTCTCTTCCTTGGAATCTGTCCAAGAAAATGAAGTCTTTCATCAATTCTCCTAGTGTACAGCTATTAGACAAAAGATCCCATCTGCTTCTAGCTGCTTGTTTTGATACTGATATTTAAAGTGCTGACAACACAGGTAATCTGGTTTCTAAATATTTTTCTGTCTTGTAAAAGAGTTCTTAGTACTTGTTTACCTTTTTGTTGTTTGATTTGTTTCAGAATGGCCTCATGCTAAAGTTTTGGTAGTGGGGACTGTTTGGGTTGATGCTGTTCTTCACTTTCCCATTCATCAGCATCAGAAGAATATGCTCTCCTTCCTAGAATAGATACTTCAGCTTCAGGGCATGGGTCCTTTGCTTAAAGGAAGGTTAGGGGGGTGGGTTCCTAAATCTCTCTGTAAGAACAGTTTGCCAGCCACTGATTTCAGCTTGGGGTTTATGGAGAATTCACCCATCATTGTAGATTGCAGCAGGTCTCTGATGCAGCTCAGAACTGTCTTTCTGGATGTTGTTTGGCTGAGAGTGGGTTTATGCAACTACCTGTAGGTAGGCCTGTCTAGTGGAATCATTTCTGCTCCATGAACTTTGCTGTAGCTTCTCCTCCTGTCTGTATAAGTGTCTTTTCTCTGTCTCCACTAATTCTTTTCATTTCTGAATAATTGTGTGAAACATTGTTTGCATACCCACATAGGCTGTGCTTTTTTTGGTAATTATATTGGTTTTGCTTGCATTTGCTGTTTGTATTTCAGTGTTGTTTTTCCAGGCTCCCTGGCCTGCATTATGCACATTATTCCCAAAAGTAATCTAGAGAGAGCCATTGTTTTAGCTCCTTGCCATGAAGAATTAAAAAAATTGAAAGGGAAGTATAATTGTTTGCTTCCACATGTTTTGCTTTTCCTTTTTTTTTACAGCCACCCGAGGTGTGTAGTGCTTGTCACTCTCAGAGACATCAAACAAGGAGAAGAACTTTTTTCTAATTACTACACTGTTGTTAACTGAATTAATAGATTCAAGACTGAAGAAATCTGTGTCATTAAAATACTTACTGTGTGTGTACTTGAAGCTTCATGAGCATTTTTACATAATGGAGGGCTGTAGCTTTACCATTCATAAAGCAAGCTGCAGGCTTGTATTTCCCTGAAAATACTCCACTTTGATGCAGAGGTGAAGGTTTAACCATTTACATCATTAGGTTCTCAGCTGTCTACTTTTGTTGGTATTGTTGCTTGTTGGTGTTCAGCTGTCCATACAATAGCTCATAAAATAAAAACCTGAGTTCTGGACATGTCATTTAATCTTCTAGTTTGCACAGTTGTCTCTAACTGTGGCTCAGTTTTAGTATTTTGCCATTTCACTTCTCGTGCTTACAATGGACACAGAAAGTACTTCCTTCTCGTGAACTGTTCCTCAGATAATCCTCGTAGTTCACGGTAATTACTAGTTCTTGCTCTGGTTTTCTTGGCATTGGTCCCTTTGGTATCTGCTTCCTTGTAAAAAGTATTTCAGTGTAGCCAGTTGTCCAAATCCTGTATGAAGCCAGTTTTGGAACAGTGCTAATAGGCACTTCAGATGTGCCTGCCTGGTGTGCTGTCGTCAGGAGGCCAGCTTGAGCCACTGGCTTTAGCTACGCCTGTCTTGGGGTAGGAGGAAAGACAGTTTATATCTTGAAGCCCTGTCCAATCCTAATGTCAGCAGTTCAATGAAAGTTTCCTGACGTGGCAACTTTCATAGCTCTTATTCTCAAAGAGAGAGAACCTCATGTTGCAGTGTAGCTGGAGGAAATAATGCCAACCATTTTGTTGACCTTTTTTTTTTGTGTGTGTGTGAGTTGCTGGCATAAACAGACCCAGCCATTCCCACATTAATTCTTGCTGCTGTCTGCGGACTGCCTTCAGAAAGTAAACAAGAGACAGCTTGTCAGTCTTTCGGTCTGGCTAAACAGCTTGGGGAAAAAAAAAATCATGTAAGTATTTACTGCAAAAGTCCAAGCAAGGGTCCCAATGAATTTGTGGTTGGCATAAGCTCATGAGAACAGAGACAGTGTGCTCTAACAAATCTGGTAATGGTTGGGGCAGCCAGGGTGCCCTGCTTAGCTGCAGAAGCACCTAGTCTCCTTTTCAGAATGCAGAGCTTTTTGGTGTCTGTGTTACTTCGTCTCCTTCCAAGCCTGAACCTTGTCTTCCATATTTATCTGGAAGTCCTTCTCAGCCAGAGAGGGCTGACTTTTTCAGAAAGATTTAAATCGCATAGCTCAGCATGGCTTGTACAAGTTTTATGAAGATGCTGGGGACAACTTCTAGGAACAGTCCTTGTGTCCTCACTGCATTGTAACAGGCAGTGATCTAGACTTATCAGTCTACTAAGAAGACCCTTGTCCTCCATCACTCTGAGGACCCTTCTCTCCTGAGCTGGGCTTTCTCCCCGGCTGTCTCTGGGAGGAGACATTAGTGGGCATTTCTTGATCTCTGAAGAGGAGGCTGGGTGTCAGGGCACCTGCAGTGTTGCTTAGCTCAGCAGGCCAGGGTTATGGGTAGGTGGGGAACACTAGTCACAGCATGCCAGAAAAAGCAGGTGCTGTTCCTGTTCTCCAGGCTGAGATGCTGTCATGCGGGGGCATAGATTACTTCAGCTCTCTCATTATACACTTGTTAATACTTTTTAAATGGCCAGATTTGAAAGTATACTCCTGTTTGACGGCTGTGGAGCTTAGGTTTACAACTGTTTTATTGAGAAAGGTTTGCTTTCCTGCACTTGCTGCCTCCTGGGTATGAATGTTGCATGACAGTGGGGGATCGCAGTGCTGAAGTGCAGGCTGCCTGTCGCTAACAGGGTACGTGGGACTGGCTTCTCCTTGCCGAAATACTGAAACCTGACAGCCTGCTTCAGGGACTGCTCATACGTGAGGGAAAGCAAGACCTGGCCTGCAACTGTCAGCAGCAGTTGATTCCTTTCTGCTGGTGGCTATAGAAAACCAATAAGTGGCAGGAGGTGGAGGAGGTGCAGTCAGGTGGTACTTCTGAGCGAGAAGCAGCACAACATGGGGACTGAGCAGGAGAAAGGAAAAGGGAAGAGTAGAAATAATGGTCCAGTAAAGTGCCACAGCCTATGAAAGGGCTTCAGGTATATCAGGCAGTCTCCTTGTCATCCTTACATTCCTGTCTCTTCGTTAAAGGTGAAAGTCATTCTAATGCCCTGTGTGCCCATTCATTACCACCAAGCTGACACCACCAGTGCCAGGATGCGTTCTGACATTACTTCAGATGTAACGTGCAATTTGATAGTAACCCAGTAAAATTCTCTATGCAATCTATTCATGGTTTGTTAATAAATTATTCATTGCAGTAAGTACAATCTCTCTCTTGAAAGATGATTTGCCTGAGTGATTTTCATTGGAATTCCCTAAAAATAGGGACCTATGTAGAATCGTAGAATCATTAAGGTTGGAAAAAACTTCTAAGATCATCAAGTCCAACCGTCAACCCAACACCCCCATGCCCACTAAACCATGTCCCTAAGCACCTCATCTACACGTCTTTTAAATACTTCAGGGATGGTGACTCCACCACTTCCCTGGGCAGCCTGTTCCAAGGCCTGACCACTCTTTCAGTAAAGAATTTTTTCCTAATGTCCAATCTAAACCTCCCTTGGCGCAACCTGAGGCCGTTTCCTCTCGTCCTATCACTTGTTACTTGGCAGAAGANGTCTTACTAACTCGGCTAACTCTGCCTTTATATGCTTGTACTGTTAGGGGTAGTAGAAGGAAGGGGAAAGCAAACTAAAATTTCAGGTAATTTCAATTACTGACAGACCAGATCCGCAAAGTCGTCCTCCCAGGTGCGGACCCGTAGTCTGCACGTGTTAAAATAGTGTACTTATTCAAGAGAGAATTTGTATGTGTAAGTCTGTTGCCAGCTGTGATGTGCTGGCTGGGATCCTCAGTGAGGGTCACCAGCTGTCTCAGGCCCTGCTGGGATGGAGGTAACTGTCCCCGCAGCAGCCCTGGCGGTGCCGTGCTCTGTATGGGTGGCTAGCAGGCTGCTGGTAGCACGGCCATGCTTTGGCTGCTGCTGAGCTGTGCTCACACAGCATCGAGGCGGCTCTCCAGCCCCCTGGCCACAAAGGCTGGCAGGCTGGGAGTGGGAAAGGGTTTGGGAGGGGACACAGCCAGGACAGCTGTCCCAAGCTGACCAAAGAGATACTCCATACCATATGATGTCACACTCAACAATAAAAGCTAAGAGAAAGGAGGAGGGGAGGGGCATTAATTATTAAGGTGTTTGCCTTCTGGACCAGCTGCTGTGCATACTGAGGCCCTGCTTGCCAGGCAGTGGCTGGACATTGCCTGCTGATGGAAAGGGGAGAATAAATATTTTTGTTTTCCTTTGCTTCTGCACGGCCTTTGCTTTTCCTTTATTAAACTGCCTTTATCTTGATCCATGAGTTCTTTTCCATCTTAATTTCTCCCCCCCCCCCCGCGGGCACCTGGCAGCCAGCCAGGGTCAACCCACTGCACCAACATAAGAGCAAAACCAGGAGTGTGTGGGGAAAAGGGGAAGGTTTGTCACTGCATGGAGAGTTTTAGGCTTATCTTTCCTGGATTTGCCTTAAATCCTTACCCCTGTGGTAAATGTCCTGGTGGTTCTGGCGCTGCCAGAGTGGGAGTCCCCTGATTGCTGGCACCAGAGTGCAGCTTGCCGACTTGTGGGGGGTTGAAAGACTAAGAAGTGTAGCAGGTTGGGCTGAATCCGTGTGCCTCCTCAGCAGAAGAATGGAGCCCTTGACACTACAGTACTGATCTGGAAATGCTGAGGGCCAGCTGCTGCTGTTCAGATGGTGAAATCAAGATTTTGGAATAAATGAGACTGCATCAAGAGACACCCAACTGATCTCACCAGGCTCCTCTGAAGAAAATTGGTCTGCCAGGCTTTGACTTTTGACTTCTTAGCTCAAAAGGCAAAAGCTGGTGGTAACAGTCAACTGTAATTCTCCAGGAGGTTAAGTTGTTAACTGGAATCCCTGTTGATTTGGCATGGCAGGAGAACAGACGTTCTTGAAAGATCAAGAGATGAGCTAACAAACTTTGCAGGGCTCCTGCAGACTCCCAGAAAGAGAGAGATGGCCCACAGCAGGAGAGGGATGTGTCTGCTGGGGGAAGGAGCTATAAGGGGTCAGCACAAGAATCGGAAACTCACTTTAAAAAAGCAATTCTTAATCAAGCTGCTGTTTTGCACCTTGTATCAACCATCATTACAAAGACACTTATCTTGCATCTCTTCATCAGGGAAAGCAAAGCTTATTACATTAGTTGGCAAATTACAACTTTTGCCATTCAGTATTTTATCAGCTTCCACTTCTATCTAATTAAAAAGTAAGTAATCATTTGTCTACCTGAAGCTTTATTGTGCCAGCCATTGCAAAACCAAGCACACTGGGCCTAGGAAAGCACAGCACTAATTCTCGCCTTTGACAGAATTGGTATGTAAGATCTTAGAAGTAATACAGCGCTTTTCAGGGTCCGAGATTAGTGTTCATTTTCTTGAAGGAAATCAAGACAAAAAGCTTTTACAATAGTTTAACTTCAGCAATAAGGCCTAAGCCAAGTAAAATTTTTGTATTCACACCTGTAAGAGGGATTTAAGGATTTGGGCCAGTTTTCTTACACCGGAGAACAGGAATGTCTCCCCTGCAGCTTACGACATAGTTTGAATACTGGGTTATACTGCTGTAATGCGTGACTCTCAAGCCAAGTTTAAGTCCCATCTAAGATTTTGCTGTACTTAAGCCATAATGTTTTAATGTTTGAGGGAAATAATTACTTTCTCTTTTACCTGCATCGCTGCATGCTGCATTTTTCACTCTTCTCTATGTAACATTAGGTAGTGCGGTAGCGTGCACATTAGTGGTACCCAGAGTTCTTAAAATGTGTTCAGAGTTACTGCTAAGTATTTCTGAAAATGAAGTAGCAAACATAGTGCAGATGCATGAAAGGCTTTACAAGTAAAGGTTTCCAGACATTTATTTCTGGAACTGTACACCAGGTATTAAAGTACAACAAATACAAAATAATGCTCAAAAAAATCAGTGTTTATGTACAAATATTAAAACCAATGCAACTATAGCGACTTCCTCTTGAACATCTGATACTAAAACATGTTCCGATTGTCACTAGATTTGTTGTTACGCACAGGGTACTTACTCTGAACTGAGAATAACTGGAATCTCTGTTTTATTAGGACTATAACCATTCCTACTGTATTTTACAATTGATAGTATCTTCCTTCTTCTTTCAATGAAAAATAGGAATAAAAAAAATAGTAACCTTGTCATTACTTTATAAATTACTGTATTTAGTTTCCCTGTCTGTAGACAATGTGCTTGTAATGCTGGGCAAATAGTGTCCCTGTTGGTCAGTTTATTCATTAGTTTACATTCAAAGTTGAAATATTCGCTAGAGACTTTGGTTAAATTAAGTAGTATCACTATGTTCTACTTGATCTGAAGTTTTCCTATATTTTTGACCCTCAGTTTTAAAAATTAAAAACAGGAAACAATTGCACAATTCATTGACCTAATTGTACACAATTTAGTATTCTTCAAACAGTATTGTACATCCTTCAAGTAAATTCAGCAGTTGACCATGACAAGAGGAAAATAAAACCTAGCATGAGAAGATGACGTATGACTAACCAAAATAAAAGTATTGCTATCATCACAGCACCAGTTACACTTCTAAATGAATCAGCTACCCTCTTCAGATTCCCTGTACACAGAAAGGATACATTTACCAACACTGCAGGNCAAAAGAAACAAGGTACAAAGTTCAGCACAAAACACAGCAACAAGAAGCTGACAACTTGGCTAAAAATGTCAGAGTACAACACAGGGCCAAGGCTACCCATTATTTACTGTGTACTTACTGAAGTTACATATTTCAGATGTGTAAGTTAAGAACCGATTACAAAATTATCTCTACTTTTGTCCACTGTGCTAAACTAATTTGGTTTTAATACGGTAAATGTGCTATTGCGTAAACACTTAAAGCAATCTTCATTACAATGCTGTAAAGAAAACTCCATACGCTGCATCCGAAACTCAGGATGTCAATGCAGTTCACAGTATGCATAATAAATACCCTCTTCCCTTTCACATATTAAAGTCACTACATTCTAATTACTCAGCATAACCTTGAAGCAACTAAATATCAAAAACGCAAACCTAAATCACTTGAATAATGAAAACAAATTAGTGGCAATTAAATTTGTGATACAAACAGTGCAAAGAAAAAGTATGGAGGGAAAGGGGTAGTCCTACTGAAGCAAGGTTCAGATTCTCATTAAAAAACACTGCAAGTTGTATGCTACAACAGCATGTTACAAGCCAATACTATGCTTGGTTTGACTCTCTGCAAGAATTAGAACAAACGTTTGCAAGACAAACTTCCTAGTTGGCTAAATTGCACTCAATGTTCAAAATAAAAAAATCACAGAAGTTAAATAGTTACTTTTATGGGAAACATTTTTACTCATCCTTTCCTATTTGACCAAGGTAGCGAAGTGCCATTTTTGAGCAATGACTTGCCAAAACAAATAAATGCAATCCACACTAAAGAAAAACTTCCAAATACACACTTCAAGGTTCCACTATTCCTATATAAACTAGATAGTCCCTCAAAACTCTAACACTTTGAACTGCAGTGCTCCAAACAATTTAAGATGTCTTCCAAATGTACACTGTTTGTTTAGTGGTAAATCCTAAGGTGTGCAGACTGTAGCTTTATACATCAGCTGCCTTAGGAAAGTTAAGGTACATGATTACATTACTCTTCAAAGTCGTGGACAAAACCCATCCGAATACAATATAGTCTAAAATGCACCTGTTTAAGCCAGTAAGTTAGTTTAAAGTACACAGACACCTATGGCAGCATAATTATTTCTGTGTAAGGTAGCCATGGCCTATAATTTTGCAACAGCATTGAAGTGTAGGTCTTCACACTTTACTCATGTTAAGTCCCTTGTGCTAGCTTCCACCAAGATGAACTTGCTGTTTTGTAAACTGAAGTGCTCTAGTTTAGTATCACATGAGAGAAGGTTCCATTTAAAAAACATCCTTGTATGTTTGTGCAGTTTAAATTAAAGAAACCCATCCCTGCCTTTATAAGGGAAAAAAAAAAAAAATGCTACATTGAGCAGGGATCAGGATCAGTACCTGTAAACATCGTTATTCCACTGCATCCGTTACAGCAAAAGTAACTTAGACTAAAAAGCCACTCCAATCCGTTCAGAACTTCTGTGCTGGTTTTGAAATGGTGGCCTCTGTCTACAGGCTTTAAAAAAAATTGAAGCAGAGCTTAAAGCTGCACCACAGAGTTCTCTTAGTCCCAAACTCTGCCAAACATCCTATGACATTTCCACATTTATGGACTGAAAAAACAAATTACTCTTGATAAATCAAGATATAGTTCTATACATACAAAGACATCACTGATGTCATAAAGTTCAAACTTCCAGTGAAAGACTAAGCAAACCTGATAGCTCCCATCAAGTTTACTACTACTGCATAAAGTACCCATTGTTTGTTTAGTTTTCCACAGTCATTCTGAGTGAAGGGCAGCATGTTGGTGAAGAGTGTGGGTATTGATAAAGCCATTTGTCTCATTTGCAGATAGACTGCTGAAGTCAGCCACTGAAACAGCCATTTTGGCACTGGTAATATGGTGTGTGTGGTTCTCAAAGTCCACACCAAGGTTATTTACAGAGACATCATTCATGAAAGATTCTGGGACAGCAATTCCCATTTTCAATCTCTTTGCAGGTCTTTCCGTCTCCTCACTGCACATGTTCATTGGGTTTAGCTCTGAATGATAAAAGCCAGTCTCAAATAAATTAAAACAATCACTTTC
The DNA here is from genome assembly GCA_013400755.1 of Pelecanoides urinatrix. NCBI lineage: Eukaryota > Metazoa > Chordata > Aves > Procellariiformes > Procellariidae > Pelecanoides > Pelecanoides urinatrix. Next base: position 16,855 of record VZTQ01008016.1, read on the forward strand.
ACCATTGCTAGGCAAGTTAAGCAATTCTTCTGTTCCAACAGGCACATGATTAACTGATGCTCGGGGTAAGCTGTCCATAGGAGGAAAGGTATCATCCAGGCAGTTCACGTCTGAAGTGTGGCAGACTGTAGCTACAGTATTTGTCAATGCTGGAAAAAAGAGGAACACAAATGCAAATGAAATAGTTGTTTGCATAGTTACAACAAAAAGATTTTTTTTTCATGATTTACCTGTCAACTCATTGGCAGTGATAGAGTTCAGAATGCTTAGCTGTTGATCAGGAATGCTTTCTGTTCGACTATTAGATGTTAAGGCTGAAGAATGCACTGCTCCACCAAGGGCTTCTGCTTCATCTACCAAACGATCCATGTAGTCCCTAAATAATACATTATGGATGCAATATTCTTTTAATGGGAAAACAAGGCCTAAAAATGATGATGGATTTAATTTCAGTTGCCATAGCCACTGCAGCACTACACTGCAATGACAGAAGGAAAAAAAAAAAAAAAATCTTCTAAATTTACGATTTGCAACAGAAAACATATTCCAAGAATGTTTTACTTACGTAACTCCTGGATGATGGTTATATCTCTTCTTTCCAAATCTTGTTTGCTGAGCAAAGTAATCATAACGTTCTGACTTTTTCCACATGTAATAGAAAGCCACACACTCAGCAACTGTTCTGGTTCTTACCTAAAAGGTGGCAAGAAGAATTGACAGGATTAAGGCAAATACTCACGTTTTGCCATCTCCCCAATTCCCATATTCCTGCAATATTGTTAGTTTTATTGTTCTAGTATCTGGAACAAAACAATTAAATTAGGAGACTTCAAAGAGATCAACCGTTTCAAGTATTACATTTGTTCTATTGTATGCATTATTGGCTTTTTTAAAACTAGATTGAAACTGTGTCTACATCTGAAGCATTTATATTTAAAATATACATAACAATTTTTTAAACTATAAGATAGACTCTTTCTTAAGATGAAAAAAGCTGAGCAAATCAATGACCTAAGAAAAGTGAACCAGAAAAGACCTTGGGTACTTATTCCTTTTGGGAAAGTCCAGAAGTGTGGAGGCTTTGACAACAGATAATCACAACAGTAAATGCCTAAACAATTAAATAAAATTGTAATCTTGTTGAGAAGGTATAAAGTTTGTCTCTTTCCCCAAAATGGAGGTTGCTATGTGAAGTCAGATTCTTAGAGAAAAAGTCATTACTTCTACCTATATTCTTATAAACTATACCCATTTTTAGATGCAGAAACATTTCACATCATCATCAGCCCTCAGTTCCAGTTTAAGTTTTACAACTAGAATATAAAACTCTATCCAGATACAGTCTGGCAGTAAACTATACTTGAGCTTGATCAAACTTACAGAAACATCAGAGGCAAATCCAAAACGCCTTGGGTGTAGTAGTAAGCCTTGCTAGTTTAGACACAAACATACCAGGCAGGGGAGGAAATGAACAGATGTCCATATGCTAGTATATGAAGTCCTAGTTAACAACGCTTTGCAGTACAGTGATAAGGAAACATCTCATTAAATTTCTCCATGCACTAAAGCTGATACTTCCCATATACAAGTGACATCAACTTATGCTGGGTCCCAGAACTTTCTCTAAACTTTCTGGCATTTTACCCACTTGGAAACCAGTGCATTTCTTAGACAAATGCTGGTCCATAGTGACAGATACATCAACCCATGTACTTTGTTGCATGTTGGAAAAAATATTTTAAAATTATTTCTTTGCATCTCTGATGAATTACTGTTTATTGGTAAGGTCCATTTAAAATGTGAAACACACAAATATTGTTTAGGACAGGTTAAACCAGGTATTGAGCAGAACTAGCTAACTGTTGCTGAACATCAACCACAGCCCTATAAAGTTTACCTGAAATACAACAAAACCACCAGACTCCTAAAGAAAAAAACCTCAAAGTGGTATCAAAGCATAAAGGAAATATACAGAAAATATGGAAACATCCATATTGTCAACTGTTGCTTTTTGAGTGGAAAAAAAAAAAAGCCCTATCTTTCAGGCACAGAGGAGTCAATCAGCAGCAATCCAGACCAGGATTAGAACTACTTCGCTGGCCAGAAGGCAGGGTACTGATGGATGACTACATTTTCTGAAAACACAAAGAGCTAAGCCTGTTTCCGTAAAACTGTACATTCCTGGTGACAAAAACAAAATGCATTTTCCCCTCCCACAGCCATGGTATGGAAATACTATACTTCTAGGAGAGGCAGACACATAAACTAAATTATAATATAAATGCATAAATGGAAGTAAAGTCAACATAAGTCGATTTCAGACATAATACATTGATTCATCTTGCAATGCCTAGCTTTTCCGATGACATCAGAGGTAAAATAAGCACAAAAATACCAAGCTGGTTTTAATATGTTGGTTCTTATTTCACTCTTCTGCATGGCTTCTGACAAATGTATTGCTTTTACAGATTTTCAGCATTGTATCATTTATCAATTCTTCCATTTGACTGTAAAATACTAACCTTATTTTTCTGTATGAGATGAAAGTCTTTTCCATATATCAGAAGTGCGTGTTCAAAGCTTCTGCATTCTTCTTCTGTCCATGCTGACATCTCTTCTAGACAATTACAAAAGCAGCATGATAAACTTGCTTTCACTCACTAACCTTTTACAAAGAGTAAAGTATTTGTTGCTAATGGATTAATATCCAAATGCCTTCTTAAAAAACAATAGTTCAGTTATTCAGATCCATGTTCTTTCCTCTTCTGTACAGTTATCCTACATGAAATCTAACATTCTTCTTTACAAAGACTCATAAAAATGAGTTTGATATCTGAAATCTTTTATCCTTGAGGGCAAAGCACATTCAAAAGATTTATTATTTCTTAATAAGTTTATCATCAAAAAAACAAGGTGTGATAACATCACAGAGGTATCAGTGAGATAATTTTTCTGAATATTTCTTCTCACATAGGATACAAAGAACAGTGGTTGCTGGAAAAAAGAGTAAAGGAACAACCTGTTGTGACAGATGCCCCCGCTTCCACTGAGTGAGCAGTACTTTGATTCAGGCATCACCAACAAGTGGGCCTGACTGAAATCAGCCCTGCTGTGCAAACTGCGAGAACTGTGCTAGGCCCTGTCTTCTCACAACTCAGGAGTCTAGGCCATGTCTTATCAGCAGCTAACAGCACCAGCCCGAGCTGGGACTAGACAACAGCTGCACACCTGCATGTACGCCAAACGGGGGGTTGACTACGAGTCAGTCACTTTACGCTATAAATATCTGTAGCCTCCCGAAGCCCATTGAGCTCTCCTGTACAGCAGCAGGCTGCACAGAGGTGAGCTCCCCTTGAGCAGGGGGAGGTTACCCTCAAGGTTACTCTTCAGGGTTAAGACAACACTTACCCAGCACCTGATGACTGTAACAAGGTAAGTGACATTTTACATTACGCTTAAAAGTATATTGCATGCTAGCAACATGTATGTATATCAAGCTATAACTTAATTATTAGAAGTGTAGTAAGTAGCAGAGTGTTTGACTGCCACCTCATTATTGATTAGTTATTGTTAAATCATTGTTAAATCACTGTTTAATTACCGTTCAATTATTGCTTAATTACAATTTAATTACTTATCATCGATTAATTATCATTTGATCGTTTAATCATTAATAAAACCTTTTAGTTAACTGCATAACGATGACTTTTCTTAATACTTCACCTGCGACAAAAACTGGCATAGTCGGCAGGATGGCGGATTCAATTACTGGCTACTTACAGAAGCACGGAGTTAACCCTTCACCAAAATTTTCAGATGATGGTGTGCGTGAAAAGCAGGATAATTGGAATAAGATAAAAGAACAGTTGAACTTTGTAAGAGGGAAACTGAAAGATGGTAAAGAGAAGGTAATAGTAATACACAGGATGTTGAAGAGGTATTTAGGAGCTGTGTATCAGTATAAAGAATGTGAAGAACAAGAAATGAGAATGTTACAAGATGAGGTTGAACAAAGAAAGCAACAAGAAATGCTGTTACCTCTGTGAATAGACCAATTGCTTAAACAACTAGGGGGGGGAAAAACAAACTGCAGGAAGGTAGAGGATAAACTAGAACTCATGGTAATTTGGGCCCCACCCCACCCCCCCAGATCCTGTAAAAATTCGTAAGCTAGTAATTTCCCTAGAAGTTTGGGATGGAGATATTTGGGAGAACCCCAATGAAGAACTTAGCGATGAGAGTGAATTAGATGAATCAGAATTTAAGGTAGCCCCTATGATTGAAACTAAGGTATGTGCCGAACCTCAAGGGGGCAACCAGGGAAATACCATAAAGACCATTCCATGGGACCCCCTTCAACTGGCCAACCTGCATGAAAAATATGGGCAGAAGCCTGGCAAAAGCAAGACTGAATATCTCTGGCGTGTATTCTTAACTGGAGGAGATCGTATTATGTTAGATTAGGATGGCTTTTGGGGACCAGGAGTGTTCTTGAAGGAGGGACCATCCCCTAACACTAAACCATACTCTGTTACCTGCCAAGTAGTGTATTGGGCAGGAGGCACAGACCCTTGGGATAGAGGGGAGCTCACTGCTATACCAATAAGATCATTGAGTGAGCTTTTTACTGCTGTTACAAAAGCAGCTGGCCTTCGGGCTACAAATGACAGAGGGGCACATGGTGATTACGCTATCTCTGCCCCTGTAGACCTCAAAGCCCCAGCTGTTTTAAAATTGTACCTCATTGCAGAAAGGGATGAAATAAGACAGAACGTAGAACATAATGCTCAGGAGGGTCAGGATAGCCAACCCCACCTCCAACCCATCCTGACCCGGGCAGACTTGATGCATGACATTGTAAATCATAGTCGAGAAATGAGGTGGGATAAACCAACACCAGCAGGGCAATCCTGAGCTGACACAGACAGCAGATGGATCTGGCATGTAAGACAGACACGCCAGAACTCCTGATGCTTTCCTTGACCTCATAAACCCCCTGGTGAGGTAGTGGACCCCTAGGAAAGGCATAATGAACGGTGGAGGAAAGCCTTAGCACTAGGCATACCTCGGGTAGCCATACAGGGCCAACTGACTGGGACTATACTTAGTCTGATCCAGGCTTTTGAAAAACAAGGGTATCAGGGAATCCGGAACAAACCAAACAACCATCTGCTCCTAAAGATCCCACAAATAACCCTTTCAGACTTCTTAAGGAGGAACTACAAATCTCTTTTCTTTTTTTAAGATAAAACCTGCAGTTTCTCAAACTGAATTTTAGTTTCACAAACAACAACAAAAAATCACTGAAAAAAGACTAAGACTTTTAAAAAAGAGTAGCTCAAACTATTTGAATATGTCAGCTTTGTCTCAAGTATTGTTGCTTTCCCATCTTGATTATGGCCTTGGGTCTATGTATAATTAAGAAGGAATATTTCAGGCATCTTACATTCATAATGGTGATCCAAAAAGTTTCCATTCAGCTGATATTTAAAGCCAACAGGGGGGAAAAAACCACATTTCAAAACATTTCTGGAAGCAGACACTGGAACCGAGACGTTTCTGCTCCCAGATGAAGGTGATAATCATTGCACTGCAAGGCCATTTTCTTTCTTTCTCACCCCATTAATTTTGCACTCCTTACTACAGAGTTCTCAAGCTTCAAAGAGAAGAAAAGATCCCCATGTAAAGTCTCACTCTTAAGAAATTATATTGGAAGTGGTGGATTTTTAATTCCCATCTTGAGAATAGCAGTGAACTTCAGTGGGTAGGTAGGTCATAGCATAATGGTTACTCTAAGAGACAGGCACTGACAGTATTACTATCCTTTGCCATTTTTAATGAGGGTATAAGTCGTCCCATCTGACTTGGGGCGGGGGGGTGGGGGAGTGTGAGTACTA
>VZTQ01008017.1:0-51970 GCA_013400755.1 Pelecanoides urinatrix
GATTCTATGATTCTGTTCTATGTTTTATTTCAGTGCAACTTGACAGTGATCACCCATATTTCTGACATATTGTACTGAAACAAGGGTTGTCTTATTGAGTATTTACCCAATTAATTGAGTTCAAATTCTGATTTTATTCACCTGAGCAGCTCCCCTGAGTTGGAGGCATGAAGGTTCATGTCTGATTCATAAACAAAATATTTTCAGCTCCTCTAGGACAAAATGCAAGACTTTTGCATCATGATGATGATTCTGATATTTTTATTTATAATGTTTTAGAAAAACAAGCAAAACAAACTATGATACATCACAAATAAATTAAACGACATAAAATGTATGTACCTGCTATACAATACCAGCATAGTCCCAGTACACCGAAAAACAGAAGACTTGATTTCTGCTTCAGATTTTTGCATCTGAGCCCTGTCTGCAAGAGGGACTTAGAAGGTTTGGGAGGTTCAAGTCAAATATTAGGATAAAAATTTTCATTCACATGAATGAAATATGTAGCATTGGAAGAGGATATCTGAAGAGATTGAGGAATCTCCAGCATTGGTGATTTTCAAGATTTGATTAGACAAAGCTATGGCTAACCTCATGTAGTGCTGGTGCTAGATTTGTGGTAGGTTGGACTAGGTGACCTCCAAGGTTTCCTTCCAACTGACTACAGTTAACTGATTTCAGCAAGATCAGCTGCTCTTGTTCAAATGTATATCGAAAGAACTGCAGGCACACTTACAACACCTGATATCATACAACAGCTTACACTGATTTTCATGCAGATGCAATTTACAGTGACTATGTACATTTTGTAGAACAACATCCTTCCTCAAAATCCTGACTGACCCCAGGCTTTTAATACCCAGTTCATCTGATTAGATTCAAATAAGAACAATATTATGGTTTGCCATTCACTTAGATGAAACACTATGCATGAACATTAATATTAGCTATTCTGCACTCCTTTTTGTATTCTACTGAAATATTTGAGTTGGATGAGATTTTTGTACTGTTGGCTAATGCATCTGATTACAGATCCAAGTATACAATACACACATGGCTAAGACACCAACAACATCTGATTAGATCATTAATATGTCTGTAGACAATAACAAGGCATTTCAAACCCAATTACAAAGCACTGCTATAATACAGCCCTTATATCAATTATGGGATTTAAAATATAATGAATTCAACACTATTTTACCAAAGAGACAGAAAAAAAAAGTTAAACTCATCGTAACAGAGCTCTATTTTGAAATATACGCTTGCTTCCAGTCTCTTATACAATACAGGTTCAGGAAATTATTTTATGACCTAATTTCCCCCTAGAGCATCTGTTCTGAGGCTGAGTGGTAAGGAGCTCTGCAGTGCCCCATGCTTTGCTGATTGCAGCCCTGGTGCTCTGCAACTAATGGGGCCCAGATGGGACCAAGAACAAACAAAATGAGCTGGGTGGGAAGGGACTGATTTATAGGCCTACTCATTCTCCTCCCCGTCTAAAACAAACAAACCTGAGAAAGGCAAATCCACTTGCCTGCCAGAGAAATCTCTAGCCCACAAGACATGTGTATACTTTTAGAGGTCTCAAAACGGAGCAAGAAAATGAGACCATCAGATCTGTTCTTCCTGACAAGGCAGGCTAATCTGTAACTACTGTAACTGCTGTATCTCTTTTGGAGGTATTGCCTTGGAGGAACATCTGGCTTAAGAGATATACTAAAGAGTCAAGTAAGTTATGTGTGATATTTCAACCAAATAGTATGTATTTTCTATGTGTATGGTAGGTCTTAGGCTCTCCAAGGACTATTGCATCTGAAAAGTCTAGTATTGCAGAAGGCTAGCCTGTTTGTGCGTGCCTGCCTGCTCATACAAACTATCTGCAGAAATAATTCATTCTCATATGATGAGTTACCAGATAATGCATAAAATGAAGTATGTTTCCTTTAAAATAAATCCAGTCTAGAGGTAAAAATAAATCTTTCATTCATGCATGAAACCTCTCACATACAATTTTTGCCCTTTCCACAACTGCTTTCTTTTTACACAAAAAAAAAAAAAAAAAAAAAAAAGATTTTGTCACACATGAATAAGACTCTTGTGTAAGTCAGTTTTTATTATGTTTTTTCATCTGGCCTTCTTCTTTGTTGTAAAGTCTAGCAGTGAGCCAAGAGCAATCTCCTGCAGATAAAATTGTTTTATGAGGTAACAACACAGCATGATTACTTTACTACCCCTCCACCTACAAATTAGGATATAGGATTAAATGACATCTTAATATTGGGCAGGTTGGTAAGTAAAGAAGGATAGTGAGCTGTCTTTAGAAGAATTATAAATACACTGTCATACCTCCTGGCACATGTTGATTAATCATAATAAAAATTGATCTTCAGTAATATTTCCAAGTTATTAAAAAATGGTTATGATTTGGAAACCAAATGCACATTTGAAATACTATTTTAGCCTCAAAGGCAGGACTCTGAAAATGGTGGCATCAGACCTGCTATCTGCAATTCCAGGAGTATGTGGGGAAAAAACATCGCTGACGTTGCTGAAGCTGGGTACGTGGCAAGGTGGCTCTGATTTCACCAAAATAAAGGCCTACAGCTCTCGGGCAGTGATGGCTGTGAACCCTCAGCTCTAGGCTGAAGCTGACCTCCTAATTGTTTGCAGAAGCCACTGACATGTTAGACAAGTAAGAAGTGCTCATGAACACACACCGGAGTGTCAACTTCAATGTGTTAACAACGTTTAAATATCTTTCATGCACAATGTAATCTCATGTCATTTATGTACTCTTGTGTACTGTATTCATGTTGTTTTGTTCAACTTCTTAATTTACCTATGGGTCTTCACAACAAGCAGCAAGAATCAACCATGGCTTCATGCGCTTTCTCTTAGGAAAATGAACTCCCTGGTTAGCAAACACAAGGTTTTGGAGGAGTGTGGTCCCTCGCAGTCCAGGAAATCTGTCTCTGAGCTTTAGAAGAACAAAAAAGAGAGGTGAGGAAAAAGGCCTCTTTAAGCTTAACAAACTGTTTCCCATGTAAATAAAACTCTTTCCACAGTGTAGTTTTTCCTCCTGCAAGTGCTTTGTTTAAATACAAACGAATATTTAAATACAAACTAATAACTTTGCTTTTTAAAAATAATTAGCTGCTGGTTGAGGAGTTGTTTAATAATGTTCCAGCAAAGAAATGTAAAGGTACCCCAAGAGTATTCGTATTCCCCTTCTGTGACAGTGGAACAACTGGTAACAAAAGACCAATTCCAGTGCAGGAAGAAAGGAAGGGAAGACCTGGGTTCCCCAGTTCCCCAAAATCATTCAATTGAGGGTAGCATCCTATATTGCTATATGCATAAAACAGCAGTGATTATTTTGTAACTTAACTGTCCATTCTTGTCACTAAATTAGAACATGAAGTCTTAGGGTTTATATTTCCCTACTTAGAGAAGGGGGAGATGCTCTTCAAACAAAAGAAAAAGCCTTACTGAAGGTAAGCCCTGCGCCACTGGTTCCCACCTAAGGTGCTACTAACCTCACCAGCCTGAGGCTGCTGACATGAAAAGTGGGACCTGAGCCAGCAACGTGGCCAGGTGACTGCTGCAGAGCCTCAGGAGTGACAGGAGTGACCTGGGGACCAGGGAGGAAAAGGTTGCATGCGAGGCTGGAAGGGGGAGAAAGCCACAGCAGTGAGACCCACCTAACATGGAAAGCACTGTGTTTCAGCCTGAAATGTGTATTGATTTACATGGCACTTAGGGGACATGGTTTAGTGGTGGACTTGGTAGTGCTAGGTTAATGATTGGACTCAATGTTCTTAAGGGTCTTTTCTAAACTAAATGATTCTATGAACAAAATAATAGTTAAAAGCAGATGTGTACATCTTATAAAAGAACAGTGTAACACGTTGCATTTCTACTGACCTCTTTTTTTCTTTATTAAGGATACCCTGTGACAGAAAATCACAGCTGTCCTCCAAATTTAAAACAGCAAACCACCAGATTAAGGATGACAAATTACTTTCACTGCAGGAGCATCAGGGTTCTTAAGCACATGACCCATTCTGAGGGGGATCTTTAATATACATTGACTATTAGGCAAATTAAGCCAGCTAGAGGGTCTGATGGCTTCTCTTTGCCCTTCTACATGTAAGGCCAGCAACAGTCAGCGTACCATTTCATTTTGCCTTGAGTTGATTTTGTTTGTGGCACAAATGTGAGAGAGTATTATTAAGGATGAGTGACCTAGTATGACACTGCTCATCACAACATTTTCACACTCTGCAGGCTATAAATCTATTGATGTTCCTGAGTTTTGTGAACGATTGCTGTGAAAGTGAAGAATGTCCACATAATTTTATTTGACATGTAAACTACACTATGTGTTCCAAATCTGTCATCGCAGTGCTGAAATCCATCCTTGACACTAATTTGTACAAATGGCAGGTCACTTGAGGAGGAAAATATTTTCTTCTGGAAAGCAGTGCAGTTTGGTTTTATAGGAGACAAATCTTTGAAGGGCTCTTTGCCAGTCATTAAGCTATGGCTGTCAGCTAGATCTGTTTCCCCTGTAAATAAAACTCTCCCCACAGTGTAGTTTTTCCTCCTCCAAGGGTTTTGTTTAAATACAAATGAATGTAAACAGTGATCACATCTCTTTAAAATGAAGAAAGAGAAGCTTATGAAGATTGATGGAGAGGAGGACTGGCTTGCAAGATTTTTGAAGTTTCAGACAAACTTTTTAAAAGCATAAAACTTTGCTTTTTTGTTTTTCTTTTAATAGAGTTTTGGGGTAAAAATGCATTGTTCTATTCATAGTATTCAGAAATAAACAAGCACTTAAACAAAAAGCCAACTTGAAACCTGGATAGCTTTTGTATTTTTTTAAATACCAGCCCATGCCATGATTCATTTCCTTAGAAAGGGACTCTAGTGAAAATTAATGCTTTACGTGTAGAATATAACAAAGAAAACCCTGTACCTTAAATAATTTTTGAGGCACTGCATAATGCCAGGGATGCCAAGCATTCTCCACTCTCACTGATTTCAAAACCTCATGGCATTAAGCCCCAAGTATTTTAAAATGGATCCCAAGCTATAGTCTCATGTCCTTTTCTAATGAAAACCCAACCGTCATTGTGAACCAACTTAGTGCCAAGGATATTAAAATCTGAATGAGTTCCTGTATGATTTGTGTTCCAAAATGGAAAGAAATGTCTTTTCTGTCCTCCATACCAAGCTTTTGAGTGGCAGTTCTCACAGCCTTGACCATGAAAACAGTTGGAAAATCTGATTTCCATAATTCCAATATCTTTAACTCAGTCCCCAGGCACGCAAAGTGAGTTAATACAGTGAGCACCTCAGCACTGACTCTGCCCTAAAGACTGTTCTACTGTAATTATATAGGGATGCTGGACTGGAAAACAGGCCAGATAATAAGCAAAATTTTGAATCTTGCTCCTTGGCACACACATACTTTAGGATCCAGAATATCAAACCTTTCTCCCTAATACTGTTTAAAAGGCAAGCTGTCCCACCTGGGTTCTTTCATTTTGTTCATAAATAGAAGTATTGCATAGCTGGGTTATATGTGCAATTATCTTTTAAGTCTGAATTAAGATCATCCTTCATTAGCTGTAAAGCTGGGATGTTACTGAGACCGTCATACATGAGAAGTAACTGATTTTTCTAAGGGCTGTGTCTGTTGTTCGGCTCTTTCTGGGTGACTGGGATAACAACAGGCATGATCACCAAAAATCCTAAATCTCTCACTCCTTGCAAACTGCTCGAGTTCTTCCTTGGTTTGTTGCAGAACCTTCTGCTTTTCATCATGCTCTCACACCACAAAGTCAATAGGAAAAAGGTTTGAAAAGCAGACACAGCATTGTTTCACCTTCAAAGAAAAGTTTTTTTGATAACTCCAAAACCCCATTATGGGACACTGGACTCCTGCTGACCTGGTGGGTCTGCTTAGGTCAAACATGAAGGGACTGTGCTTGGCTGACAAAGCCAAGTAATTGTAAAATTATTTGTTTATATTCATATTACTTGTTTAATGTGTTTATTTGTGGACAGTTCTGCAAGTTGTAGTTATCTGTACTGAGGTTGAATCCTTCTGCAAGTAGTTATCTGTACTGAGGTTGAATCCCAACATCTCCTCTCTGCTTTGTGGCTTATTACTTCCCCAGACAAGTTCCTTTTTGACCTAATTTTTTACACAAGGGTCAGTCCAAGGATACTTAGAAAGCAGAAGGAAAATTACTTTAAAAATTCCTAAGCATTGCATTCTTTTTCTGTATACAAGAAATTGTTACGGGATGTTCTAAATGGCTTCTGCCTTTAGCAGCACCAGAGCCTGGGATCCCCTGACCTGCCCGGAGACCTGGGGTCTCTGCCCGGGCTGAGGGACATGGCTGTTGCTTTCTCCTTTGCAGGTTCAAGCAGTAGTGAAACTGAGTGTGTATCCCAGACACACACGGACACGGACACACAGACACCTTTCAGAGTCACAAGCACATTTCACAGATGCCCTGAATACCAGCATGGCTCCTCCGCCCCCCTGGTGCCCCTGCCCAGACCCAGGGCCTCTTGCTCGCCAGTGGGTCCAGCACAGAGTTTGCTGTGATAGACACACGCACACCCCACGCACACACAGTTTGGAGGGGATGTGGACACTCACCCTCCCAGCAGCTGCCATCAGGCACACGGATTGTGACCGTGGCCCCACTCCAGCCACCAGCATGGAGCCCATCACTCGCCTCATTCACCTGGTCCCCCCATAGTTGCTTTTCGGGACGCACATTGTTCCTGCCCCAGGGGCTGCAGTTGAGTCCCCCACCTGCTCCGGTTGGTGCCCCTGAGACCCCACATGCTCCAGCTGCTGACACCACCAGCCCAGGGCACCTGCACCCCCATTTGACTCCAGGGCCTGGCCCCAAATCCACTCATGCATCCCCAGCAGTTGGCACCTTGTCCCTACAGCACTCACACCCCCACAGGACAGCAAGTGAAGAGGTGCAGGGAGAGCTACCGCAGGATTTAAGGAGAAGACAGGCCAGGCTGGGGTGATGAGGCCCAGGGCTGGGTCAGACAAGCGTGCTGACCCGCCACAGCCTGCACAAAGCCAGACACTCTTAACCACAGCCCTGTCCACCTCTTACCCCTTTGCTCCTCCCCATCCCCTACATGATCCCTTGTAAGTTTTGCATAGTCCCACTGACACCCCACCACCCCAGATATCTGGGACATCCTTATCAGTGGCAAAGCCTGCAATTTCTTCATGGCCCATCAGCCGGTGTGACTGAAGAGGTTGTCTTCCCACTGTCTCCATTATCTTTGTTGGGTTTGTGTCTCTGCGTGATCTCATCACTTCCCCCTTTACTTGTTATCCCCTTTTTCATTGAAAAGGCCCTTGATCATATCACCTTACTGAAGCAGGGGCTCTGATCTTCCATGTGCCCTTATAGAAGAAACACGGCAGAAACTTCTGAGACATAGGCAACACAGTGCTGAAGTGGAAAAGGGACCATCGCTGTAAATACCATTGAGATCTAAAAATCAAGGGACATTCAAAGGCAAATGGTTGGAAAAAGTAGTTGGTGGTTCTGGAAATTGAGATGTCTGCAGGTAAGATTTCAAAGGTAGGGATGAAGGTGTTCCACTTGTATGCTCCTCCCAGTCAGAGACGCTTATCTCTTTTTCATACAAAGTATTTTGTGTTTAATCATTCCATATCAGAAAGAAATGCTTTGGAAACCAGAATCTGTCAGCCGAGTTCTTGCATTTCCCATGATCAATTATGCTAGTATACAGATAATGAAGAAGAAAGTAGCAGTTTCTCCTTAGTCCTATATTTGCAAACCAGACCACCATGTACTCTAATGGAAAAGAGATTAGAAGCCCATGATTTTGGACTTCTTGTGCCTGTAAAGAAAACCAGTATTTCCCTAGGGAAAAGACAGGACGCTGTTGTTCTTCCCCCAAATGTATGTTTTATTAATTATCTATTCAGTTCTTAGCAGTTTAAGTGGTAAATAAGACTTAACATTTTTTAGCTTATCCAAGCAAATCTAAATCAGGGTTTCACTAACGTACAGCTTTTGGCATCCAACAAAGCCAAGAAGTCTTTTCATTGTGGTGTCATATTGAGCATAAAGTTCTTCATTACAGTGTTAGTTTTGTTACAACTCAATCATCAGTGTTTCGTTATGCAAAAACTCTCAGTGGATCCTCCCTGGGCAGAGCCCTCCTGATGTAAGGAAAGAGACATGAGAGTGTGCCCAAAATTAAGAAGAAAAGGATGTGGGTATTTTCATCGCTACCTCAGCCAGCTAAAGAAAATCCTGTCTGTTTAATTTTAGAGATGTTACTTCTATATTAGTCTAACAGTAAAGCTTTGGAAAATGAGCTTTAGAAAAGAAAATGTAACACGTGCCTCAGATGAAAACCTGTCCAATACTAGGAATAATGGGTCTTTCACTCATCAAAATAATAATGACAAAAAAACTCAGATTAATTCCTCCAAAATATGATTGTTGAAATGTGCTGAAATAGGTAGTGACAGATTTCTAGTAGTCTTCTCTTCCTGCTTCCCCACCTCAGAGCATCCTGACCCAAAGAAACTTGCCATTAAACTGCCTCTATCTCCTCCATTAAAGCATGCTGATGAGCAGCAGCATTTGAGAGCTGCTGGCAAAGTCTACCTTAAGGAGTACTATTTCCATTTGTGAAAAAGGCAGGGTTTGTTATCAGGTTCTTTGGTATCAGTGCTCTTGGTTAAAACCAAACTCTCTTTCATTCATAAAATTAATGTTTTTCTTATCTGTAACTTTAACCAAAAGAATTTTTCCACTGCTGCTACTCTGAGGCTATTTCCAAGTGTCAGGCAACAAGCCCATTTCTTTATATATGACCCACACAGAGAATTGGAAGTGATTGCTTTGAAATCCTACAGCCTTCTAATGAAAAACCAGTAAAGGTCTTCTGCTAAACAACAAATTCAATAGAGCACTTTATTCTAAACAACAGCATTTAGAGACCGAGCAGAAAAGCAGCAGCACACTACAAATGAAGTCAGAATACGCTCTATCTATTCCTCCTCATGTCTGCCAAAGGCTGCTCACTTTCTGATACCTTTTCAGAGAAAGGTTGAGCAGCTGAATAAGGCAGCTGAAGGTGTTTCTCCATTCAGACTGCAGCCCCAACAGTTTCTTCATTTGTCTACCTTAGACGTTCCTTTATTTCTCTTACCAGGAATGCCCCATATAATTCTGCTAAATAAGCTCCATGCCCTCGTGCACTCTGCTGCTCATAGGCAAACTTGACAGGTAGCTCACAGGCTCTGGAGCAGATGGTTGAAAGCTGGAGGTGCGGCAACCCATACTAAGCCTTTTCAATCCTGAGATCTTACAACATAGCCATGCTACCTCTCATGTTCCTCTGCCTTTCAGAAATTTCTCTTGAAGGAAATTACAGCGATGAAAGCTCAAAAATTTGCTCATATCAACAAGCACTTAGAGGTGTATTTCAACTAAAAGGTGTGAACTTTTTTCTTCTAATCTTCACCTTAAAAACCTCAACTAGTTGGACATTCTTTTCGAGTCATTTCAACAGTAGGAGCTACTTGTCTTGCAAAAGTTTAACACATACATTACAAAAATGTACTGTATATGAGACTATATATGTTTCATTAGTGCCACATATGCTTCTCATCCCAGATGAGGTATACATTCACATGTTTAAAACAAATTAGTGAAGAGAAATGAAAGTTAATATACTATGCCAATTACTGGTAAGAAAATGAAACTAATTGGACAGACAAAAGCCACAATGTTGCAAAGTCCTTTAATACCAATTAGCTGTGGCAATAATCAATATGCTGCTTCTAGGAAAAATCTATTTGCAAACAGCCATTGTAAATTAAACTAAGCTTTAGGATACATAGTTAACATTGTATTATACAAATTCCCTTTTTCTGGCAATAAGTGAGTAACAAATCCAGAATCTTTCATATTAATGAGTCTAATTTAGGTCAACTGACTAGTCACAAAAAAGGTAACTGGTAACAAACCTAAAATTAGTTTATTAAATCCTTCCAGTGCTCTGTTTCAACCTTGCTATTCATTTGCTGCTTCTAATTTATACATTGTTTTTTCTTTCTTCCTCTTTAATAAAGACATTTCCAAGCAATTTGCTGGGCATGACAAAAGCACAAAATACAGTCCCTGATCCAAAAGCCTTACAGTCAACAATAGTTTATATAATATTCATTCATCATATTGCATTCATGTTCTCTGCTCTCCAGAAAAGAAATGTAGCATCTTAACAGGGTAATTTGAAGTAACCTAAAGGAGGTAGGAGGAAAGAGTCAGAAATAAATTATTTTCTTCATTATCAGACAATCAACTCTGTCTTGGATGTTAATCTTGTTTGTGAAGAATTCCAGTGTGAAGGACAGAAGCTTGCATATAGTGTAACCTAATTTTAAAATAACACACACTGAACTCAAACTGGATATAATCAAAGAACTTTAAAAAAAAATCTTTCCTATTCTACAGAGGGAATGAAACAAATCTTTTCAAGATTTTAAAAACAGGAAAGACTCTCTCTCTCCTTCTTTTCACCATTTTTTTTCTCCCTTCACTCTCATATTAGTCACCTGCCAAAGAAATCAAGGCTTTATTCAGGATGTAGAATAGGTAAATTAAAAACCTTGTTCTTCCTAAATTAATTTCTTGGAAATTGATATCTCCATGTTCGACTTCACTTTTGTGAGTCAAAAAATTAACACTATAGTGTTGGGCAATTCTGTGAAAGTCATCTACTCAAATCAAACCTGTTTCACTGCAGTTTTGCCTTTGGCTTCTAGTCCTGTGTGAAATACTGTAAACTCTTCTTTTCCTGGGATATTCACACACTTCCACTATCATTCTTACAATGCCAGAAGTGGAAAAATATTGTAATTTGGTTCTGAAAATAAGATTTATCAAGAAGGTGGTTGTTAGTTTGTATATACTTTTTTGTACGTACTTTTTTGTACTTGTAGGTAGAATAGGCCTTTGGATCTCTACATTTCCTTGGCGCAATCACTGGACATCTGGCCTTTGGCTTTTGATTTCTACAGGGGCACAATAAATAGTATACCATCATTGAGAATAATAAAGATCAAACTTGTAGTCTTCCTAGCTTACTGGAAGTGATAATAATAGATTTTCAGTTACTTGAATATATTTTATAGTAAGATAGTAAAATCCAATGGTTCCCTATAGGAAGGTGGGAAACAGGTAAATGGAATTGGAAGATAAAGAAGTGACTGGTTAACCGGACAGTTGCACAAACAATGACTGTAGATATAAATTAAGGCTTTTGTTTTGAAAGATATTGAGATGCTTAGCATGAACCACTTCCTATCAAGTAATAAAAGATACAGTATAACCCAGAACTGCTGAAGAAGATGCTCGGTATGCATTTTTAGCTGGTTTACTGTTTTTGCTCTGGAAAAGATTACTTGGAAAACCCAATCTCTAGACAGTTTGGAAACACAAGAATATTGGCAGGGAGGCAGAAAAGCAGGTCAGCTCTATGTGCTGAGTACGTGCTAGAGTTTAATCATGCTCTGAGGTCTTGCCTCTTCTAATTGCAAGCAGCTGACTCTTTGGCAGCTCTTCTTTGAAAAGGGTCTTTAGTACTATAGCACCAGCAACAGAGTTGTTCATCATGATTAAAACAGCAATAACAAAAATTTCACTAACGGTCACAAAGAAGACAAGTGCAGATCCTCTGTGTTGGTTGAGGAAAAAGGAGGGGAAGTAAGTTTGCTATGATCTCTGTACGATTCGGTCAGAAAGTATTAAGTGACTTATTTCTAGCTTTACCTTCTGCACCTCTGTTTTGAATTGTTACATTTTTTTAAAACTAATTTCAATATAATACTACACTGGCAGTGTCATAACACAGTTAGGATTTAGTCAAGTTTTCCGTTGTAAGGATCTATTTTCAGATGTCTAAACTAGAACTTAGTGGGGAGAAAACACTTTCTGGGGCATAAAGGGATAAAATTCAACTTACAAAATCTTCAGTCCAGGAGAGCTTATTTTTTCATATTCCTTAAATGTAGAGACAGAAAAAAATGAGTTTAAAGACTAGATATACAGTCAATTTTTCATTGCACTGTTTCAACTGTGTTAACCCCTCCTGTCAAGCAAAAGCAATAGATTTTGGTATGATCAATAAGCATGGTTATTTGGCATATAAAGTGTTTTTAATGTATTTTGGGCTCAGATTTTTGAGGTAATGGAATTTGGGTTCCCCAGAGAGCTGGACTGGGATCTGATCCCACACATTCAGATTCATTAGCCGTGATTTTGTATCCCAAGGTAACTCTTTGGAAGAAAACAAATACATCTGGATTTTACATAGATTGTAATGGAAAGCTGCAAAAGGAAATGCTAAAATAACTGTTTCATTGCTAATGCAATAGACCCAAAGCCTAACCAAAGTCAAATAAAGTCTAATGCAACTTGGGGAATTTAGGTAACAACCAGACTGTCCACAATATATTACAGTGAAGAGCTTATTATTCTTCTTCAAAATAATGCTACAGGTCATGAGATAATAAGAACCATATAGCCTTTTCCAGACACAGAAGTTGTGTATCTTTTCTTTAAAAATATCTTGAGATGCTTTTTTTTCCCACAGAACCACAGAGGAATCAAATGGAGTACAAAAATGCTTATTTCTTATCCAGAATTGCTCTATTCAAAGTTGAAAGTCGAAGTCTACAACCAACAAAACAGTTAGTAGCATCTCTGTGTGAAAAAGCCATGATGTTGTGCATCCACGTATGAAATAAAAGCTTTTCAATTCATGAGTCATAATTATCCAAATCCATAAAGTTTTCTGAGCAGACCTCAGAAGAAAAATAAATATGTCTATTTCTCTTTAGTGCCGTTTTGTAAATGTGTGGCCTCTAAAGTCTGTATCCAAGGGATGCAATTTGAAGTACTTTTCCTTTAAATTAGGGGTGGTGAAACAGTCTTTTAATCCTTTGGGGCAGGGGGAGGAAATCATTCTTTCACTGTATAGTATTTATAGGCATACAGCTTTCGTAGTCAAAGTCTTCAGTTGCCTTGGAGCAGGGGTAACACGTCCCATTTTTAATTTAGAGGATCTATAGCCAGTACAGAGTCCAGCAATAACAGCTGCTACACAGGTGTGATAGGCGAGAAGCCTGCCCAGAGTGAGCCGTCTCACTGCCACCTGTGTCTTACAGGAGCAGGATTGATTCGGGCCTGGCAGAGGAGATGCCTTTCCAGGACCTGGCAAAATCAGCACCCAGGCTCCCCGGGCTTGGCAGGAAATATGCCTTAGCCCCTAGGCATTTATACACATGTCAATGTGTGAGATCCACAAGGTCTGCCGACACACACTCTTGTATTTTGGATCTTTTGCCTCCAAATAGGCAATACCACCTAATTGCTCAGCTTTGCCTGGCTGCAGTTTTATTGTACAAGTGCATGGATAAAGAACGATACAGCATATTCAAGCAAACACAAGGTTAAACTCTCATTATAAAGTTGGAAATGGCTTAGAATAAGAACATAAATTCTCTTAAAAACAGCTAGATTTATTCATGAAAATTCCGTTTTTGGCTGTGTAACTTTCACTTAGGATATTTAAGAAATACCTCAGCTGTTAGACTTGCAGCAACACCTCATAGGGCAACATCCTCTTTCTGCTCAACAGACTTGAAACTTTTCAATTTCTAGATCAAAAGTTATCTTCGGGGGGCAGAGACTTAGTGCCACACCTTCTCAGTGTAACTTGCACAATCATTTTTCTGATCCACTCTCTTCCCTTTTCACTGTAACACATTTGTGACTGTGACTGATCACTCCGCACCAGTTTCTACATCAGCTGTTTATCAGCATCAGAGACCAACCAAAGCTGCCATTGGATTGTTTGTTGTCTCATTTTACATGAGTGTCAGTGAGCACAGGCATTCTTTTATCCTATCTATTATTACATTTGCATTGATCTGCATTATATTAATAGGCAGAAGACATTAATATTCATCATTATAATATTAACAATTAATATTATTACAGGTAGCTTCACTACCTGTATCCATGATATTTAATAAAATGAAATAAATTTCTGTTGCTTCTTTGTAGTCTATTATTTACCATATTGATTTGCATATTGTGTAAAAGAGCCTCTTATTTTTCATGGGTTCTTCTTCTACACAATCTTCAAATTAAGTTCTTAATGCTGAAAAGTAAAACTTCCCTAAAATAGTAAAGAAATAAATTAAGGAGTCAAGTCATATATCATAGAATCACAGAATGGTTTAGGTTGGTCGGGACCTTTAAAGATCACCTAGTCCAACTCCCCTGCCAAGGGCAGGGATATCTTTCGCTAGATCAGGTTGCTCAAAGCCCTGTCCAACCAGACCTTGAATGCTTCCAATGATGGGGTATCCACACCTTCTCTGGGCAAGCTATTCCAGTGTCCCACCACCCTCATATAAAAAATTTCTTCCTTATGCTCAATCTAAACCTACCCTCTTTCAGTTTTAAGCTGTTGGCTCTTGTCCTGTCACTTCAGGCCCTGGTAAAAAGCCTCTCGCCATCTTTCTTATAACCCCCTTTATGTATTGAAAGGCCACAATAAGGTGTCCCCGGAGCCTTCTCTTCTCCAACCCCAAGTCTCTCAGCCTTTCTTCAGAGAAGTGTTCCAGCCCTCTGGCCATTTTCATGATTCTCCTCTGGACCTGCTCCAACAGGTCTTTCTTGTGCTGGGGACTCCAGAGCTGCAGGCAGTACTCCAGGTGGGCTCTCACCAGAACAGAGTAGAAGGGGACAATCACCTCCCTCGACTTGCTGGCCATGCTGCTTTTGATGCAGTCCAGGACAGAGTGGGCCTTCTGGGCTGCAAGCGCACATTGCTGGCTCATGTCTAATTTTTCACCCACCAGTACTCCAAGACTTTCTCGGCAGGGCTGCTCTCAATCCCTTCATCCCCCAGCCTGTATTGATACTGGGGGGTGCCTTGACCCAGGTGCAGGACCTTGCACTTGGCCTTGTTGAACTTCATGAGGTTCACACAGGCCCACTCCTCAATCGTATCAATGTCATGCTCCTTTATTTTATTGCTTCTTATCTGAGTTGTAGATTCTTCACTGATCATCACCGCATTCACTGGGCACTCAAAATAAAGCAGAATGATGATTCCCCTCCCTGGTCCCATGCTCTAATTTCACTGGCATCAGACAGTGCTAAAGCACATAAAACAGCAGGGAAAGACAAACAGTAAATGTGTCAGTTCTCAAAATTACAGCATTTCTCTTTTGAGTATGATTTTTCCTCAGCCGCAAGAGGTTACTAATTTGCTCCGGTACCACTATGAGCAATTGTAGCCTTCTTTAGGTAACACATAATGTCCTTCAGCTATAGTCCCTCAGCACGCAGGGGAGCTTCCTCTTGTTTGGGTTGAGGCTGACCCTCACTCTCCAGGACAAGGCACAGGCTTTCAGAGCTCACTGCTTCCGTGTAGCAATTCTTCTCCAACAGCAACATTATCTTCCAAACAGAGGAAAGCTAACAGCAGGGAGAGAGAGCATTTTCTACAAGGGAAATCCTTTAGTCATTCTCCGTAGGCTTCTGGAATGAGGGTCCCTCTTTTTACTTTGCTTTGGAGAGACAAAGAAAAGAGGAAAAATGGTGCTAATGCTCTATGCCTAAAAGCCCATTAAGAATTGTTAAGCTGATTTTAAATCCATGGGAATGCATGTGAATCTGCAATTGACTGGGCATTTTTAGAGGTATCAAAAACCTTTTTTTTATTGCCAGTTACTCACACTGGTAAAAACTAAAAGCACAAATTGCACATACATTTTTGCATGTGCCCTTCAGCAAAGGAAGGTCCACAAATAGCTCCTTAGGTACCTCTGGCAGCAGCTGTCAGTTGGTCTATTGCAAAAGTTTCCTTCTATTATTTCATGTTGTAGAAACAGGGGACCCTGCGGACAGATAAATCTTCTCCCTTAAGTTTTTCAGTGGCACGTACTTGGACATACGCTAGAGAAATTATTGTAATTTTTTGCTGCTAGACAGTATTCACAATTGACTTAATTTTTTGGCTCTGATTTTTTAATAGCTCTGAATATGACTTTAAAATATATGATAGTCTTCATAATATATTAGCTAACTTTGCACATGAGAATGGCAAGAACTTGCTGAATCCTAGAGTCTGATTCTCTGCCTTTATGGGCAGATATGTCATACAATTCTTTTTAAAAATAAATAATAGATCTCATTATTGTGGGGATGTTGTTCTAGAACCAGCTAGAACCAGGCTGTTCTAAAGCCAGCTTGTAACTGTTTGGTCCTGGGACATCACTGTCCTTAAATTAGAAATTCTTTTTCATTGTTTACCTACCCAAAATATATATAAACAAAATTTATGAATGATGCCACTCTTTGTTTCATTATCTTCATTGTAAGTTCTAGAAATTCAGCTGACCTAGTAATGAATCCACCTCCTACCACCTATAATTTTCTGCCAATTTAGAGATGGGAAGAGAAATGGTCTCCTCTGGACAGAGGAAACACCAAGTGCTGGGCATACGTAGCATTACAGTTTCAGTGTATTACACTGATGAAGAACCATAGAACAGCCTGAGTTCGGAGGGGATGCTCCTTTGCCCTCCATGGATGCTTCTCATGGAACCCCTCGCAGATGGGCTCTGAGCGTATTGAAGCTGGCTGTTCTAAAATACAGGGTCTTTGTCCCAATACTGGTCTTCAGTGTGCTCAGCAGGATCTTAAACTCCCCGATGTTGTGATCGCTGTATCCAAGGCTAACATTGGCAGTTATGTTGTCAAGTAGGTCTTCTCGGTTTGTGAGCCGTAAACTGAGCAATGTGTTGTTCCTTGTTGGCATGTCAAGCATCTGTAACAGGAAGCAGTCTTCAACGTGTTCCAGGTACGTGATGGATGACTTGTGCACCGCCATGTTGTTTTCCCAACAAGTGTCTGGGTAACTGAAGTCACCAGTGAGGACCAGGTTCTGTCGGCCCAAGACTGCCTTGAGCAGCCAAAATAAAGTTTCATCAGCATCGTCATCCTGATCCTGAACAAAAATATTTTCATTTAAAACTTCAACCACACTTTACCTATGGACAAATGTTACTCAGATATAAGCATTTTCAGTTCTGAATAAATATTAAAATTACCTATCTCCCTCTTCCATTATGTTCAGATATGTTGCAGAGAAACAGAAAATAGCAACTTGTGTTTTTCTATAGCTGCACAGAGAGTCTGCATATGTCTCACCACTATATGAAATAACTTACTGTAAACTTGAGATGATTGATGCTTTGACTCTAGAGTTATTCTTCATTTTATATATTTTTTTAAGAGCTTAATGAAAACTCTGGTGTAGAAATAATGAATTACAGGAATTTAAATAAAAATTAACCTAGAGAACTGCATAGAGACACTATCTGTAAGTTCAAATAATGAATATGAACTGTTTATCTAGTTATTTAATTACACAGACTGTTTTAATTCTCCTTAGGTAATCAATCTTTATTAGGTAATCTACCTTGATTATTATGAAATCTTTTTTTGTACAACAACATTGCACAGATTATGACAATGGGTTTCCTTTTAAGAAGCAAATTACAGATGAGTTAAAACAACTGTCATTCAAATGTCCTTTTTCACTCTAAAGGATCCCAAAGCTATTTACAAATATTGTGTATGCAGGAAATACTTCATCATCGATGCATATCCTTCTGGGAATAAGGGAAGATGGGAGCATTGTAAAACAGGTTAAGACTTGCAGCAAAACAAGACAGCTGATGTTAGAGGAGGAACTGGGGAAGAATGAAAGGAGTGCTGGTAAGACTACCAGGACTAACACAAATCCCCTTCCAAAAGGGGATTGTGGTGTGCACTTGTAGCATGCAAGTGAAATGCTGAAGCATACTGCCCTCGCTTTCCTGCACTTTTTGGTTTCATTGCTCAGTGAAACACCAGCCCAAATTCTGGTTTAGAGTCTGCAGGAAAACTTAAACTGATTTGACTCCTACAGCCACTGTACATATATATCTCAGTGCACCGTCATTTACAGTTATCAGTCGAGATTTAAAAAGGGAATAACACGCAGCCTGTGAATAAAGCAGCAAAATCACATGAAAGACACTTTAAGTATATTAAGAAATATAGTCAATATTATGCATACTTGTCACCAGAACCTGTTGGCCTACTATTGTCCATTAGATATTTCTATATTTTGTTGTTGTTACATATTTGTCTACAAGAGTCCAACAACATATTTACAGTGTCATATTTAGATGTTGCACGCACACACATATAAATATATATATTTCCTCCCCTGACCTTGGTTCAGAGTTGTTGGGTCCACGGTCACAACACAAAGTATTACATTGCCTGGGCTGTCCTGAGCTTTAGGAAAACAGCAGCATCTCAACCCTGTCCAAACCTCATCACCATGTTAGCAAAGATATTTTTGTCTGGTAAAGGGGTGATCGTTTCCTTAGTCTATCGTTACATCACTGGCCACAGCACCCGAAATTCAGAAAGCACACATCCTGGGCACGTTCACATTAACCAGGTTGGTTCACACTCCCCAGCCTTGTTCTCTGAGCAGTTTAGCTCACGGCAAGCACCTTGAGCTGCTCACAACTAAACTTGCTTCTGAATCACTGAAAGAAAAGACTTTATATGCCTGAGGTCTCACGCACTATATTTTCTGTTTATTTCTGCCTTTTACAGGTGCCATCTGGCTCCACCCTCTGCATGCATGCAGAGCTGGGGACACATGCAAGTCTACAGCCCTTTCCTATTATTTCTTTACCTTTCAATGAGTTGAAGGACAGTTTTTAAATGTCTGTTTAAAACCTGTGATTTGAAAAGGTTATGCAGAACTACAGCTCGTTTTTACCACCACTGTCAAGGCCCTCTTGGGATCAGGGGCTCCCTGGGAGCAGTGGGGCTCCCCATGGTGGGTCAGGGCAGGGCCTGGCAGCCAGGGCCCGTCCCAGCCCCCGCCAGGCGCAGGGCAGCCGGGGGCACTGGGGCAGCCCCCGCCCCGGCATTGGGCACCTCCCTGGGGACAGGCTGAGGCCAGGCTGGGACACGGGCGGGCAGGTGGGCCCAGCTCGGCGGTGCCCATGGCGGGGCAGGGCAGGGCTGTGGGGAGCTGGAGACCGGCCCTGCTGCGGCATCGCTGGGGCAGAGGCTGAGGGCCCCGGGGGCTGATGTGGGTCCTGGGCCCTGGGCAGGGTGGGGGGAGCCCCAGGGGGCTGGGCTGGGACAGCCAGGGCAGTGGGGGCACTCAGGGACACGGCAACCACAACACAGCCTTTGTTCAGAGGAAAAAAAAAACTCTAATCTACTAACAGTGCTGTCTTTGCAAACCGGTTTTTCGTTGGTAGTTTTGGGAATCCTGATCCGCTGGCTGGGCACGCCCCACCGGGCGCAGGTAAGCTCCAGTGCACCCTGCCCACCCCACGCTCCAAGGCCGCCGCGCTTGAGCCAGTTTTGCCCCAAAGACTGTGCAGTTCAGCAGAGGTTTGTAAACAGCCAGACTACTCGTGTTGAAGGAGCATGGCCCCGCCAGGGCCCAGCGCCGTGCCGAGGAAGCCATCTGCCTCCGAGGCGGGCGTGCAGCATCCTGGAGCGCAAGCAGGACAAGCTGGAGTTTGTCAAACCCCACCTAAGCAAACCTGCCTGAAGTTGGATAACTCAGCATTCAGCTGGTTTTTAGATACTTCTGAACTAATATATTTAAGAGACAAGCACAACAAGGTTCGTTGTTTTAATTAGCATTACAAAAAGCAATTCTGTAACTGACAGAAGAATTGACAGTATAAGATTGTAATCCTTAACAAGGCTTTTTTTTCCACACAGCCCCAAGCCACTAAGTGAACACATCAGAAGTTGTAAGTATGTTGTAGCTCTGAAATCATAATGTTTGGCACTGATTTCGAAATGCCTCCTGTACTTTAAAGGATATAGGGCTTTGCTACTTGCAAGCACTACATTCCCCTGTATTATAGTCATAAATAAATCAAGTCATGCTTTTGCTTTTAATGGATACATCTCTTTTGAAGCAATTCCCCCTGTACTTTCATGTACATGGCACATTTGTTTGTATGGTGGAGTTAGTGGAGCTGGCGTGCACAAACTGGATTTCTTTCAGGTGAAATATTAAATTGAAAGATGAACTGCAGGACCACGCTTCATGTGGACCACACTCCAGCAGCTCCAGCATTCAGTCTCTGGGACCAGTCTGAAGTTAGTTTGAAGTAAAAAAAAAAAAAACAAACCCTCAAAAGTGTTGTGAGGTTGTAGCACCAATTGCCTTGCACTGCAGATCCAGCAAGCAGTGTGTGCATTGGTCCCTGTTCCTTGCTAATGTAGATGGAGCCTATACAACTTTAGAGTTGGGTTTTTGACCAAATTTCACCCTTTACTTTAATGATGCAAAGATACTTTTCATACAGAAGCATGTAACATGATATATTTAAAATCTATATTTCCACACAGGATATTGCAGGTTGTATGTAATTTTACTTCTTGTAAAATGGCCTTACACCATGCTATATTCTACTGCTTTGCCATCTCATACAACTGTTTTAAAGAACATAATTCATGTCCTCTTATTTCCTATTCTAGGTTCATTTCTGCATTTATCTTTTATCTCTTTCAGTATTCCTCATAATATTTCTAGAATTACAAACAAGAAACTACCAAGCAACTAGTATATTACTTTCATCAGTAAGGAAGCATGTAAAATTTGGTAGATAACTTCCTGAAGAAGGTGGGATGAACGTTCCGTAAGCCCTTTGGCACCGCAGACTGGCTGAGCTGAGAGTTTAGGGTGACATAATACATTTTTCCATGTAAATGCAAGGAAGAAAAAAACACAAAGGAATCTAGGTTTCATCCATGTTGTCACAAAGTCTGGTAAACGCATTAGCTAAGGGCAGTGATTAATTCAGCACTCATGTAAATGAAATGTGCTGTCAAAGTAATTTTTAGTCTTAGTCCAAGTATAACTTCATCATCAGCTGTTGGTAACATGTCACTTCCTAACTTTGTTATTTCTCATCCATACGCTCACTAACATATTAACTACTCTGCATTATCACAATAATGCATCTTTTAATACAAATGCATCAATGTGTTCATAACACCACCAGAACATTTTCCAGTGGCAAAGTACTTCTATTCAGATATGATCTCATGACTAAATTATTCCTAACTTGCTGCCACATACACCCCTAGGTCATATCTGTATTTTTCTTAACGGGTGAACATAAATTCTACCGTATGGAAAGAAATAAAATATGCCTAATAGGGAGGAAAACACATCCCTTGGTGGGATTGAGGCAGGAAAAAGAAATGTTGCTCAATTACTGCCCTATGTCCCCTGCCTCTCATTTATCTTTGCTCTTTTTTCATATAATTGTATGTGACAGACAAATGAAGTACAGCATTTCTCAATAACACATATTGCACCAGCATACGGGAGGAATAAAATAAGGGACACCATTTTCATGATACTTAAAAACAAGAGCTCATAAAAAGAGAACTAGTGTCATAGAACATGGAATGGGAGCCATTCCAGGTCTAACTTTCTTGAAAATAGGGAGAAGAGAGTACACCCACATAAGGTTATCCTCGTAAGGCACAGAAGCCTCATCATATTATTTGTCTCCATTAGCTTGGCTGAGAGACCAGTGACCACCTCCCTCCACCTTGTGCCCATTGCTAGTCTTCAAGAAACCTTGCAAAATGCACCTATTTGATTGTTAGGCTGCAAAGACATTTTGAAAACTTCAAATTCAGTAGCTGTTTCCAAACTGTAGGATAGCTCTCTGTGTGCTTGGTTCTAGGAAGAATACTGCTGATGCAGTGTAAGCACTTAAATGGCAAGAACAACCTTGCAATTTAATACATTCCCCTTACTTTGCTAATAAGAACTCCTCTGGAGGTTGCAATTTTCCTTGGCTGGGGGGGAACAAAACAACACAGGGATCCGAGAGCTACAGCTCAATAGTGTTAATAAATAGCAAAGCACCTGGCAAAATATTGGCTGGAATAGCAGAACCTGGTGGGGGGGAGCATTATTATTATTTTCTCACTAAACCTTTTTTCAAGACAATGTTTAAATCAATCAAACTATTTATGTGATTTCCCAGCTAACTAGATTGCTGGCTGAGATTTCTATGTAAATTTTGCTTCATAGCATCATTGCTGTGATAGAAATTGCTGCTTCTAAAAGGGGAAGAACCAGCATATGCAAGCATTGCTGCTACAAACAGCATGGCAGAGGAACTGAAGGCTTGTTTTGAAACTATGTAAAGCTTGTTTTGCCACATTGACACCAACTGGAGGTGCAAAAGCTCCTGACCTCTGACAACTGAACTGTTTATCCAGTCAGGTGCCTAAAAAGAATCAGACACTAAAATCTGCAAGCATTTAAATTTGAGGATTGTTTGGGGTCTCTAATAATAACCCACCAGATACATGCAGTCATGTGAAATGGCTCAGCCATGTCAGACGGACCATAATGGCTCACTGGCATCAGTCTGCCTTTCTGTCTGCCTTTCTGTTTGTGCACTCAGATATGCCTAAAGAATATACTGCATGAATATACGGCAGAAAGAAACTCTAGCTAGAGGAGTCAGAGTCTGGAGGAAAGCCAAGGAATTATTTTATCCACAGAAAGTCAAATTCCTAAGTAAAGTCGCAAAATCTAGGCAAATATGGATCAGTATAAGAACTGGATTAGCATAAGAAATATGGAGTGCCTTTGTACAATGTCTTTACACCAGCACAATACATAAAGCTGTAACTGTGTTTGCATTTTATATCTGCAGATGGTTGAAAGGCAGAAAGGTTATGTCAATTGCGCTATTTACACATACAAGTCTAATGCTTACATTGAAAATAAATGGGGGATTTAGACTTACAACCCCTGAAAAAAATTGCATTCCACAAAAAGATCTCATTAAGAAAGCCCTAGGCCCTCAGAATTTAGGTATTCAGCAGTGCTGATGGCATCTTGTAAAACCTAAGGCAGAAGTGCTCTCTATAAAGTCAGTATATCCTGTTCTTGAGCAGCCCCTTAAAGCTATGGCCAAAATAATTTTAAAAAGATAACTAATGTAACAGGATTTATAGTTCACATAAAGGCGAACATACACACATTCACAGTTATAAGAGACACTTGAAAGGAAAGATTCACTATGATTTTTCTGCATTAGATTATTGGAAGTCATATATTAATACAAAAGAGAGAGCAAGAAAGAAATGAGAAATTTGTTTGAAACCAAAACTGCAGATATTTGTACTAATCTGCAGAATCAATCATGGGGAAGGGGTAGATTTTATGAATGAGAACAAAATATAGTGTTTTAATAGTGAACATTTTGTATTGGCATGAGAAATAAGGCATAATTGTTTTCTCATATGCTCAGGAACAAGTCACAATTGACTTGAATGAAAAAAGTATAGTAAGTTGGAAGAACAAAATGAAAACTATTTCAGAAGAACAGCAGTAGCTTTCAGTTGCTCCCTGACTAGACAACACCTTACTTGTTATTTAGGCATTAATATAAGCCTGCCAAGAACAAACGGTCCAAGAAGGTCATTCCTTCTTTAAGGCCAGCTTGGCTTTTCTCCTGTACTGAACCAATGGGTTTTATTTTATTACGAAAAGGAATCCTGCAAAACTGCTTAAAAGCACTGGTTCCTGGTGTGCGCTTCAGTCTAGACTGTCTTGTCTATACTGAACTGCTAGAACATGTTGGGTAACAACCTTTTCAGAGACTCATAGGGTAGTATGTCGATAGGAACCATTACACCATCTAATCTGACCTGCAAGATATCAAAAGACCTTACATTTCATCCACTTATTTCTGTATTAAGCCCAATAATCTATTTGGCTAAAACTTTTCTTCCAAAAAGTCATCCAAGCTTGAGCCGAACATGTTAAGAGAGAAGTCTATGCCTTCTTCAACAGTTTATTCCAATCTGAGATCAAAAATAGTGGCTTATTTCCTGTTTGCAGGTGTCTATCCAGATTCTGCTGCCAGCCACTGTATTTGTTAAGTCTTTCACCATTAATATATTAGTGACTCTAGTATCCATTATCACCCAGCTCGCCCCCAGAGAAACCTGCATATTTGTGAGGAATGACCTCTTGGTACATTCTTTAAGCAAGTCTTCTGAAGCCTCCCACTGTAAATTGTGTTCTGTAAACCTAAAATTATTTTTCTGTACCTCTTCTATTGTTTCAAAAGTCCTTTTGAGAAAGTAGATATCAGAAGAACAGCTCTAGCACCCCGCTGCTCCTTCTTTGTGTGTATAAACTCAATGTTCACATAATCCTTCCTCTATGCTATCATTCTGGCAATTCGCCAAGTTAAAAGGACACTATCACTAGCCCCTTTTCACAGCCACTCTGTCCAGGATATGCTCCTACCTGATAGCTTGCCTTTTGCAGTCCAGCATGTGAATGCCCTGCCTCGATCAAAAGGACTCAGCTTATCAAGCAATCCAAATTCCGGTGTAGGACTGTCTTGTCTTGATTACTTAGTCTTCTTCAGTCCTTGGAGCAAATGTGTTCAGCAGTAATTTTTTGCTCCAAGTCACACGGACAATGTTGATTGCACTAGATCTAAGGCAGATATTTATAAACACAAGTCTTAGAATAACGTTTCCTCACCAACGACTGCCTTATTCATTATATGCCAGTTAGTCTATTCTTAACCCATTTAATATATGCTTTGCTGGTATTGTGGAGTATTTACGTTTTAAATTAGAATTCATTCTATGTTATATAAAGGTTTTTAAAGCCGTAGGTAGATTGTAATCTTGCAATTACCATCACCTCCCAAACTAGTACTTGCAAAGGAAAACATCAGGTTTGTTTGACGGGTAATGTTAGTGTAGCTAGCCTAGGCTCACTCAGGTCAATCTTCCTGTGCATTTTAAACATCACCACCATATCACCACTCTCCTACTTTTTTGAAACTTCCCTGGTATTATCAGTATTTATTCTAAAAGCATGGCATCAGGCCAAAGATTTCCTTTGCCACCTATTCAAGTATGTAGTCAATGCAGCATTCAGTTCAAGACAGACAGAAGGTATAATGTCTCTGCATAATTATCTCATCCAGTTTGGGTAAAAACTAAGCTTTTGGGTAATAACCCGCTTTGTGAAAAGGTCACAGATGAGTTGTGTTTGAGAGCTGTTGGTCTTCCAGCACCTCCCACAGGTTCTGTGTGTGCTCAGAAAAGGGCACTTCCCCCACTACCACCACCCACAACTCACATGGATCAGTTCATCAGCTGCAGTACAGAGAATTGGAGGATATGTCTTCTAGAGGCCTAAGCACACAAAAAGGACAAAGCCAAGAACATACCACTAATGAGGAAACAGTAATTGAAGCAGACAAACGTGCTGTCTCCGAGCTGGATGCCAATCACTCAGACGGTGCCTGCAGTGAACACACACCCTCAACAAGCACAGCACAGAGCAAATCCTCAGCTTTCTGTGGGTCCATCTCCTTGTCCACAGGCTCAAACTGCACAAAAGGACTCTTGCCTCCCTTCCCAAATAGCCTCTGCATCACGCTCCTTTGCTTCATTTCCAGCAGCATTAACGCACCCAGCACAGACCAGCTGCTTTCCTCTGGCTCTGCTTCAGGAACAGGGCTGGTGTCAGTGCAGCTGACTGGACCCAGCAGGTGGGAATAAACCTTTCCCCACAGCTGCAGAAGGTTAAAGTCACCCTTTCTTCTCCAGAGCACCTACAGCCAGGGCTATAAGTGCTAGGGCTATAGGTGGGACTCCAGCTATAGGGGGTGCTAAGTCTATAAGTGGTGCTCCACACACAGAGGGTTGTTAGACTTCCCCCTCCCACTCTTATCAGACAGGTTGTGCCAAGGAGAAGGTTTACATTGGATATTAGGAAAAATTTCTTCACTGAAAGGGTTGTCAAGCATTGGACCAGGCTGCCCAGGGAAGTGGTTGAGTCACCATCCCTGGAGGTGATTTAAAAGATGTGTAGATGTGGGGCTTAGGGACATGGTTTAGTGGTGGACTTGGCGGTGCTAGGTCTATGGTTGGACTCAATGATCTTAAAGGTCTTTTCCAACCCAAACAATTCCATGATAAGAAGTGAGGAATAAACAGGGTTCAGGCCATTCATTCACACCGGGCCTGTGTCTGTTCCCATTTTGTTATTCTTTGCCTCAGCCTGAGCTGAAGCAAAGCTGTTGATGTGTATGGCAGCAGGCAATGAAAGGTGACTGTTTCAAGGAGGAATTCTTTACAGCAGATGTTTTTTAAATAAAGTGGGATTTTTTTCATCTAATGCTTTTAGCAAACTCTAAGGAAGTAAAAATCTGTTATGAATATATAAAAATTCAGCTTTGTGAAAAAATGTTTTTATCTTCTGATTCTCTTTTACTTTACACATAATTTGGGGGATTTTTTTTTTCTATCTTTTAATTACATGGGTGCTTCTAAAACAGGATTCACTGGCTTCTAACATTTCTTACCTAAGGAGTCACATAGCAATTAATGACTTGTTGGAAAAGGAAAATATTATTTTTCTGAGCAGGTTTTTTACTCCACAGAAGAAAACAAATTAATGAGAGAAAACAGAAAAGAAAGAATCTCTCCAGTTATTGTATCTTATTGAGAGCTAATAAATTTCTCTTGACAGTCTAATCATTGATATTTATTCTTCAGTTTTTAGAGTAAGTTCTCATATCTCAGATAGGTTGAACTCCCCTGGAGTCCCTAAATCCCCTGCAAAGCACTACCATAGAATCCTACTACAAATTCTGTCAAAGAGGAGCACAGTGCTGCAAAACCCCAGTGATGATGACAAGCGTCCTAGCACCAGGCGGCTGCGAGTGGTGCCGCTGAGAAACGTAAAACAAAGCCTGTGAAACATCTAAAGTCTTTCTTTTGCAAGCAGTATGGCATTTCAGCCAGCTTTAGGAAACTGAATTAATTTAGCCAGAAAGTCAGGTGGGCATCTTAATTCTGCAAAATATATAATAACTCAAATTATAATATACCCAGTACATAAGAACTAGTACCTTTCAGATTGATGAACGCACAGGAACATGTATAGGCTGAAGTTAGAAGACATTCCTACAGAACAAACCCTGAGCTCAGGGATGCCACCTAAAACACTGTACAATGTTTACATCTCTAAAGAGTTAAGGAATGCATTAGAAAGTATCTATCTGAGCTGTCCGCAACAAAATTTTTTGACTTGTGGTTTTTTTCAGTAGAGGACCAATTTTATTGGGTTATTTTAGAAAGATCTGAGTGGCAAAGGATATACATAACCATCCTCCATTTCGTGCATTTTGTTTCTGCTGCATACATTCAAAAGAAGTTGTCTTAGAATTTAATTGTCCAGTTTGTAACTTAAGAGATGCTTTAATTACAGTGCATAAACCTTCAGATAAGTTTAACTAAGAGGCTGAGTTTAACCTTGAGACACTGCAGTGATTTACTACTCCACATACCATATTTTAATTATATCACCAGATGGTTAGAAACCAGCCTAATTGTATTTTAAACACCTACCTATTCCCAGATGCTGCGTTCTTGCATACAGATAAATTCTTTCAGAGGGTTTTAAAACACAGCACAAAAATGGCTATCGTGGTCACAGAGTTTTGGATTGCAAAGCAGAGATACAGAGGACAAGTACTCATCAAAAATCCCACCAGCCTTATGAAAGTAGGCTTATTAAAGTACTTGTGTACTTTAACAAGTAATTTAGGCTTCCTAATGCATAGCTAGGCCCCAGCTTTCCAGCCTTAGAGAATACCTGGGCTCAGCGTTGCAAACTTCACGCTCAGGTTGAAGTGAATCCTGTTAACTTTACTCCATCTGAACCGTCGTGTTGAAAAGAATGATGGAGGAGCCTCTGGATCCTGAAAGCAACAAAGCGGAGTTATTTTCCTTGCAGCTCAGGGCATTTTTACTTGCTGGCCAATGCTGTATTTCTCTACCCTCTAGTGGTGAAAACACACTCTCAGAAAACAACTTCAGTAAGGTTTAAAAACATCACTAAGACTTTAGCCAGATTTAAGCATTTGGAAGTTCTGAATGAAAGATTAAATGACTTTTATGTTGAAATAGGATACCAAAGCACTTAAGGCACCAAAACGTAATAGGATTCCACAAGTACCGAAGTGTCCACATTAACAAACCCAGCCTGGAATGAGGCTGCAGCAAGTGACAGTGTGCTTTAGCAACAGAAAATGGGCATGACTCAAATAACTGCTTGTTACTTGTTTCATAGAGTATTTTAACTAAGAATCTTGGGTTGAAAGTGTACACAAATAATTTTATCTTAACTACTTCTCCCTTATTTCACCTTCTTCAGTTGTTGCCCTTTTACATAATTTCTGCCTTAGAGTTTATACTATGTTGCAATAAATACAATAAAGTTTAACTGATCGTTAATATCAAAGCCTAAATAATGAATAATAAGACTTCTTTATTGATCTGAGCATATGGAAGCTGTCGATGCACTTTGGATCACAGTTGCTACATTAATGAATGCCTGAAACTTGCACGTAAAAGTAATATCAAACACTGTTCATATAATTTTGTCTTCAGCACAGGAAATTGTTTGCTCTAGTAATTAGCATTCCTTAGATACATTTTCCATACCTATTAACAAACTAGTTAGCTCTGTCGCATAACAAATATTCTCCTAATTACTGCATCTGGACCTGTTTTCACTGCTAATATTCCGCTTTTAATTTTCTTGCATGCATAGATAGATAAATAGATACACATACTATGCATACACATATGTATCATAATGAAATACATATGAAAAATAATTAACTCTCATAAGTAAATAAGAAATGTAAATCAATTTAGAGTTGCTAAGATGTAATTTCCCTAATGCAGAGTCTGTAAAGGTCAGAAGTGAATAGTTGTGTCATTCAAAATCCCATCTTCTCTTTTAGCAATGAGGGCAGCCTCCCAAAATGACATGGGGAACCGCAGACGTCAGAGCTGAGTCTGCTGAAATCAGAGTGACATTTCCAGTATTTTTATGTCTGTCTAAAAGATGTTGAGCTTCAAACCCCAGCACAATTCTCTTCCTTCTTAACCAGACAGAAGAGAATGGATGAAGGCAGAGAGACAAAGAGAGACGTAACGCAGCCTCAGTGCTGGCAGAGACAGAAGCCCATGTAGGGAGACATAGTGGGGTCGGGTCCCAGACATTTTAGCCAACACTGGGACAGCAGCTGAATGGGCAGCCCAGGCTCTCTGAAACACCAAAGAGTGTCCCCACACAGGGCTATGTGTAGGAAGAGAGCTGGAGAGAAGTGAAGACTCTGCTCAGGGAGCGCATGAATCTCCAGGTCTTCTGCAGTGAAGTGAGCATTTCAGATTAGTAAAGACTCTACAACAAGGGGGCTTAGGTCAGGGTGTGCTGTGGGGGTGCAGGAGGGGAAAGAGTTTGCACGGGAAAGAAATCTGGGAATGAATGAAGAGCCTGGAGCCTCTTTGGGTCCTTGTTAAACCTGTAGATGTAGCCCATATTGCCGATGATCAAAAGCAAAAGGAGAACCCCTAGAGACAAACGTTGACTTTGGCAGCATAGCAGAAATAAAGTACCTGGTATTGGTGAGCTCTTTGGTTGGAGACCAGTAAAGTTATAAAACTACAGGGGAAACTCTTGGTTTGTTTAATATTCTGAAACTGGCCAGTGTCTGTAACACAATATGGGAAGGAAGGAAGTCTGCAGTTTGTGAGAAATCTGATCCTCTTCATTGGTAAACCCCAGCTGGTAAATTCCAGGACAAAACTAAAAATAAGTGTACTCTTAAATGAGTGCTATAGTTAGTAAATATGTGGCATGTAAAATACAACAAAATTTTACTTGTTTTCTGTACAAGTATTTTGCCAAGTATTAGAGACTTGTTCATTTTAAAAATGAAAGGGAATTCTAGTTCTGCTTCTGAAAATCTGCTTAATACAATGCCAGCTGTAAAGTCACTACTTAAACTTCTGTAATAAGAAAATTAAAGATAATTCACAATTTTCAAAGACATTTCTTAATGACTCAATAGATATATATAGAAGGAGCAAAAGATGAAACTTTCTAATTACATTTGTGGGTATATTCTGTAGTGGTGACCTTCACCAAGCTACGCCAGCAGTAGAATTTAATTTAAAAAGGGGGGTTTACAGTACTTAATTACAAACCACAAAAAGCCAAGAGGGAGGGAATGGGTAGGAAAATCAGACATATTAAAATAAAATGTACACATGGGGGAAAAGGAATTAAATCTATAGCTTCATAAACTGATAGGTAATTGGAGTAGAAAGAGTGAAATATAGTACTCAGCATTTTTACAAGGCTACAGATGCTATAGTATTTGGATTCCAGATCACAGCATGTAAGGTACAATCAAAAATTCCAAGGGTATTTTGATATGTTAGTCTACTCACCTCCCCCCAAGCCTACAGATGTTGAAGTGAGATGTTAGAAGAAGACACAGCACATTCATGAGTGAAAAGCATGAGACCACATCCATTTTCAGAGCACTTAAATGGCACGGTGGAATATGGTATCAGCCCATCAGTTCTGCTGAAGATGCATTTTGTACCAAAAAAATTTACTTCTAGCACTTTAGTTTGTTTTAGCCATGTCTTTCCCACAATACGCTGGCAAAAATGCATTTCACTCCCTTGACCAACACAGCTATGCCAGCAGAAGTCTGTAGTACAACCTTGACTTAAGAATGCCATTGATATAAAAACATTTTAGGCCTCCTAATCCATGTTTTGTTCTATGTAGAACATCAGAGCAAAACTGTTTTTTTGTGGCTTCATCAGGAATGTTCCCACCATTGATTTCTGGAGCAAAGTTCATTCCCTGCAAACAATATCCCTGTGATGAACCTGCACATCTCCTTTCTGCAGCGCTGGAGCCATTCGGGTGTTCAACTGTTGTGATTGCAATGGACGATTCATGTGATTTTGAATAGGCAAGAGGATCTACTCTGAAGTCGATCCTCAGTTCTGAAAGACAAGTGCTCTTCTGCAAGCTTGTAATACAAAAATATTATTTAAAAGGACTTTGATTTAACAAGAAGTATTTTTAGTGCTGTGGATTTAAAGGTTGGTGTTCCCCTTTTTTCTCTCCACTGTTTTTTCAGTGGTGACGATTACAATTAGTAGGCTTGAAACAAAACTATGTCATGGGTTCTGAAATGCTAAGCTCAGAAATTGCAGCTTGTGGCAGTTGCCAGAAAAATACTGAAGATGGATAGTTTTAAGCTGACTTGTGAACTCTAGTAACAAGGAACAATATCTCTATAAGTCTAGAATAGTAACCATTACCAAAATGTACTCCAGGGTTTCTTTTTGACTTTGCCATTGGGTCTGTTTGCAGACAAACATGAGTGTTGTTCTGTCCCCTGCAAGTCATATGCAATCTGTATGCAACACATGCTCTATGGTATGGCTCCCAGCTTTTTAAGGAGTCTCAAGACCTTTTACCTTTTAAGAGTCCATACCTCTGTGGATGTTGAATTATAGATTTCCTCTATCATGGTTTTAAGTGATCACTTTCCAGTAGACAGAAAAATTGACCTGAATGTGAAATACTCAAAGTTGTTAGGCTGTTTATTTTACTATAATTTTACCTAATGTCAGATTATTAATACCCATTATTATTAATTGCTAATTAATAAGCAATAGAAACTAAAGCCTCCTATACTTCATCTTGAAAATCTTTCATAAAGTATATTAGCACAAAGGCATTCCTGACTTCATACTAGCTGAGTTTATAAAAATATTGAAAATCTGTGACACCCTGTGAGTGCCTTATCTAGTCTGTATTTAGTGACACTGACGGTTTGTGGGTTTTCAGTATGCTATCTTATAAATCATCATGATAGTAAAAATATTTTGCGAAATCCTTATACTAATTTTTCTAGTCTCTGCCTATGTGAATGTATTTAGTCTCAGCATCAGAAAACAGGCTTAAACGAAATACTGTAGATTTTTAACCACCCCCTGTAGTTGGAATAGCACCCTACTGAGACTATAGCTCTTGGTATCTGCAAGAACAGCTGCAGTGCTGGAAAATTCATAAAGCAGCAGAATGTGGGATCAGGTAATACCCTCAGATCCTCATGCACTATTGTGCTTTATCCCATCGTCTTACAGATTTAAGCAGTTTTAAAGGGCAGGGTTTTTAAGAATATTCTAGGTATGTGCCTTGCTTCTACCAGCTATCAAAATTAAAATCTGTTTTGTGTATTTTATAGCTTGTCAGAAAAAATCCTTTTTTTTTTTTTCTTTTCAAATCTTTCCACTCTGTATTGATCTTATTGTTGTCCGAAAAGCGGATTCGTGCGTGGCGTGCAAGTAATCAATTCCATATGCTCAGGAGAGATACTGTTTTATTCAGGCCTGGGTGCTCAGTGGACTTGCCACAAATCAAGCACATNTATGTCGAGGTTTGTCTCCAAGTCACCTCTGGATCACGTTCATTTATGGTTCTTAATTTTAAGGTTCATCATTACTAGGGTCTAACAATGCTACACACCTGCAAACACAATACCTGCTAGTTACCTAACTCCTAAGCAACAAGTCTTCATTGGTTAGAATTACAGAAGCGAGTAGTATGGAATAAGAGGTACTGTAACAGACTGTACCTACTGCATCATTATTAATTGTGAAACACTCTTGTTTGGGTTTGGTTTATAATATTTTCAGTGTAAATTTTAATCTAGCAGCCTCAACTGCCTAAAAACAGTTCTAAATCTATTTTGCGCTTCTTTCCCATGAGAAAAAAACAGAAATATTTGAAATAAGCTCTATAAATTCTGGTATGTACATATGTATTCATACACATATGTGCTGCCTGTTATTAAATATTTAATCTACATGTGACTGTTCCTAAAAAACACTATCCATGCAGGCTGCCATGGATGCATACATGGCCTGCATTGTCCAGAGAGGTCAACAGCGGGAGTGATGATACAGTGGTTGGAGGAGGTGGGTGCCCCTCTAGAGCGGCATGCAGAGAAGTGGCCACCTCTGTGGGACAACACAAGGGCAGTGCGCTCCTGAGTGGGAAGAAACCAACAAAAAAAAGAAGCTGTAAACCTGCAACAAAAAAAGTGCATGACCAAGGGCAGCAGAAGGGCCTCGGGAGTCTGAATTAAGCACCCTCTTGTTCAGGCAAGCACAAGAAGAGAAGACTATTTCTTTTCCATTAAAGATCATCTACAGCAGTTTTTCCTCAGGTGGACAGACTGGTCATCACCCTTTTTGCTTTTAACTATCTTATTACAAGCTATAAGCTACTCTGAAGAGAGCTAACATCCCTCTCCCTTATAAAAGGTGGGATTCCTGAAAGGGAAATCCAGAACCATGGTTTCTGCTGTAAGTGCTCTTTATTCACCTTATTCATGGCTTTTAATTAATAAAGAATCCACCAAAAATCATGGGAGCAAGATCCAGAAAAAAAGGTTTCCATTTTTTAGCTAAGTTCCCATCCCACTCTGCTGAAGAGTTAGATCATGTCTACATGCAGGTTCCTGGCCCCTACTATTTATACTGGCCAAAGTAGGCAGTTAGGCTTAGACAGCACAGCAAATTGTTTTTCAAAAATGGAAAAACACACTGATTTTTAGATTTCCTTGAGAGGTTAGGTGGTGTGGAAGTAATCTGAATCATTCTCTGCGATTTGAGCTGCAAGCCTTCTAAGTCGAGCCTTAGGCAGGAATTGGGGCATCTGAACTACTACTTTATCCCAGACCAGGAGTGCATTTTTGAAGTGATTCTCCCACTCGCCCCCAGTTACTGCACTTTGGCAGAGCAGTCCTGGAGCACACGAACCAGGTTCCTTCCCAGTGTCACAAACCTGGATTACATGCTCCAGGACAACAGGTAAGGCTCTGCAACTGCTCCTGGGCACTCAGGCCTTGAGGACCTAGTGTAAATCAGAGTTCAAAGAAATAACAGCATTTTATATCATTGTGCAATGACTTTTAGAAAGGTAGAGTGTGAATCAAATGTTCTCTGAAACGTAACAAGATTTCAAAAATAAATGTCGCTAGAGGGAGCCTCTTAATCATCATATCCTCGTATCAAACCACTACTAACTTGGGCCTTCAACTCTTAAGATGTTGAAATACTTTAACAGGGTCAGTGAGTGCTACTTCTTCCAGTAGTCAGTTTAAAGAAAATGAGGGTAAAAGACAAGACTATGTAAGGCTTCTGCAAAATTCCACATTTATTCCACATTCTGAACAAATACAGACTTTCTAAAGATTTCCCCACAGAAAAACAGGTAGAGTCAGTTAGTGCAGGGGCTGGGAAAAAAATTAGCTTTTCCTAGACCTTTTAAAAATGCTATCTTTACATTGCATCAGTGAGAGGGCATTCACCTTTCCCTCCTTCAAAGATCAAACACCAAAATAAGCACAAGTTGTCATTGTGAGAGGAAAGTCTTCAGACCACGAGCATTACCCTCCCACCTTTATCTTCATCACACCATAGCGGTGCCCGGACGGTAATTCACAGCAGCCAGATCTCAATGAGTGCTACTTACAGCAGTGATCTGGTCTAGCTCTCTTCGTGTTAGAAGCCAGCTACGTACAAAACAACGAAGACGTGCTCCTGCAGTGTAACTGCAGACATGCATTCAATTTTCTGCTATATCTAAATTTAGTAAATAACATAGCAGTTATGGTTTGTGGTTCTCCATTACAAATACTACAGAATTTGCAAGAAGTCCTGGAAAAACACAAGGAGAATAGGAGAGCTGTGGAGGAGACCCCAGCTGCAAGAGGGGCGCTCCCAGTCAGCAGGGCCCGGCTGGGGTTGATTGCAATCTGGACAGAAAAACCCCGCACCTCAGAAGGTGTTTTCTTTTTAGAAAATACACAGCAGCAGAGGGCATCAGACAACAAGAAATCCTACCTACGTTAATGAATCTTGAAGCACTAAAGGCACAGTGAAAGGGAATGGGAACTGGAAAGTACAGATTGAGATGCTATGACACGGGTGGGGATAAGGAAGCAGGCACTGAGAGAAGGAAAACCAGACACATCACTTCTGCTGTGTGTGTTGGCTGTAACCACTCCAGCATGGAAACGTTGAGGTGGGAGAGAGCAGGGGAGGGATCACCTGTGGTGCTGTACCTAGCCTCAGAGGTGCTCCACTAGCAAACCAACCTAAGCACTGCAATTGGTGATGAACCACCAACTCATAACATCTCCCTTCTCTTTTACGATATGAAAACACAGCAAATTCTGACAGTAAAGCAAGATTGCTCTTTGATAGTATCTCATGCTCTCCCAAAACTCTCAGTACAACAGGACTCAAACAAGAAAAATCAAGAAAGCAAGCATTAGCCAGCATGTAACCGTAATTTGAGTGATGACTAGGAAACAGGCAGCACTCAGAAGTGAAGCCAAATGATTCATTTTCTGCAAAAGCAAATTCAGGTCTCTTCCTGGCATTTCCTCCCCACACCCTAAATCTGCTTCTCCCTGCGTGTGCAGAGATGAACTTGTCATTGCTGCAGGCACTTGGGGATGCCATAAAGTGAAGATATTCGCTCAATTTCTATTTCTACAGGCAAAGAATTGCTGCTTCGTAAGTACAACAATTTTTTGTTTTCCTTGGTGGAAATGAGGAGAGGTTTATGGGAAACTGTTATTTATAGTGCCTTTCACTGGAATGTCTCAGACTTGAAGGAGGTCCTTCCCTTCCCTTGAGAAACCGCTGCTTGGGCAGAAAGCATTTCAGCTACATTGCTGGTGTTCCCCAGCCCGACCCTCACACGTCTATGAATGTCATCGTTGTCCAAACGGCAGTGGGACGTGTGGCTTAAGGGACTCTGGGATAAGTTAGACCATCCAGCTGCTTGCAAGCTCCGGTATAACACAGCTTTCCTGTGGCGAAGTGCGCATGAGCAGCTAGGGCAGATTTAAGGACTGCCTTCAGAAACAGATGTTAGATGCTGTGCTGTAGCAGCAGCCGTTGTGCTGGAAATATTTTAATGCTTTTAAGTCGGCTGAAAATAAGCTCATACTCCAGTGTATCAGCTGCCTACTTTGAGCAAAACTTGACCAGGTACCGTATTCCTCCCTTACTCTGTTGGGAAATGGACAGGAAAATTTTAATGGGCATTTGTAAAGTATTTTTTTGCTTCTGTAGATAAAAATATCTCGGGGAAGTTTTTAAAAGGCATTTCCCTTTACAACAACATTATTCTCATACATATCTGCATGCAAAGAGCATGAGAGCAGCCAGCTGCAGGCAAATTGTTATCATGAGTCTGGCTTTTACAGTACATATATCAAGGCTACAAAACAGGAAGTTTTAGAAGATATTTTCACAGGCTGAACAGTTCCAATCTGAATGGAATTACCTGCAAGAACTTTCACTGAGTGTTGCCAAACTGATACCACAAATGGGTACTGTTTTTGTGAAATGTAAATCTGAGTGTATTTAAAATTATGAATATTTTCTCTTACGCAAAGTGGCTTGAAGTGGGATTTCAGTATCTTGTGAGTATTTTGATAGAAAAGTAAAAACAGATTACAAAAGTTCAATCAATACAGGAAAACAGTTAGTGAAATATGAAATATATGCAAGCTATACCCCCCTGGGTTATTAAAATGGATGAAGAAAGGGATAAAATCTAAATTACTTTGGGCGGGTTAAATAGTGGCAGAGGGAGGAGTTTTGCTTTAAGCCGAATTCAATTCAGATAGCAAAGCGGACAGTTTGCTTGCAGCACGGCTGCAAAGTGCCACTTTGGCAGAAGTGGTCCCGAAGAGGTCCCCAAAAAGGCATCCCCCCAGCTGCCGGTGGCTGGATCAGGCGGGCGCTTGCTGTGCCCCAGCTGCCGGGGGCTGAGCAAGGAGCTGCCCTGCAGCGCCGGGACCTGCAGCCCCTCTGGCTTCTCTGAAAGGGCAGGAACAGGGCAAACTGCTTTCCCTCTCCCTCTCGTTCCCAGCCGGGCTGCTAAAGCTGCTCTGACCCGACTCCCGACGCCTCTCACTAAGGAAATGGTTTGAGAGGGGTAAGTAACATCAGTCGGTGCAGTGACTGTTTTCTGTGTGTTACCTGCTATGTTACAGGCAGCTTCTGAGGAAACTCAGCCTCGAGCTCCAGCCTGTGCTTTGAATCAGTGTATCTCTACTGCGAAGTACAGGCAGTTAGTGACAACCAATTACACAATTAAATTTGAATATTTCCAACTCCCATTCATTTCAACTGTTTTGCAGGCACACAGGACGTACGTGTAAAAGATGGCTGAGGTGTCCTCCAGTATCTTTCCTACTCAGGATGTAGCAAAGGCACAAATCCAACTGCAGGAAACTAAGTCTGAGTGTCTGTAGAGAGCCATGCTGCATCAGCATTGCTGCTTGTAAATAAGTGTTTAGAGCTGTTTGGATGCCAATTTCCTAAGCATAGAAATCTAAATTTTCCCGTTGAGGCCTGTAGTAATAAAATGTAAGAACTATGGATATTAACTAAGCTGCTAAATATTATCATTTCTGGAAAACAAAATGTGAAACCAACAAAATTTATAAAATTGAGATGCTTGGGATAGTTCAACCAGCCATGGGATAAATTTGAAAGGAGTCTTTCTTTGAAGCCCTTACTTCAAAGCCTTTAAAGAGTTTGTCTTGTCCTGGCAGTGAAAGAGAAAGCCCCAGAGGAATCTTTGCAGAAAGCTGTGCAGATAGGGGGAAAAGAGCATCACACCCTGAAATCTGACACATACAAAGAAGGAAAAGGCTCAGCTCAGAGTCAAACAATAGGAGGTCACAAATTCAGTGTCTTCTCAGGAAATGTCATCGTTGGAAGAGGATGACTAGAATTTCTACAACTAAACTGAAAGGAAATTTGGCACACTATGTGAAGAAACAGCAGGGTGCTACTCTCTCTGTGATTACAGAAAAAATAAATGATATTGAGGACTGTATTTTAAAAAGATTTTCTCTTCCTTTCTGAACAGTATTTTTCACACAGCTGAGTCATGTAACAAAAGAGAATTATTTTGCTACTTTAAGATAAACTTCTCTACACAAAAAGAATAATTCCTCTAAGAAGTGAAGTGCTAGCAATAAAAATAACATTAATGCCTTTACTCTTCTCCATTTAGGGTCTGATCTGAGGTGCCCTGAAGTAAATAAAACAGAGAGAATGTTGATAGACTTTGATTAAGTTTTTAATCTATTTTTATTGCAGTGACTATTAGGAAGATGTAAACATGACAAGGCTCTCTCTCTTGGTTTTGCAGGATCTGAACACTCCAAATGCAGAAATGATTTGGCAACTAATGTCTTATTGGTAAGAAAAAAGTTCATTAATTATTGTTATATCGTACTTAGATCTAAAGTGAGCAAAGTTTAATAATGACATAATACTGTATTATAAAAGAGTAGGGTTGTTTATCTGTAAAGTATATTCACAATGTGATTTTTTGTTTGTTTCTTCATTTGTTTTTCTTGTTCTT
Organism: Pelecanoides urinatrix; assembly: GCA_013400755.1. Classification (NCBI taxonomy): domain Eukaryota; kingdom Metazoa; phylum Chordata; class Aves; order Procellariiformes; family Procellariidae; genus Pelecanoides; species Pelecanoides urinatrix. The sequence goes on from VZTQ01008017.1 coordinate 38,602, forward strand.
AACTTTTTCACAACATAAAGGTCCCAGTCTGGGTGAGAAGGACATCAGAGGAAGTTGATCACATTCTCAGTTTCCCAGACCAACTTCTAAAAAACATCCCAAGCCACTAAAGTAAAATAATGTATATGTCATCTGTGACATGTAAATTCCCAAGTGAGACTGCTCATAGGAAGTTTGGAAACAATCAGAAAAGGAGATTTTAAAGTTATGGTCCTGACATTTTCCTTTTCATGACATCTGTTCGGGTCAACGATCAAAATTTAACACACCCTCTACATCTGGGCAGAGAGATGTCTGGTCTGCAGCCAAGCTCACGCGAGAGGGTCCACAGCCACTTGCAGGAGGAGTGAGGAATGTCCAGGTCATTGGCTTCTTTCCTTCTTCTCTGTTCCAGGACATCCCTGGTCGCACCCCTGATTCTTGGTCTGCTTCTGCAGCCACCGCTGACACAGCTTTCCATCGTCACACAGCCAAACATTGTCCTATTGATGGCTGATGACCTCGGCATAGGGGATGTAGGTTGCTACGGGAATGATACTATCAGGTAAGGAAACTGAGCATAACAGTGAACAGAGCTGGTGTGTTATTTAATGTAAGACTGCAATCCTTTGCCCATCATCAGCTGTTCCAGCTCTTTTCAAGTTCATTTCCTGGAGAAGTGGGAGGATTTCCCATGGGTGCCATTAACAGTAAATGTAAAGCATTACCAGGATTATCTCACAGCCTAGAGGGCATTCCCAGGGCCAGCTCTGCTACCCCCAGCTACTTTACTGTGGGAATTTGTCAACGGTTCTTGTGTATTCCTTAATTGCCTGACATTGAGAAATGCTAAGCTCTTACACATACATGAAGATAGAAACGTTGTCACATCTTTCAAGATATAAGGCCTCATTATCTCATTTAACTCTGTTTTGCCATTCTTTTCCAGTCTCGCATCAAAATACAGTCTAAATCACTGCAGTGAGCTATGTTGCTAGGAAATACTTCTCTTTTCAGACCCAAGGACATAGAATTTGCCTTCTCTTTGAAAATTGCTCCACTGTATTGCCTGCTGGCTTCCTACCAGCTTGTCACTTCTTTGAACAAAACCAAATTTAGTATGATCACTGTCCTTGTCCAGCAAAGTTCTCAGAACCTGATCGGCACCGGCTGGCGAGTTTCTGACAGGTAGCTGATGATCATAGGTAGCTGATGGGGCTCTGCACAGCCAGGCCTCCACTTCAGCATAGCATCATCACCAAGGCATGAGTTTTCTTTTCAAGAGCAGTGGGGTATGGGGTACATTTCTGCAAGGCCCTTCATAAGACTTGGGAAACAAGAAGGGATGATTGGCTTGAAATTTATCCAGATAGCCATAGGTAATGAAGAAAGAAAGAAAAAAAAAAAGTATTTCCCCATCACTTAAGAAAATTAAAATAAATTAAAAAATTAAAATATTTCCTGGCCATCTTCAAATAGAAGAAAATTCCCAAAATAAAGATAAATATATTATTCTACATCCCCATTCCCTTGAAGACCCTCTGAATGATATCTGACAGTGTGGGTTGCATTTTTAGGACCCCGAACATTGATCGCCTGGCAAAGGAAGGAGTGAAACTGAGCCAACACATCGCTGCGGCTCCACTTTGCACCCCCAGCAGAGCAGCTTTCCTTACTGGCAGATATCCCCTCCGATCAGGTTTGCCTTGCAAAACCAAGCAGCCTTTAAATGTTGCTTTATCGCTGAAGGGAAAAATATCATACAATGGGCACAAAATAAATGAGGGTGTGCAAATAGAAGGGGTGCCACAGACACGCCATCCCTCACTGAGGCGCACAAAGACACACCAGCTATGTCTAGCACCTGAGAGGTGGCATCTGCAATGAACCCACCTGAGGCAGAGAAGAACCAGCTCTGCAGAGCAGCTTGCTCCCACCCCCGGCTCGCAACTTCAGTTGCCTTTTGGTGCTCTATTGCATAGATTGCAGCCAGAATGGAGTTAGTACAAATTGTTACATTCAAAAAAGTCATTACACAGAACACGAAGAATAATAACACATTTTTAAAGCACTAGTTACATTAATTTCTGCCATGGGTGACTCCTCATCAGATACCAGAAACAGCTCAGCCCTGCAGGGAGCAAAGTATATCTATGCAGATGTGTGTCCATTCCCTCCAGTCAAGGTGCAAAATGAGTTGTTTACAGGAGAGCTTTGTAACCTGTGTGTCAGAATTCAATCGTCCTATGAAATAACAGTTTGACAGCTATGTTATTTTTCCCAGTTCTGTTTCTGAAGAAAAAATACTATCCTGTCAAACTGCATCCCTGAAATGAAGAGGTATGAAAAACAAATAGCTCTACATGTTTCTAACAGCAACTCTCTAACACTTTTCTATTGCAAATGATCTTCAGTGCCTTCATTCCTGAGGCATTTTGAAGCTGAAATGTCATCCTACTTTTATCATGGCAGCTCTCACTGAGAGAGATAGCTTGAAAATGCACATGAGCTTGTACAGACTTTCTCCCACTACACCAACAGGGCCAGAGACATTCAACACTTCCATGACAGATTGTACTTCACATAACGTTGTATTATGGGGTTATGCCAGTTTATAATGCTAAATAACAGGGTGTAAACCTGCAGGTGAGCAGAAGATTGCAGTGCTAGATAGCTACTCTGTGGGTTTCAGAAGTCGGATACCAGCCATGCCACTCTGCAGGGAAATCCTGAGTTCCCAGGCAGCCTTATGCAAGCTGGAGTTTGAGGCTGACAGAGGGCTGAAGTCTCCCTACCCTCCCCCTTGCCCTCACAGTCACACTAAGTAAGTGCACTTCATACAGCCTGGATGCCACTGTGACATATAAAAGCTCCTATACAACTGTGCCATTCTGAATAAAATAAAATAAAATAAAATAAAATAAAATAAAATAAAATAAAATAAAATAAAATAAAATAAAAATGTCTCATTATGAGATACAAAGAAGAATAGCTATTATACAATGGAGAGACTTAACTTTTTCTTATTCTTGTCCAGTGTCCTAGATTAATTTCCCCGAACTAACAGCATTAGGACAAACATTTAACAATGAAACCAGGAAACAAAGAAGCGTTTGATAAAAGTACTCTACCAGTTATACTTACTAAGATTGTTTATTATTGCATTTTGTAGGGATGGATGCTATAAACAATTACCGCGTTATTTTTTGGAATGGCGGCTCAGGAGGGCTTCCTCCAAACGAAACCACTTTTGCCAAAATACTGCAACAGCAAGGCTACAGCACAGGACTGATAGGTATGGGGACACTCCTGAAGATGGCCTAGAATGTGTTTCACCTGCACATCTCACTCAAACCACTTGTTTTAGTTAGTAACTGCTCATACTTCAGTTGTAATATTTTTATTTCCTGATTTAAGAATGTCTTGTAAGAAGAAATCCTGGCCAAAAATAATCTCTCTTGAAAGAACAAGCATCTGATAAAGAGAATAATCTTTACTGTTGACCTGTTTTCAAGCACAGCTGTGGTTGTTAAAATATAAAATGGAAAATATGTTAATATTTCTTGAATACTATTCTATGAGGTATATGATAATTTTTCCAATGCTACTTCATAAAAAACAAAAACATGAGTTCCATTTAAATATGCATGCCGATGCTTTACACAGCCCAGGGCAGATTCACAACAAAAGGGAACAGCTGCTACTTAAAACAATAGAGCCAGTTCATAATATTACAGGATTCGGCCTTTCAAAAACAGAAACAAAGCGATTCTTTTTTCTTTAATTACAGCTTGCCACTATAGTTCACCAAGATTTCAATAGAGCCCACAAAACATTGCCTCCTTCAGCATTAATAAGAATTCCATTTTACTTTATATTTTACAGGACTTTTTTTTTTAATACAGTTTTAACTTTTGGTCATGATCCAGCTGCACATAATTATCTTTGATATGTCGCATAGTTCTGCAGACTGATAAAACACAAATGTTCCTGAGCTGAATTTTCAGCTAGTTGCCCTACCTCATCGAAGTACCTAAATGTCAATATCCAAAATCTATGTCTGACACATAAAAAAATTGGCTGCACAAATAAACTGAATTTATTAATAAAAGTGTCTGCAGGAATGGATTTATATTCATTCAGCAGAATAAATGTAAATCATACAGGACAATACTAAACTACTGGCTACTCAGGACGAGTACAGGGACCTCGTTAGGTCGTGCAGAGAGAAAATTAGAAAGGNTTAAGTTCTATGTTATTGAATCTTCTTCTCCTGTCATTTTTGTAGTCATATTATTTTAGTTCTTTTAATCAGCTCATTAAAAAGCCCACGTCTATTAGCCATGTGCTTCAGCTTAGCTTCAGCATGTAATCACTAACAAAACAATCAGATTTGTCTCCACTTTGCCAAAGGAATTGCCCTGCAATTGTGCTAGGATTCTGCTGCATCCCTCCTAGAAGCTAGCTAGCAAAATAAGCTGGCATTTTACCTGTGGGCATCTCAGCTAAAATCACACCATAGACACCAAGAGCACCACTTAGTTTAACTGAATTGACAGATTCTGATTAATTGCAACCTAGGGGATGATGGAAAGCACTGGTGACAAGTGACACAAAAAACCCATACGAACTTTACATTCAAGTCATGAAGCAAGGAATCTTACAAAACACCTACCCACATCACCGCAGCTGAATAAGCACTAAATAGTCTCACCAGAATGGTTTGTAATTGTTTTGCTCTGAGCACAACCAGTTTAATTGCAGAGTTAAATCCTATTAATAACCTGCAGCTTGATGTGATAATGAGACTTTTTGTTGGGAAATGCTTTGCAGATTCTTTGTAGACAGAAAGCCAATGTTGTATAACATATGCCCTCAAAGATTAATTTATTTTAATTATACACTTAGTTTATCTTCTGGAGATTTGAGTCTTTTGTAGCATGTCAGAAGCCTTTATCGACCTCAGCTGGAGATTTAGGTGTTGGAGTGCATCTGAAGTCCAAAGATACTTCAGCTGCACCTGTATTTATGACCAATGAATCTATGTATTGATTACAAATCTGTTTCATTGTATCACTGGCTCTAAATATGTCAAGAGGTAAACTGAGTAGAGATTTTAGCTGGAAGCAACTCATCCACCTAGAATAGAAATTTCACTCTTTCTTTATATTTATATACAAAGAGCAGCATTTTTTTCCCCTCTGAAGTAGTTTTTTCTGCTCCTATCATAATGCACAGCAATTCTATTGAAACTCGCTCAGGGTTGACTGCTAGTAATGTATTGGTAACATAGTGAACCATTTGTTTAGGGTAATATCCTTCTGTAAGTACACAGTTCTTTACTCCACACAAGAATTAGTTACAAATTGGTTTTCAAGTAAAATTCTAAAAGTTCATTTTGATCTATAGATCTGGTATCCAAAGCCTGCATTACATCAGAGATCATAAAATGCAACTAAACTGCATCTCTCTGGTGAGAGGTAGATTTTGGTTGGTTGATTCAGATATTCACAAGCCTCAGTGGTTGAGCTGAATGAGCCAATTTGTAATGTCTCTGTGTAAGTGCCTAACCAGTCTGTTTAAAGAGACTGGGGGGGAAGCGAAAGCATGGGTTTGATGTGCCATTCATCATAATAGTGGACATATGTTCATAATAAAGAACAATTTGTATTGGAAAGGGTCAGGAGATGTTCCTTTTGATACACGAAGACTTCAGACTTTAAAAGAAGGCAACTTTGACTTTTTAAATTTGATGAAATACAAATAAATGGCAAACACACTTATAAAACAAGGCCTTTTATTCTCATCCACTATACAGAGATATTATTATCAGCAAATTTACTTAGATATGTACAGCTTCATGAGAACTCCTGATCTCCTGAGCTCAAGTTCTTCTGGATCTGGTGGTTTGTCTGGCAAACCCACTGCTCAGCTGCCAGTTACTTGACTACACTATCCATAGCTTCCCTTATCATTCTGGCACCAACATGTCGCCGCATGTTGCCATAGTCCTGACATCAAGCCGTTCAAAACTTTCCACAAACAAGCCTGCATAGCATCTTGAAGGTAAAGAGACAACAGAACAATGTTATTTTGTCCTGTGCTTAAAAAAGGATTTCTTCCTCCTATTTCATACCTGACAGGTCTCCAGGAAGGCCATACATTTTTGCTCAGTTCTGAAGACCTGAATTTTTCTCAGTTTCTAGTTCCCTTTATAGTCCACTTTTTTACATTTTGATCAAAGCTACAAGGCATGAATATGTATACAGAGCACCAGTAACTCTGCTGGAAATTTATAATTTGTAGAGGCTTACTTTCATCAGTCATAAGATATATCCCATTATATCCCTATATACTCCGTATATATATGTAGGATGAAGAAGTTATCATAAGTAGGAAAAAAACAACCATTTTTTGAGAAATGTTTTGTATGAGGAAAAGCCCATTTTTAAATATTATCTCTTTCCATTTTAATAGTCTGTATTTTCAGGGAAGTGGCATCAAGGTGTTAACTGTGAATTCCGCAACGACCATTGTCATCACCCTTTAAACCATGGGTTTGACTATTTTTATGGGATGCCTTTTACGCTAATAAGTGACTGCCAACCAACGGAAACACCAGAGATGGACAGAGTCTTTAGAAGGAAACTCTGGGTTTACACTCAGATGATTGGCCTCGTTACACTCACCGCTGCCTTAGGAAGGCTGACTGGCTTGATTTCAGTCCACTGGAAAACTCTGACCTGCCTTGCTGGGTTTAGTCTCCTGTTCTTCATATCCTGGTTCTCAAGTTATGGATTTGTACGATACTGGAACTGCATTATGATGAGAAACCACGAAGTTACTGAGCAGCCAATGGTGACAGACAGGACTACATCCCTTATCTTGAGAGAGTCCATTTCCTTTATTGAAAGGTAAACTGTGTTTCCTTTGATCACATTTCTCCTGGTTCTTGCATGTCTTGCAACTTTCAAATGGCCATGTGAAGTCTTCATAACTTTTATAATATTATATATATGACTATTAATTATTAATATTATTAATAATTATACATATAATTAAACAAAAAAAAATAGCTGCTGCTTAAGGATGCCTGTTATTCCTAGCTTCACTAAATCTCATAATGTTTCCAAATTTCCATGGGTTGGATTGAATATTTCTAGCTTCTTTTGAGGAAATACCTGTTTCTATCAATGAGACCAACATTGCAGCTTTAAGGGATAGCAGCTGATGGTAGAAATGCATGTGTGGGCTGGGGAAGGAGAAGAAGAGCTGTGAGGTAGCCTTATCGTATGGACTGACACATGGGCAACAGCAGGAGATGAACCTGCTGCCTTTATTTCAGTAGCACTGTGGTGGTTTGCAGAGAGCGGGGCTTCAATCTGGAACTTTTCTATCTATGATTCAGGGAAAAAAGATGGTCATTTTATATAAGCCAAACATTATTTTATCAGACAGATCCTAATCACTGGGTTTTAATACCTAACGAAGGAAGATGTTTCTGAAATGATTGTTGAAATACGTATATACGCAAATCACAATACCATTTTCCACCACGACTGACCTCTATATGTACTGAGAACCTTTCTCCCTAATAACAAAGTGTTGATTTCTGTTTTTTAGAAATAAGCACAAGCCATTCCTCCTCTTTCTTTCCTTTTTACATTCCCACACCCCTCTCCTCACCACAGAGAAGTTTCTTGGGAGGAGCAGCCATGGTTTATATGGAGACAATGTAGAGGAGATGGACTGGATGGTGGGTAAGTCACCATAGCAAATAACAATGTCTCCAGATTCCTACTACCTAGGTCTGAATATATAATAAAAACAAAGTTGTTATTAAAAGAACAAGGAAGAGAATTAAAAACAAGAACAAAAAATGTCCTAAGCTTTTCATGAACATCTGTCAATCTTGTATGAGCACTGTTGGCTTATACTTTTGGCTTTTTATTTTCTCCAGTCTTGGACCAAATGAGTCTTTCTGTTCACTCAGTTTTTTGGTCTAGTGTTTACCAGTTTTAACCATGTCCCCTTGGCTCCTGTCAAGGAGGTCTTCTGTTCTTCTTACTAAATACTACATGAAGTGAGAATTATTTAGTTTTCTGTGATTATTAAAGGTCAGGTAATTTCAGCCTTTTATGGTCATGTCTTATCTATTTCTAAGTAGGACACATCAGAAGGTGATAAAACTGATAACCAAATTAATTCCAGGTGTAAACCAGCAGGCTATTTCTCGGTGACTGCTGCATTCGGCAGAGTACTGAATATTTTTCAGCCCCATTCACAAATCCAGAAATGTTTGTAAATATTAATTGGTATGCCCTCAGAAATTAGATTCATGTCATTTTTCAGCCTGTTTTTTGGAGGGGAAGAAGAATTATTTATCAACCAATCAACCAGTCATGGTGGAGGAAAAGTAGCCACATTTGCAAAAGGGATAAGAATCAGGTACACATACAGAAAGAATTGGTTTTCAGACCTACCTGTTAAACACTTACACACCACAAATATAATTAAGAACATCAGAAACAGCTCAGAACAACTTTTAAATAAAAAAGAACTATGTTATTAATACGTATTATACCCAGCCAGGCATTTAATGCAAACACTAACTGTGGTCTAGACGATGTAAGATAAGGGTACCTGACATTTTTTCCTCATTTCTCACGATGGCCATCACTGATGCAGAATCTAACTTTTTTGGGGCCTTGGATCATGCTTCTTTCCATATTTTTACAGCACATGGCACTTCTGCCCTTTACAATACAGGCTTCTGTGACTGTGGTTCTTGCACTCCTTTGTTATAATACTAATAATACACATATCAGCACATCACAATTTTCTTTTACAGACAGTGAAATCACAACTACAAATCTTGATCCTGAAAAACTCTTCTTTTAAACAATGAGCAGCCCTACATAGATAAGAAGTTATATCGATGAAGTCAGAAGCTAAAATTTATGTAGTGTAAACAATATTTTTGCTTTTTAATACACACATATTCCTATGTTTACAGGCCAAGTTCTAGACGCTGTTGACAAGGAAGGCTTGAAAAATACTACACTAGTTTACTTTGCCTCTGATCATGGTGGATGGCTGGAAAGACAAGAAGGCAAAAGGCAGCTGGGTGGCTGGAATGGAATATACAGAGGTAAGAGCTGTCAGGGATGGTGACAAGCCAGCAACAACTAGTGAAGTACTCGGGACACCCCTAAAGCTTAAATAAGACTGCACGCTCAAGGAGTAACAGTCATTGAGAAGCAAATTTGTCTCATTCTAATTAGGCATTTAAAAATTTAAACAATTCTAGCATGTTCTTTATAAGCATGAATTCTCAAACTGGCATTTTCTCCTGAGGCAACTGATTACAAGTTAATTTTGATTAAGCATGTGTAACTTCTCATTAAATATTAGTCGAATCTACATCTGAAGCCTTGCCTTTTAACTACAATAGGTATGTTACAGGATGATAAAAAAGAGAGGAGACCTAGGCTGGGAAATCACTTTATGCCTGAAAATTTTATTCACACTGAGTTCTGATGGGGCAATATGTTTGTAAAATGATAGAAGAGAGTAAGTATGTAAGGTCACTCAAGGGATCTGGTACAGTGAACACACTTTCACTGATGCCGAGAAGAAGGAGCTTAGTGGTAAAAACAAAAGGGTAAGGAAGGGTCATAAAGGTAACATTAGACAGCTTATAATAATATAGTAATATTTATCTAAAATTTTTGTTTTAAATGAAACATTTATTTTAATGAAAATGTTGGTGTTTTTTTTTTTATGAAAGGTGGAAAAGCTATGGGAGGCTGGGAAGGAGGAATCCGAGTCCCAGGGATATTTAGATGGCCAGGAGTGTTACCTGCTGGCACAGTCATCGATGAACCTACAAGTCTCATGGACATTTATGCTACAGTAGTTCATCTGGCTGGAGGGGTGTTACCCCCGGACAGGTACAAACACAAGTGTCTTTATTTCTCCTTCTTTCCCAAGACAATGGAAAATCTAGTTTGGAAACACATTCTGAGACTAACATTTTCTTTTTTGCCCCTGCTCCTTTTCTAGACACATCAGTGTTACCACAGCTCAATCACCTTTTCTCTACTTTTCAGATCCAGCACCTACCTGCAATCTTCTACAAGCGTCTGCCTCGTTCAGAGTTGCCAGTCCCAGCAAGAGGTGTGCAGGGGGAACGCAGTCTTATACAGCTTACCCCACTCTGACGGTCTCCATTTTTTCTACTAGGGTAATTGATGGCCGGGACCTGATGCCTTTACTGCGAGGAACAGTTGAGCACTCAGAGCACGAGTTCCTGTTTCATTACTGTGGCGTTCACTTACATGCTGTGCGGTGGCACCAGAAGGACAGTGAGTACAGAATTTCTTTCCCAAGAATTAGGTTCAATCTAGAGGAGAGCAGATTTTTCTCACACATTTTTTCTGGGATTGTAGCTTTCCAAGTAGTTCCAGGTGTAAGGTGGTAAAGAACTTAACAGCATCACCTGTACTTATATGGCCCAAAGAGTTTGTTCGTGGCTTCAAGACAGGCCACTGGAGCTCAGCATAGGTCTTGTCCACCTTTCTATCTGAATGCAAGGCTGGGGGTCTTTTCTCAAGAAGTCCTTACCTCAGTTTTTGCCTGTCCTTCTGCTACCTTAACAAGGAAGCAAGCCATGGAAACCCCAAAACTTTTTTTCATGTCTTCATAAGAAACAAAGTCAGGGATAACTGCAACTTGCTGAAAATTTTGGAGAAATTTTCAAACGTCAGAAATCATTTTACATTATTGGTTTAATTGTATAGGAGTGTCGTGGTTTAACCCCAGCTAGCAGAAAATATACGCCACGCAGCCGCTCGCCCCCCGCCCCCACCGGTGGAATGAGGGGGAGAATTGGGGAGGGTACAAGCAGGAAAGCTCTCAGGTTGAGATAGGAACAGTTTAATAATTGAAATGAAACAGAAGTAGAACAGCAATAATAGCAAATGGGAACAACAACAATAACAGAATATACAAAGCAGACGATGCACAGTGCAACTGCTCACCGACCGCCAACCGCGTGTCCCGAACCAGCGGGCGAGCCCCCCCCCCACCTGGTTTTTATACTGAGCATGATGTCACATGGTATAGAATACCCCATTGGCCAGCTGGGCCCACCAGCCCGGCCCTGCTCGCTGCCCAGCAACAGCCAAAGCTCAATGGGCCATTAGTGCTCCTTTCATACCAAACCAAAACACAGCACAGCACATCCCCAAGCTATGGAGAGGAAAGTTAACCCTGTCCCAGCCGGAACCAGGACAGGCACTTAATTTTAAATGAAATTACAGTACTATATCAACTAATAAGTGTAGAGCTGAAGTGCAGCCAGAAACGAACTCTAGAAAAATATTCATTCCTCTAATGCCTTGTGATAACCACCAGTGTCATTGCAAGCCTTCTTTCTTTCCTGCCAGGTGGAGCCATCTGGAAGGCTCATTATGTGACCCCTGTCTTTCATCCACCTGGGGCTGGGGCTTGTTATGATAGAGGAATTTGCCCATGTTTTGGGGAAGGCGTGACCCATCATGACCCTCCGTTGCTGTTTGATCTCTCGCGAGACCCTTCTGAAGCCAAACCCCTGACGGCTGACACCGAGCCCCTCTTTGACACTGTAATAAGGAAGATTGGAAGAGCCATAGAAGAGCATCGCAGGACACTGACTCCAGTCCCAGAGCAGCTCTCCTTGTACAACGTCGTGTGGAAGCCGTGGCTGCAGCCGTGCTGCGGGACGTTCCCATTCTGTTGGTGTGATAAGGAAGGTGATAATAAACTTATTGACCTATAAAGAAAAGAACCAAAGTTACTTCCTCAAAAATATTTTCAGATCAAGAGTGTTTTCTTTGGGGGTGTAATTGGTGGGTTGTTTGTTTGTTTTAGCGGAGCCTTTATTTGAGAGTTGTTCCAGTGAATGGCACAGTATTTGGTAAAGGCGGCTTTAGGCTGGACACTCTCAGGGAGGGATCAAGACAGAATGATCTGAAGAACATGTTTTAACTTGCATCTGCCGACAATTGAGCGAATAGTTCAAATGCACTGAAGCAGGCCAAGATTAGAGCTGTATAAGTAATGATATAACTTATGTTTTGTTATTTCTGTGAATGTATACTTAGAAGCTTTGCTTTGGTTTTTTGTTCTGAATTTCTAAGTGATTCCTGGACTGAGGTCTCCCTTAATTTTGTTATCCTTACTGGCAATGCATAAGATGTCCCTATAACAAATTTTTGCAGACTACTGCTTCCAAAATATTTCAAAAATAATTTTGCCTACAGTTCCTCATAGAATCTCCTTTAAAGGTAGCTTTCTTCTTTCCTTGTAGCTAGTCTCTCCAGCAGCAGTGATGATGGCAGCTGATTAGCCTGAGGCTTCTGGATCGGGAGAAATTGCCCGGGTGAGGCATAAAGCTTGGAAACGTGACAAGCTGGGTAACAGCTGTCTGTGCTTTCTGAGAAGGAAGGGACTCCTCTGGTTGGAGTCAGCCTCTTTTGATGGCAACACACAAATGGGAAAGGCTTTTCCCTTTCCAGATCTCCCATTGCACCCAGCTCCCTAAGCAGCACTGGCCAGGCCATAGTGGCACTGACGGTCACAGAAGTGCCACACTGATAACCAGTTCAGTCATTTGGGCACAGGACTGCACGAGTTACCTTGCTGCCCATATCTCAGCCATAACTGGTTCCTGCTAACAAGCAGTAGGTTCAGAAAAGACTCTTTGAAAGATGCCCAATACTAATTATGAAAACAAACTCCAATTTACTATTAAAAAAAGAAATGCAGAGTTAAGGTATTTTTTTGCTTCACAAGTTACAAATAGCTAGATTTACTTAGATCTATCTCCTTTGCTGCTGTAAATTCAGTTCTTTCCTTCTTTGTGTTAAAATAGTTGTTCCTATTAAAGTGGCCCAGCAGGTAATGCTTTTCATTGTAGTGTACAATATATACCTGTTCACATAGTCAAGTTTACACTGGTATATCTGAATATGTAGGCATCTGAGAACATAATTTGCCCATTCAATTTATTTCACATGTTTTTTACTATTTCTCTAACTATCGTGCTAGCACCCGTTTCAGTTGTTCATCTCCTTTGAGAAATGTTCAGTTTATTTTGGTTTTGAAACGAAGAAATCTCCGAAAAACTCTCTAAGACTCAGTTTGGAGTTTTAGAAAGCAGGTATTCTTTATTGCAGCGCTGGACGCACAGGGGATCGCTCCACCTAGTGTGCGCGCCAAATCTCTGAACCATAGAAGTTATATACAGTTAGAGTGTACATATTCATTACAGTTCCCGGAATTCATTAACATACACAAAAGTCTCAGTCCTCACACATACTTAGTTCTGGCTCCTGGCTTAAGTAGC